>VZQC01009724.1:144343-265733 GCA_009823505.1 Rhizomys pruinosus
TTCTAGAACAGTTGTGAGTGAGTAAGTTGTAGGACTCTTTAAATGTTTTATAAAATTCCTGCTGGTGGAAACCATCTGGTCCTGGGCTTTTTTAGTTGGGAGGTTTTTTTTATTGCATCTTCAACATTTGCCTACTCAATCATATATGTGTTTCTGTAGTAAACTGGGTCAATATCTTTACCATTGGGTTAAGTCTTTGTTTGTTCCCAGGATTTTCAGATATTCATCCATTTCTTATCTATTTTTTCAAATTGAGTGAATTAGGTTTTTGAAGTATCTCCAATGAGGTTCTGATTTTTTTTGTCTATTGTGATGCTTCCCTTTCATCATGAAATACTATTATTTGGAGTTTGCTCTTTCTTTACTTTATCTTTTTTTTCAGTTAAAGGGCTAGAGTTCTACTTTTTTATCTTTTCAAAGAACCAGCTTTTGGATTCATTGATTCTATGTATTGTTTCTTTGTTTCCATTTCATTGCATGTCTAGCTTTCTTTGATTTTTTTTGGATTTTTCGTTGTGTTTCTTCTTTTGGTTTAGAGTCTTCTAGTTGTTGTCTATGTCTACAAGTGTTTTTGTTCGTAGGTTTAGATAGTTTTTTTTTCCCTTTCTGGTTTTGATGTGGCCTTAGGACTATAATTTCCCTCTCATGACTGCTTTAAATTCCCACGAGTTTTGTTCATGTTGTTTGTCTTTTTTGTTCAGTTTCATGAATACTTTATTTTTTCACTCTTTTGCATTCTCTTTTGTACACTCATAATGTTATGAGACTTTAAGTTGAGATTTGAATAAATTTTTCAACATATTTAATTTATATGAATCTCTTTCCATATATAAATAAGTGTAATTATACAATTTTAGTGTGGAGTTGTTGTCGGTGCAGTGATTGATATTTCCATGCACTAACGAGTGGGTGAGTGTTGGTTTCTTTACACTGATTATATGTTTCTGAAATTCTGATGTTCTAGTACTCTTGGAATTTATGGATGTGATAGGGTTTTGTGAGATTGAATGTTTATTGTTCTTATAAGTTACGGTTCTGCACTAACCAGGTATTCTTGTAACAGGACCACGGTTCAATATGTATGATGCCATAGCATCCACTCAAGTCAGCATTGTCCATTTCCATCTTTCTACACCCCTTGAACATCCTGACGAAATTTTTTCTAATTAATTTTAATTTTGGGAGTTAGGCGATCTAAAATAATGCAGAGTGCGGGAGAGATTATATAAGTGGAGGGAAATAATCCAGAATTTGAGTATAAGTATGTCTAGTGCCCGTCAATTGGTTCTCTTCAACAATACTCTACTCGGTCAGATTAGTTATGGTAGAATTCATGATCTAGGGTGTGGGGATGTGACAAAGACACCACCTATCCTTCTTATTCCCTAGGCATTTTGGCGTATGAGCCGAGAAGGTCAGGATGCTCTGCGGCATTCAAGGCGTTCTAGAACAGTTGTGAGTGAGTAAGTTGTAGGACCTCTTTTAATGTTTTATAAAATTCTGCTGGTGGAAACCACTGGTTCTGGGCTCTTTTTAGTTGGGGAGTTTTTTATTATATCTTCAACATATTTGCCTATCTCAAATCATATAGTTGCTGTGGTTCTGTAGTGAACTGGGTCAAATTTATCATTATTGACCACTTTGGGTTGAAAGCTTTGTTTGCTTCCCAGAGATTTTCAGAATCATTCATCATTTCTTCTTAGGTTTTTCACAACTTGAGTGAATTAGGTTTTTGAAGTATCCAATGAGTGTTCTGTGATTTTTCTTTGTCATTGTGATGCTTCCCACTTTCATATGAAATACTATTGATTTGGAGTTTCCTTGCCTTTCTTTATTTTATCTTCTTTTTTCAGTTAATAGGGCTAGAGTTCTCACTTGTTTTCTTTTCAAGAACCAGCTTTTGGATTCAATTGATTTATGCTATTAGTTTCTTGTTTTCCCATTCTCATTTTTGCGAGAATGTTCTAGACTTTCTTTTGTATTTTTTTTGTTGACTTTTTCGTTGTGTTTCTTCTTTATGGTTTAGAGTTTCCTAGGTTGTTGGTGAGCTACTGATCTACCAAGTGTTTTTGTTCGTAGGTTTAGATAGGTTTTTTTTTTTTTTTTTTTTTTTTTTTTTATGTAGGCTCTTAGTGCTATAATCTTCCCTCTTTGGACTGCTTCTAAAGTGTCCAGAGGTTTTTGTTATGTTGTGTTGTCTTTTTTTGTTCAGTTATGAATACTTATTTTTTCACTCTTTTGATTCCTTTTGTACACTCTAATGTTATGAGACTTTAGTTGAGATTTGAAATAAATTTTTCAACATATTTAATTTATATGAATCTCTTTCCATATATAAATAAGTGTAATTATACAATTTTAGTGTGGAGTTGTTGTCGGTGCAGTGATTGATATTTCCATGCACTAACGAGTGGGTGAGTGTTGGTTTCTTTACACTGATTATATGTTTCTGAAATTCTGATGTTCTAGTACTCTTGGAATTTATGGATGTGATAGGGTTTTGTGAGATTGAATGTTTATTGTTCTTATAAGTTACGGTTCTGCACTAACCAGGTATTCTTGTAACAGGACCACGGTTCAATATGTATGATGCCATAGCATCCACTCAAGTCAGCATTGTCCATTTCCATCTTTCTACACCCCTTGAACATCCTGACGAAATTTTTTCTAATTAATTTTAATTTTGGGAGTTAGGCGATCTAAAATAATGCAGAGTGCGGGAGAGATTATATAAGTGGAGGGAAATAATCCAGAATTTGAGTATAAGTATGTCTAGTGCCCGTCAATTGGTTCTCTTCAACAATACTCTACTCGGTCAGATTAGTTATGGTAGAATTCATGATCTAGGGTGTGGGGATGTGACAAAGACACCACCTATCCTTCTTATTCCCTAGGCATTTTGGCGTATGAGCCGAGAAGGTCAGGATGCTCTGCGGCATTCAAGGCGAGTTCTAGCTCACAGGAAGTGACCACCATTCTACATTCATAGGAAGGGAGCACAGTCCTAGTTCACAGGAGGGGACCCCACTTCCAGGTTCACAGGAAGGGACCACAGTTCCAGCTCACAGGAAGGGACCTGGAGCTGTGGTCCCCTTCTGTGAACTTGGATCTTTGGATACACATTATCCCAGTGGTGAGCTGTTTCAACAGATTGGAGGATGTAGGTAGCAGTTTCAGCCTTCTCTACTACATGCTGCATCTCCTACAATCCCTTCCCCCTACATTGCAAGTTGTACACGGCAGTGACTTTTCCTCTGTGTTAGTTATGATGGTGGCAGCAGAGGTTTTTGTCATTTATGGTTTCTAGTCTTGGGAGGACTGATTCATAAAAATGGACTTCCTAGCTCTCTTGTGGTTAACTAATATTATTTCCACATGTGTTCCTGGGTCCCCAGGTCCTAACGCTGGACCTTCAACACGCCCAGGCACCAAAGTGTTTTCCATTATTCCATTGCTCATCTATAGTCCTCATGTGCCTTCATCTGAACTCTTCAGACAGTGTAAAACATCGAACTGAACATTTAGAGATTAAAAAACATTAGGCAAGGAGCTGGGGAAGTTGGGGGAAGGTGGTGAATGGTGAACACATTAAAAATACACTGTATCCATGTATAAAATTGTCAAGGAATTTATTTAAAAAGAAAGTTATTGTATCCTGATTATTAGACATGGAAATTGTGGAGGTTATCCTATGCTATTTTTCATTTTATTTATTTATTTAGTATATGTGTGTGTGTGTGTGTGTGTGTGTGTGCAAGTTTGCAAGTGCAACAGCCTTGGCAACAAACAACCTTACCTGTTGAGATATCTTACTTGCCCCTCTACTCATATTTTTATTCCTAGTATAATGATTATAAACCTCTGCCTTAAGAAGCTAATTTAATTTACAATTAAGAATTTACGAATATGCACACGTAAGAGTATTTATTGATTTTCTGTACTTAAAATGAAGAAATTAGTTCAATTTAAATGTCACTTACCCATTTTTTAAACTTATGGATTTTGTTGATATAATAGGTGGCTATTCCACTGTATGTTTTTATGGATAATTCAAAAATTCTTTATATCCAAATTTGCAGTATTAAACATGAGCATTGATTTAAAAAAAATAGCAAGAAACATGGAGGAACCCAGTGAAAAAAGTAGAGAAGTTTTGCCAAAAAATTGTTAGAGCAATTATGACAAAACACCTAAAAATGATGGATTAAAAGAAGAGAAATTCAGTATCTTATTGCAGAGTGTGATGGTCTGAACGCAGAAGGCAGGAAGAGCTTCTTCAAGGGAGGCTCTTGGCTGCCTCTTTCCTGGCTGGCAGGATGGCTCCAAGAATTCCTTGGATTGGAGAGAACTTCTCCTTCCCACTGAGATATCCTATAGGTGTCCTCACATGCTCTTTAGTTGTAAGGACACTGTTACACTGGGTGAGGGCACTCCTCCACCATATCCTCATTTTTACTCAAACACTTTTAAAGACTTCATTCCCCCCAAGGACATATTTTATGGTACTAGAAACTAAAATGAGGATTTTTTTTTTAATGTGGAGATACTCATTACAGACACGGAAAGACACTTTGCAGTCTTCCTGCAAATATGAGAAGATGCTTAAGGTTCATGCTAGTTTGGGAAAATCAAATTAATATCATAATGTGACTTTGAAATCACCAGATGAACACTGAACAGCAAGCTTTAGAAATTGTTACTCAGATACGTATCCTGAATAAATAAATACTGTATGTTGCTAAGGCCATATGGTTTTACAGTCAATAAAAGTGGATTCAGAAGTAATTGAAAACTTGTACCAATTGTCTTTTGTTCACATGCATGTATGTATTAGTGTTTTGCCTGCATGCATGTAACTGCATCTGTGTCATGCAATGAGCATGAGGGTCAGAAAACGTTGGATTCCCTGGAACTCGAGTTATGAATGGTTTTTAGACAACATGTGGGTACTGGGAACCAAAATTGTGTCCTATGCAAGAGCAGCCAGTGTTCTTAATCACTGAGCCATCTCTCAAGCCCCTTTACTTTTATTCTTTGATATAGGGTCTGTCACTATCCTGGAGTTCATCAGTGCATCTAGACTTCCTACAGAGCCACCAATGGAATCCTCCTGCTTCTGCCTCCCCAGACCTCGGATTACAGGCCCACACCACCATACTGGTTTTTTCTCTTGCGCTGGAGATGGAAGTACATATGCTTATATAGCAGGACTTCTGACTGAGTCTTCTGCCCAGTCTACAATTTTTAAACTTTATATTCCTTTCAAACAACAAGTAAAAGGTTTACATATAAAAATATATTGGCCCTCCTATTTTTTCTTGGTCACGGGTTATACTAGGGCTGTTGATTTCCCTTCTGAATGTTCCACTTTTAAGCATAATTTTAAGTGCAGTCCACCTGTTCTTTTCCCATGAATTGCTTCTTAATTCTTTTTCCAGTATTTACTTTCTGCACGTATTCCTGTGACTTGACTGAAAAACAAGTAGAAGAAAAGCTGTCTTTAGGAAATATCATACAATTGAACTTAGGAAGGTAAATAGTCCATTCCTTTTCCTATGAAAGTATGGGAGTATGGACAGCCTTAACATGGCAAGCTTACCTATGGGGCCTCACGGAGAAAAGGGATCCAGACTCTTGAGTCCAGAAGAGATATTGAACTAATGCCTGATGAACAGTTAGCAATTGCTTGGAAATGAACAGAAAAGAGTGTTTCAAGCAAAGGGGATTATGTACAAAAATCCCCTGAAAAAAGAATGAGAAGCACCTGCCAAAAGAAGCAGAAAAAGAAGTCTGTTTGACTAGAAAAGTATGAGTCGTGCTAAAAATGACTGACATCAGTTCAGTGCTGTAGACAAGGATTAGAGTGTGTAAACCATTGTTCTCCACAGTCAGAATATTTCCACCACCTTCTTTCCACAGCTGAAAGTCAGTGCTTCTGAAACACCCTCAGCAATTGTGGTAGCTGATATAGCTT
The DNA here is from genome assembly GCA_009823505.1 of Rhizomys pruinosus. Lineage (NCBI taxonomy): Eukaryota > Metazoa > Chordata > Mammalia > Rodentia > Spalacidae > Rhizomys > Rhizomys pruinosus. The sequence goes on from VZQC01009724.1 coordinate 150,318, forward strand.
GTCAGCTTGACAAACCTGGGAAGAGGGAAACTTAACACAGTAATTTCCTCCATCAGATTAGCTCCTGGCCACGTCTATAAGGCATTTTCTTTGTTGCTAATTGACATAGGAAAACAGCTCACTGTGAACAGTGTCATCTCTAGCCAGGCAGGGCCTGGGATAAATAATAAAGCTATGTGAGCAAGCCAGAGGGAGCAAGCTAGTTAACCCTGTCCCTCTGGTGGTTTTCTGCTTCCAGTTCCAAGAGAAGGCAGCTTTATTACACTTTTTTTTTTGGTCATTTTTTGAGACAGGGTCTCTCTGTAGCCCCAGCTCTCTCTGTAACCCCAGCTGTCCTGGAACTCACTCTGTAGACCAGGCTGGCCTTGAACTCACAGATTCACCTGCCTCTGCCTCCCTAGTGCTAGGATTAAAGGCATGCGCCACCACACCCGGCAGCTTTATTACATTTTTAAGAATGATAGGGATCAGAAATTCTTACAAAGATCTTCATACACACAAAGAATGCTTAATGAAGTGAATATATATCACCAGAAATGGCATTTGCATATAACTATGATGCCTTAGACGTCAATTCTGTTACTCTAACTTCTCTCCATGTGTTTCATATCTCAATTGTATTTAATGCTATACACTCATTAATAGAGAGAATGGAGAAGAGGGTTGTGTGCAAAAAGTTGGTGCTAGCTACTCAAACTACTCCTAGGCAGATGATGACAGGTCTGGGGATTTTTGTGGTGAGGAGAGGAGATATTTTATTTGTCAAGGGCATAAAAAATTTTGTGAATGTAAAATATATAAATTTGCATATTTTTTTTTGGTCTTTTTGAGATAGGGTCTCCCTGTAGCCCCAGTTGTCCTGGAACTCACTCTGTAGATCAGGCTGGCCTTGAACTCACAAAGATCAGCCTGCCTCTGCCTCCCAAGTGCTAGGATAAAGGCATGTGCCACCACGCCCGACAGTAAATTTGCGTATTTCTATGATTTTGTAGTGGGCTCTCTGACAGAGTTGTAAATGTTAATTTAGTATATGCTGTGTACATAAGTATCTTTAAAGATGTAGAGATAAAAAATAACAATGTAGAGTTAAAATACATAATAAAAAATATGCCCTGAGAGTTGATGTTCTGATCTCTATATTCTAATTTCCTTTCTTGAACGTGTGCCTGTGAACAGCTTGTCAAATGAAGACGAAATTACCTGTGTTTGAAATGCTTACTGACAATTGCTTATTTCCTGTGTTTTAGCTGTTACTAATCAATCTCATGTTAGTCAGTTAGCAACACTTATTGATTTTATTATGTGGAGCAGGAACAAGCACTAACTAAGGGACATTGGCTGCAAAGAACTTGTGGCAATGAAGAAAAATAACAAGAATCAAATTGCTAAATATAGTCCCCTCTCTTGAGTAAACAAATGGAGATGGTTCTTTTCAAGAACACTCCACAGTGCTAAGGTGGTGAAAGGACCATCCTGACAGGAAGGCGTTACAATCTGCTTTTTTGTAAGTGCCACCTTGTGGGCTTTAAATGTCAAGGAAGCTGCTAGCTGTTCAGTTAGTTATTTTGAATCACGGGAGACCTGTATCTTCTAATCTCTTTTTTTTTTTCTTTTTTGAGACAGGGTCTCCCTGTATCCCTGGCTGTCCTGGAACTCACTCTGTAGACCAGGCTAGCTCTCTATTCTTTTTCTCATCAGGGATTGATGTTGAGCTTGAGATTAGTACATCTCTTTCTTACCTCTGTGGCACTTCCAGTTGTACAAGAAGAAAAGAAGCACAAGGGGAAGAGGAAAGGCTGCACAAGGAAGATATGTCCTGAAGGAATGACTGGAGAATGACACAAAAGTGAAGTTGGAGGTGTGTGTTCCATTAATGGCTTGACCATTTAATATCTGTACCTATACCCTTAACACTCCTGTTAGGAGATGAACATGCTTGTCCTCATTTTCAGAAGGATCAGTGGAGGATAAAATATGTGCTGTTCTTCACAGGTCAACTTGGAGGATGGGGATTGGAGAGGGTATTTTTATCCCTTTTATGGTGTGGGTTTGACTAGGAAAAGATTCTGACCCTAACAAATGTTTGAAATCTTTCGATAAAGTGCACTCTCAGACCTTTCCAGGTACAAAACACTCACAACTTAGCACTCTCCAGGAGGGTAGGGTCTGCTAGGACAGGGCTTCAGAAAGCCAGGAGAGGCAGTCTCATTTTATCACAGTGTGATTTCTGGAAGCTGACAACTTTGTCTAAGAGCCTCAGGAGCTCAGAGGGGTGTGTGTGTGTGTGTGTGTGTGTGTGTGTGTGTGTGTGTGTGACAACAGAGAGAGAAAGAGAGAGAGAGAGAGAGAGAGAGAGAGAGAGAGAGATTGTAAAAGTTTTAATGATGTATGAAATATCCTTTCCATTTTCCCCACAGGCAAGTATTATTTTGAAAGCATCCACATCCAGCAAGTATGTCAGAAAGGCATACAAAAATGTGATGAGAAAGGAAATTAGCAGTAGTAGTAGTAGCTACAACCTCGGAACTGACAGCAAAGTACACAACAGCATGTGTTACCAATGTTAGCTGGGATCAATGTGGCAGGTGGGGCAGGTCCTTCCCCCAAATTTCAGTGGACTGATGTAATAGCCATTTGTGTAGCTCATGGACAGAAAAGGTATTTCTGACCAGCGGATGGTTTAAAATTTCTGCAGAGAACTTATGTCTATTAGTCAATTAAAGAAGGCATTTTTACCGGTTTTATAAGAGATTACCTCTATAATAGTTGTCTCCAATTTACAGTTGGAGAATGACGTCATCATCGTCATATTTCTCCTTGTTCTGTGGGGGGGGGAAGGCAAGAAAGTCATATCAAAACCTTTGTTGCACCTAGAAGGTATAAGTTTCATTAGGACTCATTATAAATAGTTGTTACATGTAGGATCCACAGAAGGGTTCGATGTTTATGACAATCTGAGGCTTTTCTTCCTTTCAATGTTCAGACGGGTCAACCTTTCAGTTGCCACTTTTTGGTACATCCTACTCAATGCAAAGCTGTATCTTTTCTTTCTCAGCCGTTAAGTTGGTGACATTTTGTCCTGTGGAAACAAACAAATCTTTTCCAATAGTTATCTTTAAGATTTGAATTGCAAGGTTTTTGACTAAAAGGTTTCATGTTTTTCTGTATCCCCCCCTTTTTTTTTAACCCATGAGTCTCCAGAAGACAGTTGTATTATACATAACTATAGGTGGAATCAAGGCACAGATTTCATCAAATTCACCCATGTTGGTTTGGTGGACTATAATGATTAACTTGGGAAGCAAACTAATTTTTGCATTAAATCATCTTAAAGAGATGCTACAAGGTGATTACTGTAACAACAGAAGAAATTATAGAGAACATTTGTATGTGCCAATCCCAAAGTTATTGCTCTACAGATTTTGTGTTAAAACAAATGTGGACAACAGCGAATTATATCTACATTTAACTCAGATGCATTAACCGTTTTTATCAGAGTCTGTAAACCAATGTTGTTTAATATACACATATTTACTTTTACTAAGTTCCAAAACACCATGTATCCTGTAGACAGTGTCTAGGCGAAACTGAGTTACTGTTGAACTCACATCAATTAAATATGCCTTGATCGAATATACATCCGTGTCCCTCTCCCACCCATCCCCCCTTCCCAATTCACCATTTTCAGTCCATTTTCTGATGCAGTCTTTCTATTGTTGTTCTTTTTACTATGCATCCCTCTCATGAGAAATATTTATATCTGGGTTGTTGGTACTAGCATTCACATATTGAGGGACACCATTTGTCGTTTTGTTTTTCTGGGACTGTGTTACTTCACTTAACAGAACATATAGAAACTGTGAAAAAGGATTATACTCTGTTCGAACCAAATATAATACTAAAGTCCTTGGGCTATGCACTTAGGCCAAGTATATTAATGCAGGAGCTCTGACATCACAATGGATTGTTCTACCAGGGGGATGTTGGCCAGGGGATCCAAGGCCCCACAAAAGGTAAGGGCTCCTTGGCCCTAAGTTGGGATACCTGCAGGGGAGAGGCGATAAGACCCTGCTGGCCGAAGACCTGACGTTAACATGGGAGGGATGTATTGAACCGCACATGCAAGTGTACAGATGGCCTCTGGAATGCACAGGAGAGTGTTGCAAAGGCCACTAACCAATAAAGCAAATACGGGTCTCCCTGAGTCAAGCAAGACTCCACCTCAGCACCAGCTACACCTCAGCTGCCTGGAAATACTGTGCAGCAGAGGCAGCCATGTGCCTGTATATCCCAAATCTAATTGGCTATTGGCTCTCTCCTTGGAGGAATAACTCATGGCTGATGCCACAAGCCACCATCCTCTACAGTTAGGAGATGTTATAAGCCACAGTAAGACCCTGTCATATTTATACAGGGTAAATGTAATCATGGATTAACAGTTCATCCAAACATATGTGTCTATGCCAAAGTAACCTACCATAACTATTAGTGCTGGTTAAATACCTATATATCTAAATGCTTGTGCTTCATTAGAGGATCGAAAGGTTACTCCTGAACAAAACTGTCAGCCCATGAAAGGAAACAGCCAGAATTGACCAGAATCCAAGGCCAACAGCTCCAGAGAGAGAGAGGACAGTTTTTAACTTCTCATCCACCTGTGCCCCTTTTCTAACCTAGGGAACAATCTGCGGAAGAGGGGAGTTGGTAGAATGTAAGGCTGCGATTGGGGTGAACGTGAGGAAACTACAGCGATGTAGTCTGGACACTCATTTGATCAACTTGATTGAACAAACAAACCTGTCACCCCCCACTGAATGGTGGGACCTGTGTGGGGGTTTGGGCACAACAGTCTGTAGATTGGTTTTTGCACGAAGTGATGTTATACTCATGGATTATCACTATAGCTAAAAATGAAAAAAAAAAAAAACCTGAAAAATGCAGGCAGTTATCCAAAAAAACATGATCTGGGATGGGGTGGGTGGGGGAAGGGAAAGGGAAATATGCTGATCTGAATTGAAAATGATGTACGAAATGCACAAACCATCAATGTGTCTGTAAATCAGGCCTGGAAGCAGCACACCCTTGATTCCAGCCTGTTACCGGCTCCTCAGGAGCAGTAGGACACTGATCCATCTTATGGTTAAAAGAGAGAGGGAATGGATTCAGCAGACACACTGAGTCTCATGGCACTTAGTCTTCAGAAAAACTGTGAAGAGTGAATCCCATTAATCTGTGTTCATTTTACAGTTGAGTGTATATAACTACAAAATAAAATAAACTGCAGATAGGGGATTTCAGTCGATTCCCTCTGATACCAACAACATTGTTCTTACCATTAAGCTTCTCCTGCCTCTAATGTGGACAATGTTCCTGGACATCCCCCTTCATTCTTTTCCATGGGATGTTATTTCTTTTACCTAGAATTCTCCTTCCTCTTTTCTCAGCTTCGTCTAGATTCCATTTAATCTTCAAGACTCAATATTTACTTTGAGACTGTACAACTAATCCATCTATTACAAATTAGTTCTTGGCTTCACTGCTACATTGCTTTGTGGTGCCTTTTTCTTGTGCAGTCTTTTAAATGGTGTACTAATAAGACACCTCATGAATTCCCAGAGATATGTTTCCTCTAGCAAAAATTGATAATTCAAGGGATGGAGAGATGGCCTAGCAGTTAAGAGCGCTGACTGCTCTTGCAGAGGACCAGGGTTTGATCCCCAGCACCCACATGGCAGCTGAGAACCGTCTGTAACTCCAATTCCAGGAGAACTCCAGTTCCAGGGGAATCTGATGCCCTCTTCTGACCTCTGTAGCATTGCACAACATGGGTGCACAGACCTGCATGTAGACAGTACATTCATACACATAAAAAAAATAAATAAAATTAAAAAAATTGATAATTCAAAACAACTCAGAAGTGTTCTACCTTCTAAGGGATGTTTTCATATTATTTTTTAATTTTAGATAATTTTTATCTTGGACCTATCTTTACCTTTTTTAATTTTTGAGGAAGAGTATCACTCCATAGCTCAGACTAGCCTCAAATTCACAGGTAATCCTGCAGTCTGGGCCTTCCATGTATTGATATTATTTACAAAAGTTTCCAAACACTTCATATCCCTTGGAATTTTTTATTTTTCTGTAAATTTTATGGGAAAATGTCAAAGGGAAAAGAAGATACAAGGTCAAACATAATGAAAGATTTTAAGTAAGGTATAGTGTTAAATATTGTTTGAAAGACTAAAAACAGAAAGATTACAATTTTATGGGCAGGTTTGCAACTTACTTAGAGTCTGTCTAAAACTAAAAATAAAACGGACTGCAAATGTAGCCTTGTGAAGGGGAACATGCATCACATATTCAAAGCCTTGGACTCAAGCCTCAATGCATATGGAAAAAAAAATATATATATATATATTTTTTTTCATAATGGCCCAAGCTGTAGAGTATATATGGAAAGCAATTTACTCCAGAGAACAATAAGAATTTCTCTGTGAAAGGGTCATAGTTTAATCAATTTCAAGATTGCAGGAGAAATCTTAAGCCTTGAATGTTTCTCACATGCTCACCATTCCCTGGCAGTTTTCCTGGAAGGCTGTTTCACCCTCCACTGGCCCCTCTGATATGCCTCAATACAAATCACAGGGCACTCCCTGGATCTGCATCCTGCATGACTGAACTGCCCTCCCTGACCTTCCTAGTAACAGGGCAATGTACCTTGCACCATTCCTAAATGACACAAACTTAGTCCCACCGCTCTTTCCTGCTCACCTCCAGGAAAAAATACAAAGTAAGGGTGGTGGACTCTCCTCTGGATCCCAGGCTATGAGGAGGTGCCAGACTCCTCCAGGACCCAAGTTGCTTGGGGTTAGGATGGGGGGGGTGTTAGTTATTCTCTAATAAATCTATTTACTTTGTAGGTCACTTTTTCTGACTCTTTCCCTGCTCTCTATTTCCTTACAAGGACTGTATACATTTAATTTAAAATTACTGTCTTTATTTTTATAATACAATTATTATTTTTTATTTCCTTATTTTTATGTGTATGAGTGTTTTTCAAGCCTGTAGGCAAGTACAATACCTGCAGAGATCAGAAGAAAGTGGAGGCTGTCTGATCCCCCGGAACTAGTGTTATACATGGTTGTTAGTGGTCATGTGGGCACTGGGAACTGAACCTTAGTCCTCTACAAGAGCAGGCAGTGTGCTTATCCACTGAGCCATCTCTCCAGTCCTTGTAAAATAACTTTCTAAAAAACAGTGACAGGAAAGACACAGTGACCTGAAGTCCTATATTAGCAATAGTTTGATGGTGCAGAGACAGCAGAGTTTGACAAATCAGTTACAAACTCCATCAGTGAATATGACAGGGATAGATTCTGCACTCTCAGAAACTACTTGTCATATAGAGGGGGACCTGAAAGCATGCCAAGAAGGAAATAAGGAGATTTCATATAGTGGGAAATATGGTGAGGAGAGCAGGAGCATGATTAGGAAACATCTCACCCTGGAATTCCTTACCAGGTGAAGACCTTCGTGATGGCAAAGGGAGAACTCAGGCCCAAACTTCATCAAGAATTGGGGGGATCATTTCACATGTACTTATTCCTTTGGAAAAACTCATTTACCAATTACCAGATATAATCATGCATACTGACAGCTTATAATAAATTATTTAAGCTGTTTAAACTTGCTCTTTTAATTACCATAATTTGGAAGCTTTAAAAAATACAATGTGTTCCAACAGACGTGTTCTTTCTGAAACTTGTGTTAAATTTATCAACTATAACAGTCAAAATCCTTTACAGAAGACCTGCCAATGGCTTTGATATTATCTGGTTTGAAAATCTTCTTTTAGTAGCCCTATGAAGGAAAATGGGTTCTGAATAACTATCGTTAACATACCTGGGCACTGGACTTAGAGCCTGCAGAACTGCATGATCAGAAGCTAACAAGTGTCTGTCTCCTGAAAATTCAGTCTCAGCAGGACTACAGTGAGTCAGATGATGCTGGGTGTGGAACATGTGTGATCCTGAATCATTATGACTGCTAGTGGCACCACTGAAAATGAGAAGAGGCTGATATCATGGAGAGCAAGAACTAAGACCCAGTTATGGTGCTCAAAGAGGAAGCATCAGAGAGAGAATAGAGTCATGGAACACCTTCATGAGACTCAGAACTTGAGCTAATCCCTCATTCTGATTTTCATAGTACTTGATCTTCCCTTGTGGGAAAGTCTGCTGCCTGAAAGATACTCAGAGTAGTCCAAATCTGCAGTCAAATATGCACAAATGTCACTCTGCAATCACACATGCAAATGCAGCCCCATGAGCATAGATGTTAAAATGCCACTCTATGATTGCAAATATACCAACAATATAATTGTAGATGGACAACTAGCAATCTACCATCACACATCGACATGCACATATTACTATACAATCTCAAAATGGAACTGCCTGGCTGTTATTCCCTTGCTAGTTATTTTTAATATACAGTAAATTAGCAGCTGTTGAAGGTGGATAGCTTTAGAACCTATGGCAGCTCTGTACCATCTAAGGATGTTTTTGGTCAATAACAGTAAGTATATATATGACAATTTACCCATAGAATGATAATTGGACTGAATTACTCACATATTTCTGGTGACTGTGAAGACTAATCTTGGTTTTCATCTGACAGGATCTGGAATCATCTAAAATCCAAGCTCTCCGGTGCTCCTATGAGGGTTTTCTTCATCAGGTTATTTCAAGTGGGAAGACTCACCCTGAACCTGGACTGCACTCTCTGGTGACAGCATACATAAAATGGAATGGAAGAAGGAAACTTTGCTTTTTTCTCTTCTTATCTTTATCACTCTAAGTGGTGGGTTTGTAAATTCTATTGCTGTGAATTTCCCTCATTGCTAGTAGAATCATGTTCATCTTCCAATGTAGACAAAAGACCAGCAGCTCTCCAGAAACCCTCTAAACCTTAACAGAAGACCAGGATTGCTGAGATATCCATCCTTGTGGTCAGAGCAACTACATGATGTTTTATCACTCCAGAATGACATAGCCATTGATGGGTTACCCACACCATATCTTTTTTTTTTGTATTTTTGAAATGGGTCTCCCTTTAGTCCCAGCTGGCCTGGAACTCGCTCTGTAGACCAGGCTGGCCTTGAACTAACAGAGATTCACCTGCCTCTGCCACCCAAGTGCTGGGATTAAAGGCGTGCGCCACCATACCCGGCAACACACCGTATCTTTTAAGGCAATCTAATAAATCCTCTTTTAAAATATCCATTGATTCTATTAGTTCCGTTACTACAGAGAACTCTAACACAGTAGTTTTCTTGAAATAAACCTGCTTGGTAGTCATATAAAGTATACATATGTAATCCATGTGCAGTACTTATTTCTTGCTAATGATAATAAATGCCTTGCTGGTTTCTTCATTTAGTACATTTAACCAGTACTTTTGAATGCAACCCTGCTCTTCTATTTTTAATGGATTTAACTGTAAAATAGGATCAGGCAGGCCTTTCAAGAACTATTTCAGAGAAAGGCCTTGGTATCATAGGAGATCACAGCTCCATGAATGTCACTATGCCTGAAGGCTCTCTGGTGTGGCAAGTTGGGAGTTAGAAGACAGGGAAATTAATACCACTGACTTTGCACAGCATTGTGTCATATATATTTTTAAATCTTAATTTTTAATAGAAAGTTAAAAAATAAAAATGAAGTTTAAATATTTTAAACTAAAATGTTTAATAAAAGGATGTGTAGGGATTATTACAGAAGACGTGGTGGAAAAATTGAAAGGGCCTGAGGAGGTTGATGACTGGCCATAAGGGAAGAGATTTTGTCAGACAGCTCAATGTTACTCACAGGAATTCAGAGCAGTAGTGTCAGCAAGCATAACCACCATGTAAGCTTAAACCAAACAAAATCCCAGGATAGACATGGAAACCTATGGGCACTGGGAGGTGGAGAGTCAGTATCCTTAAGGGGTTTGAGCTTGGTAGGTTAATAAGACTCCAATGGACACGCCAAAGGACATTTGGGTGCATAAATTTACTCTATAGACCTTTATATATACGTACGTATGTTATATATACACATACATAAACTATATACTATATATTTATAGATAATAAAAATTCAGTAGGGTAGTAAGGGGGTGCAGATAGTAGAGGGGAATCTAAACATGATCAAAATATATTCTATGAAATTTGCAACAAACAATAAAATTGTAATGAGCTAACATTGACTTATCTAATTTTTAAATTTGTATTTATTTTAATTTTATGCATATGGATGTTTTGCTTGAATGCTTATAAGTGAAGCACATGCACACAATGTCTGAAGATGCCAGAAGAAGGTACCAGATCTCTTGGAATGGGAATTATGGAGGGTTGATAGCTGCCATGTGGAAGCAGTAAGTGCTCTTAACTATTCAGTCATCTCTCACATCCAAGTTTATTTACTGAAGAAAGGTATTTTCTTATAAACATGGTGTATCATGAGATTGCAGTGCTCAGAGCACCGTAAAATATCAGCCCTGCTAGCATTACCTCAGGGCTTCACTAAAAGCAACTTCCAGACCTTCAAACTACAGGCAGGTAAGTGCATAGAGTATTAATCATGCTTTCCTGAATCTCTCCTGTTCAGATCTCAGTAGATATGCAATTGGTATGATATTATAATTGCCTAGATGTCTCAGCACAGTGACATACTCCATAGGCTATTCCAGAAGTGGTAGGTTATACCATGTGCAAACAGAAAAACAATAATCCAATGATGCATTTCCCAGAACACTCCCCTATCATTAAATCACATGACTGTGTGGACCTGGTGAACTTCATCATAATCAGGATAAGGAATGCATCACTCACTATCCAAAGTCTATTTGTGCTTCTTTGCATGTTTAAAGCAAATTTCATTACTTCATTGGTTCTTCTTTCACATGCCTGTGTCTGATGTCCTTGTTGTAGGAGGCAACTAGTACTAAGCTTAAGACCTTGTCTTCTCTCCTTGGACACATAATTGCCCTCTCGTTTCTCACACCATGGCAGTCCCTCATAACTTCAGATTAGGTTTGGAAGAAGACAGGGAAGCTGGCATAGTGGCTTCTGTGGTCTGCCCTGGCTAAATGGAGAGTTCTGGCAAAGCCTTAGACTCTGTGGTCTCTAGACAGTTGCTTTTCCGATTGTGTGTGATTTACATGCATGGCTGATGACATTTTAAATCAAGGTTAACTATTAGTTGTAATTCTTTGAAAATCTCATGTCTTGTATTTGATCAGATGCATACCCTGCCCACTACTCCTCCCAGATCCACCGCATTTCCCCATTCAACAAACTCTGTGTCATCACTTTTTCTTTTAAATCCATCCAGTCCAATTTGTGCTGCCATCCACTTCAGCATTGTCAGCCTATCAGATGCCACAAATTTAAAGAAAACTGACTCTCCACTCTCAACAGCTATTATTGCCAAAAGCTTATTAACTAAGGGTGGAACTTCAAGCCCACATCCTCCTCCATATTGGAATTCTGTGTGACTTGAACTTGCCCAGGTTTTGTTTATGCTGTCTTAACCACTGTTCATATGTGGAACTGCCCTGGTGTGCCTGGAAAATACGGTTTCATTGTAGTCATCTGCCCCATCTAACCCTAGGAATCTTCCCACCTTCTCTTCCAATCATGAACTTTAGAGGAGGGGATGTGATACAGATGACCTATTTAGGAATGAGCTAATCAACATTTACTACTACAAAAATAAGTTTCTCTGATGAGCTTGGAGAAATGCACTACTTTGTGGTTATAAGGATAAGTCAATTAAGAGTTAGTTTAATATTATGTCCATTTGACACAGAATAATAGCAATCAGTTCTCCCTGTCTAGTCATAGATTCTTGGCCCTGATAATAGATGGGTTCAATCTCATGGAGTTTCCTAAAATCAAATTGGAAAGTAGTTAGTTACTCTCATGATATTTTGCCACTATTGTATAAATGGTATATTTTGTCTAGGTAGTTATTATTGTAGCTTGGAGGACTCACAGCTGGATATGACTGATGTTTATTCTTCTTTGGTAGCATGCATAGCACCTTTTAGCACTAGGAAAATAGCACTAGGTAGCACTAGGTAAAAATCTTCCAGGTCCTTATCAGCTTGATTTTCCAACATTTTCTGGCTCAATAGTGTCTTTCTGTAAAGTTCTGCAGGGTAACCAAGAGCAATGACAATAGCCTGGCATGTTTGGGGGTCTATTGGACACTTTGGCCAAAACCTCTAAAAGACATAACCTGTTACTGATTTTTATTTGTTAGTATCTCACCTCATTATAAGGTAACTCAATTCAAATACTATCTCTCTCTCCATATATATTATAAGCTTCTACAGTAGTAGGTTTTCATATGACTTTTTCAACAGGTTTTTAGTTTTAGCTGTCCTTTCCTGCAGCATTCCACAACTCTGCCTTCCCATCCCCAACTCTACCTGATGCTTTAATCCCCCTTGTCCTCAGGAACACTGACTTCTATTTACCCTCCCTTGAATGATCCTGCTCCTTAACAATTTTCTGACCTCTACGGGTATTTCAAATCGTAGCTAACATCCTCAAATGAAAGAAAATTTGTCTTTCTGGGTCTAGATTACCTCACTCAAAATTATTCTCTCCAGTTACTTGCATTTACCACCAAATTTAATAATTTCATTTTTCTTAACAGCTAAATAATTTCACATTGTTTAAATATCCCACATTTTCATGATCTATTCAACAGTTAATGGGCATCTAGGCGGTTTCCATTTCCTGGTTATTGTGAATAGAGCAGTAATGAACATGGATGAGCAAGTAATAATTTAAACTGACATATAATAACCAATGAGATAGAATCAGTAATTAAAAATCTCCAAATCAAAAATGCCCAGGGCCAAATGCACACAGTGGGAAATTATACCAATATTCAAATGAGAACTAGTACCAATGCTCCTAAAATTATCCTATAAAATAGAACAGGAAGGTACACTCCCAAATTTCTTCTATGAACCCAATATTATACTGATACAGAAACAGAATAAGACACAACAGAAATGTTGAATCATAAGCCAATATTCCTGATTAACTTAGACACAAAACCTTTAGATAAAGTACTTATAAACTAGATTCAAAAATAATTGAGAATATCATCCACTACTATCAGATCATCTCCATTCTAGGAATGCAGGGATCATTCTGCATATGTAAACCAATAAATATAACTCACCATATGAATACACTCATGGTCAGAAACCACATGATACCACATAAAATTTAAAAAGTCAATTATTTTAAACAAATTATTTTAATGCCCACCAACACAGAGGGTCACGTATCTGACTTGACTCACCCATGATGCCCTTGAATGGAGCACACTGGCACCATGGAACATTTTCTACTTCACAGTTACCCCATGTGTCAAAGCACAATTACCACTGAAAAATGCTCTCCCCTCCTAGTAGACATAAGAACAAATGCGAAATCCAAACAACATCCAATGATGTCATTTGTCTGGATTTTTTTATTCATCATTCTCATGATAAACATGACCTCACTTTGGTTGGATAGAGACTAAGATACTTATTCCTTCTGCCTGTACGCCTGTATGTGAATGCACTTCTGTGCATGAATTCAGAACCTTTCTTATGTCCTACCTACATGGTGTAGGTCACTTTTTAAAAACGTTTATTTATTATTTTTATTTTATAGGTACAGCTGGATGTATATAAGTGCACCCGTGTTGTACAAGGCCCATGAAAGTTAGAAGAAGACATAAGATCCACTGCAGCTGGACTTAAGGATGGTTGTTACCCACTATGCACGCTCTGGGAATTGAACCCAGTCTTCTGCAAGAACAGTCATTGTCCTTAACAGCTGGGCCATCTCTCCAGCCCAGATTACATTTTTTTGTTCCACTTGGCTTTTTATCCTTCCATCTCCACGTTAACCAAACTGAGGTACTGTTTTTCAAAAACAAGTAACTACACACCTTTAATATTTTCTGGGTGTCTCAATTACCATGTGATAAGGTCAATAAATTTCCTATATCAGGCTAAGGTGATAATATCAGACCATGGTGTGTTCTTACATGTGTGTTTACCTGCACATATTTATGTACACTATGTGCTTGTCTATTGTCTAGAAGGCAAGAAGAGAGGATCAGATTTCCAGGAACTACCATGTGGATGATGGGAAACTAAGAAGAGTTTTCTTTAAAAGCAGCTATTGGCCTTAACCACTGACTCATGTCTCCAGCTCCTTCCTTTGGATTTTGAGATGTTTGTTTTATATAATTCGACAATGGGAAGGGGATTAGAAACTCCTCCTCAGGAGCAAAGTACTTTCAACAAATTGTGCCAGAATAGGCAGCTCCTTTTTTATTTTTATTTTTATTTTAGAGTTTCCTCCAATCACTGCAAATACATACAGAAAAAAATTAATTCTGTATCTTGGGAAGGCAATGTTGCCTTTTCTATGGGCAAAACAAAGGTAACTCTGCTTCCTCCTGATCGTGGGAACTTGTGGGTTTTGAATCTCCTACACTGGCATAAATAACTCCAGAATTGTTAGGAGAATATGCTACCCTAATTCCCAGTAAGCTTTTGAGGCTTGGTTCTTGCTACCAGAATATTGCTTAAAGTGAGAAGTGTATGCTATTGTTGATTCCTGCTGGTCATAAAACTAAATAAGGATGACTAAAGAAACCCTGGATCTCCAGGTTCCCCATCTTTATTACCATTGATTTGATGCATCAGATGCATTCTCCATAACTGGAAAAAAAAGAAAAAAAAACTGATCTCCAATATGATGTTTCCCCTGAGCACTGGATCCTAAGGGATTGGTTGGGGAACTCACCCAGTTGTACTTGTAACTTAAACGGTGATTTAAAGCAAAACCACCAATGACAATCATATAAGTAATACATCCCTCATCCAAAGAAGACAGTCTTACAATTTATTTGTGACTTTGTTGCTGTTGATGTTTTGTTTTGTTTTCTTTTCTTTTCTTTTCATTTCTTTTAGTTTAGATTTTAATTTTTTTGAGATCCTCAGAATTGAAACTTTATTCCACCATGGTCAATAAAATACTTCAGAGATACTTATAGTAGGGACTTTCATCCAAAATTTAGGGATTTAATCCAGAGGAGTGCTGGGCAACATATGACAGTTGTTTAAATCCTGGCTTAGGGAAGAGTAAAACCAAGTGCATTTGAAGCACAAACCAGTGTTTCCAATTTCTTACTGGCTATGCCAGATTTGCTTGAAAAGACACTTGAGGATAGGATCAGAAGATAGGAAGGAGGGCTTTCTAGCTATCTGCTTTCTCTCTTTGAGGACCTAGAGTATGCAGAAAGGGACAGCTATTTTTCCTCTGGAGGCTCTAGTACTTATCTTCCTCTCCTTAAGATGTTTGTTTTCGGTTACTTGGACTCCTTGCTGCAATGCATCCTTATGATGTGGGTTACATTTGGTCCTGAGAGCCTCAAAAATAAAAGACTACTATTTGACTCTAATACCATCTACACTCAATACAAACGGGGTGATGGGAAAATTTAGCGAACAAAAAATCTTTAGCTCTATTACTATCCTACAGCTGGATCTATTTTATAAGAATCAAGGGAAAACAGGCTAAAGTGCTTTATGGACAGCCTTCGGGGCACCCTACCAAGATAAGAGGCTATACAAAGAAAATCACAAAAGGAGGAGACTAAGCCCTACAGGGCACACTAGGAATAAAACTTCCTTTTATCCATCCACTCTTGTGCCTACAGCACTACCCTTATAGAAAAATGCTCAGACCTGCAGGAATAATTAGAGTCCATTTTCCTTTTCAATCACAGATCCTCAATACTACAAGTAAAACAGGATGTTCAGACCCCCTAAAACACCAGGAACATTTAAATCTGCCCCCTGCCTTGATTCTGTCTTTTCTTATGGGCATGACAATAGTTCTCCCAGTCCAAGTATTAGAGCCCTTGGTCAGTTGGTGGTCCTGTTTGAGGGAGGTCATGGAATCTGTAGGAGGCCTTGCTGGAGGACCTGCATCACTAGGGTGGGCTTTGAGAGTTTGGCCTTGCTACACTCCCAGTATTCCCTCTCTCTGCTTGCCCTGTGTGCTTGAAGGTACCATCTCTCAGCTTCCTGCTCCAAAAGCCGCCTGCTACCAAGCCTCCCAACCATTGTAGTCTCTCCCTCTGGAACAGTAAGGCCAGATAAACTCTTCTTTCTATAAGTTGTCTTGGTTTTTTTGGTCTTTTTGATATAGTGTCTCCCTTTAGCCCCAGCTGGCCTGGAGCTCACTATGTAGAAAAGGCTGGCTTTGAACTCACAGAGATCCCTCTGCCTCTGGTTCATGGTATTTTTATCACAACAAAGTGTAACTAACACTTGGGAATTCAAAATCTCCAATTATCTGCATCCAGTCTACAGTAGGCTCTTTCCTGCTTTCCCAAACTTTAAAACCTTTCCTTCATTCCAGGTCTATTGCGCTTTTCTTTTTTCTTTGACTGCTCAAAGTCTAAACTTTTCTAAGAAAAATGAATATGTTATCTCCCCAACTTTTGGTAATACAGAAATCTCAGGGCTCAGAGATGCAACTCTTATACACATCTTCTTATTGTTAAATCACCGAGGCCCGGAAAAAAGCCACCCACCCCTCCCTGATCACTTTATTGGACAGGGCTCCAGTTACTTGTGGCACAAATTGACAACAAACAAAAGGCAGAACTGAAAATCTCCTGAGAGCTAACCTATAGCCAAAGATAGAGCTGGGAACTTTGTACCTTATTGATGTAACTGTGTCATGTGTGTTCATATTTATTTTTGTGCAGTTGTTTTCTGTCATTCTGTTGAAACAACATGAAACAGCACTCAGTCTACTTAGAGAAAACCCCTAAATAACTAACAAGTATGTAATTATTTAGATTTTCTGTTCTTTTGTTAATTTTTTTAATGTCATGTTGTACCTTATAAATATATGTGTGTAGCCAGGCATGGTGTCTCATGCTTATACTTCCAGCACTCTGGATGCAGAAAAAGGTGGCTCTCTGTAAGATCAAGGCCAGCCTTGTCTTCATTGCAAGTATCAGACCAGCTGGGACTACAGGGAGTCCCTGTCTAAAATGGACAAAAACAAAAAACAAAAACCAGATATGGGGCTAGAGAGATGGCTCAATGGTTGATAACTTTGTCTTCTCTTATTGAGGACCTAGGTTCAATTCCCAAAACCCGCATGGCTAACAACCATCCATAACTCCAGTTCCAGGGGATCTGATGTCCTCTTCTGGTCTCTGCATGTACTGCATTTCACAGGTACACTTTTTTTTTTGGTGCACTTTTTTTACATCCAGGGAAAACACTCATACACATAAAATAAAAATAAATAATAAAGCTTTAAAAGTATATCTTTCATAAGTGAGGAATTAGAAATGGCCTAGAAACATCTTAAAATGTGTTCAGCATCACTAATAATTAAGGAAATGCAAATTAAAACCACTTCAAGATATCATCTTATTCCAATAAGACTGGCTAGGATCAAGAAAACAAATGATACCAAGTGCTGGAGAGATTTTGGGGAAAGGGGAAGACTCATTCACTGCTGGTGGGAATGTAAACTCATACAGCCACTATGGAAAGCAGTGTGGAGAACCCTTGGAAGACTTGGAATGAACTTGCCACCTGACCCAGCCATACAACTCCTAGGCATGTACCCACAAGACTCATCTTACTGCAGAACATGCACAGCCATGTTTATTGCAGCTCTCTTCACAATAGCAAGGAGCTGAAACCAACCCAAGTGCCCCTCAACTGACAAGTGGATAGAGAAAATGTGGTACATCTACACAATTGAGTTCTATGCAGCAGTAAAGAAAGATGACATCATAAACTTTGCAGGCAAATGGATGGAGCTAGAAGATATCATGCTGAGTGAAGTAACACAGTCCCAGAAAAACAAACGACGAATGGTATCCCTCATCTGTGGATGCTAGTGCCAATTACCTAATTGTATGGCAAACTGAGCAACGTCAATGTGATCTGAAAACAACTGTGCTCTTATATCGTGAATCCCTTAAAAAAACATAATCAATTTTTAAAAAAGAAAAAAGTATATCTGTGTATTTGTATGTATATGTATGTATTAAAGCTTTAATGTATATGTATGCATTAAAGCTTTAATACATACATTCACACATAACCACACACATATACTTTTTGGAGGGATGTATTAAATACCTTATACATATGTACTTATATATGAAGGTACTTGTTTATCTACTTCAAACCTACTAAAATGAAATCTTTGGGGTTACTAAATGTTTCAAAAAACATCAAATGCTATTTGTTTATATAAAACAATATTCATTGGGGTCATCAGATACAAAGTTTCATTAGGGCATAAAATTTGGCATTGGACATTCATGATTTCTTTTCAGTTTCTTAAAATTACTACTTTATTGTATTTATGTAATAGTCATAGGCAATAAAAATATAGACAAAATACTTTATATCTGTTA
The DNA here is from genome assembly GCA_009823505.1 of Rhizomys pruinosus. Lineage (NCBI taxonomy): Eukaryota > Metazoa > Chordata > Mammalia > Rodentia > Spalacidae > Rhizomys > Rhizomys pruinosus. Next base: position 168,851 of record VZQC01009724.1, read on the forward strand.
GTATACATATGAGCGAGGTGTGTGTAGATCTTCATAATGACTGCTATGAGTTTCTCTCTCAGGAACATTCTTAATATATGAAAGTTAGATATGAGGTTTTATTAAGCTTTAATATATACATAATGGCAACTATATAAGACTTTCAAATAACTATTAAATTTACTTTCATGGTACTGATTATGAAAGACATGATGCCATCAAATAATAGCAGTTGGAGTATAGATAAGCATACTCTGTATATAGTAAAACTGATATGTTAAATGCTAGGATAATAAAAAGAACTAATACCCCACCCTCCAAAAAGTAAGCCCGCCTGGTGACACATGCCCTTAACTCCAGCACGATCAGGAGGCAGAGGCAGGAGGCTCTTGGTGTGAATTCAAGCCCGTATGGTCTACATAGTGAGTTCAGCGACAGCTGGGGCTACAGGGAGATCCCGTTTCAAAAAGACCCCCATAAAAAAGGACTAATATCTTTCCTTAGAAAAATTTAATGTATAGTTTCATCCTTAAGATATGTCTACCTGTGCTATCCTCTTAAAAGAGAGATTTTTTCAAGGTTGTAATCCAATTTAAATTAAGAGATAGAAATGTAAGTTCATCTCTGCTCAACCTGTTTAAAGCCTTATCAATAATCAGATGATCATTTTATCTTTATGCTCAAAGGTCCTTTACTTTAAAGAAAAACTGTAGCTTTAAAATATATAAATTTTTGAAGCTAGGCACGGTGGCAAATGCATTTAATACATTTGGAACGCAGAATCAGGCAGATCTCTGAGTTCAAACATGCCTCGGACAGGTCCTCAAAATATTGAGTTTCAGACAGAAAGGTGAGGCCTTATCATTGTGAGACACTTTTCCAAAAACTACACCACACATGCACACACACCACACACCACAACACACCACCACAACATGCACACACACACTACCACACACACCACATGTATATATATATACACAAAAAAAAATTTTGTATCATTATATATGTGTTATGTATATAAAAATTTGTCTATTCTATATCACATTTTTATATACACAAATTTGTGTATATTCATTATATATAACTAATAATATATATACTATAACATCTATACTATATCTAAAAATATATTATACATATATATATACACAAATTTTGGCATTAAGGATTGCGAATTGTGATTAAATGTGACTCTGACAACAAAAACTTACTTAGAATTTATTAAGTAATGCATATAATTGAGGGTAGTTTAAAAATGTATCTATACGCCGCGGCATCGGTCGCGCGCACGCCTTTAGACTCCTATACACTTGGGAGGCAGACGCTAGGCGGTCTTTCTGATTCAAAGCCAGCCTGGTCTACAGAGGATGCTTCCAAAAGAACAGAAAACTGGCTATAGGACCTGTCTCGAGAAAAGATTAAAAAAAAATGGTCCTTTGAGCCCTGGGTGGAGTTGAAGTTTAACATAGAGGGGTCCGTAGAGGACCCACTCTACATAGGATTTTTTTTTCATTTTTTTTGAATGCTTTGTTTTTGTTTTCAATACAGAGTATATTCATTTTCCAAATCAGTTCATGCATATTTCCCCTTCCCTCCCCCCACCCCACCCCCACCCCATCAGATCATGCACTTCTGCATAACTGTCCTGGCATCTTTTTCTCAGTTTCTCGTTTTTCATTTCTTTAACATAAGTATAACTTTATATCAGACAAGCACCCTCTCATGTAACCATTAATTTTTGCAAGCAGTTGCTGCCCAAACTCATACAGCCAAGGGGCCCACCATCCAGCAGGGCGGGGCTTGTCTGTTCAATCAAGTTGGATCAAATGAGGGTCCAGACTCTATATTGCTTATCGCTTCTTGCACTTTCGTTCATTTGTGTGTTTTTGTGTCCCCTGCCCTCAGTTCGCATAAAGCGAAGATGCCACTCGATGAACAGGTTGAGAGATGCATTGTTATTCTCTTTTCCCACTTGTTTGACTATATTTCTCTGAGCCTATAAGTATAGAGGTTTATTTTATTTATTTTCTTTCATATTTTGTGTTGAAGTTTTGGCATTTCAACACATTTTAGTCTACAATTCTGATTCATTCCCCATTTCCATATCCCCAATCCCACCTGAGATTACGCATATGTGGCTATTACATGTCTTACATCTTTTTCTAAGTCTTTTTAAAGAATTTTTTTTAAAAAAATTTTGTTGTCCAGCGCTCCAGAGAGAGTGGATGTTCTGTTCCTCATCCACCTGTGCCCCTTTTCTAACCCAGGGAACTAATCTGCCGAAGAGGGGCGTGGTAGAATGTAGGGCTGCATTGGGGTGGAGGGTGAAACTACAGCAATGTCAGTCTGACACTCATTTGATCGGCCTTGATTGAGCGAACTACATCCCTCACTCCCGCTGGGAAGGTGGGGCTGTGGGGTTTCGGCAAACAGCCTGCAGATTTGGTTTTGATGACTAGGAATTGCTTGTACTATGGCATTACACTTATAGCTAATAAAATGAAAAAAAAATCTAGAGAGAGAAATTGCAGGACAACGTTATGGCAGAATGCATTGATCTCCGGTTGGGGCGGGGAGGGGGGGAAGGGAAAGGGAAATATGCCTGAACTGAATTGGAAAATGATGTATGAAATGCACAAAGCATCAATAAAACAATGTTAAGATAAAAATAATAATAATAAAATAATAATAATAAATTAAAAAAAGAAAAAAATTTTGTTGTCATTGCATAACATTGGTGCATTTACATACACGCAGGTGCTCCCCTCCTACACATAAAATAAAATAATCAATAAAATACTTCTTGTGGGATGTAGTGATGAATGTCTTTAAAGGGGTGTAGTGATGAATGTCTTTAAAGCTATCACTGGAAAAGGCAGATGGGAGGAGATCTCTTTGAGATCTATATCAGCCTGTTCTACATAGTGAGCTCCAGACCAATCAAGGTTTCAGGGCAATCCTATCTCAGAAAAGAAAACAAAATAGTACAAACTGAACAAACAAAAATCTGTGTGCTTTGAATTTATCTAATTTTTTATATGAAAACTCATTTTTAAAGCATGATTTATTTGTTAGTATTGGTATGATGAACCTTCTTGGTGTTCTATAACAATACTTGGAGGCCTGTATTAATGTGAGCAAGATACATAAAGATAACTGTAATTGGCCGTTAGCCTCCAACCTCAACTATGTTCCGGGAGCCTGGGAGACATCTCTTTGGAATAAGTGGTGACATCATCTTTCTAACTACTATTATTGGTCTAGATGCTGTGCCTCTTTTCTCAATAGATATGTCTATTAGTATTACTCATTTTTATCAAACAATAGTCTCAGTTTTGTTGAAAAATTTATACTATTTTGTTTCCCCTTTCACTGACTTTTTAACTATTGATTATAACTTTGATTCTATTTATTTTGATAGTATTTCTTTTCTTATTTCTTTTAAAAGTATTTTATTTATTATTTTCATTTTACATGTGAGTGTATTGCCTGCATGTATGTAAGTGCACTCCTGTCATGCAATGCCTGTTCAGGTTAGAAGAAGGCCTTGGTTTCCCTGAACTGGAATTATGGATGGTTGTTAGCTACCATGTGAGTGCTGGGAATCTATTCTTGGTCTTCTGTATGACCAGACAGTGATCTTAACCACTGAGCTGTCTCTCTAGCCCCTCTTCCTTTTCTTATATTTTAAAGTAAAATTTGACAGTGTTTTGGGATTTTTTTACTTTGATATCTATCTGTTCATGTTATACCTTCCTTTGAAAATTAAATGTTAGTCCCAAATTTGAACCACAGTATTTTGTTGTAATAAAGTTGAAAATACTTTGTAATTTATTTTTTGATATTTTTTCTTGACCTTTAGCTTGCTTTCAGCATGAGGTTTCACATTTAGAGTTTAGATCCATTTGGAGTTCATTTTTATGTAGGATGATAAATATGGGTCTAATTTTATTCTTCTACATATAGAAATAAAATGTTTCTAATACTATTTGTTGAAGATGCTGACTTTACTCCAGTATGTATTTTTGGCATGTTTTCAAATATCAGGTGACTATAGTTGGATGTACTAATTTTGGGGTCTTCTATTTTCTTCCACTGTTCCATATGTCTGTATTTTGCCTGTTTTCTTTATATTACTATATCTCTGTAATGTGTGTTGAAATCTGCTATGGTACAAAAAAAAATCAATGAAACAAATACTTGATTCTATGAAAAAGTTAAGAAGATTGCCAAACTTTAGCCAAATTAATGGAGAGAGAAGATCCAAAATAACAAAATTAAAGATGAAAAGAGAAATGTAAAAACAGATACTGAGGAAGTTCTAGGAATCATTAAGAACATGATTAAGTACATTTATTCAATTAAACTAGAAAAATCTAAAAGAAATTGATGAAATTTTAGATATGTATGCCCTACCCAATTTAAACTAAGATAAAGTAAGAATTCAAATACACACATGACAATGGATAAGCTAGAAGCAGGAATTAAAAATATCCAAACTAAAATAAGCTCAGGACCAGAGATGCAGAGTACAGAATTTTCCAGACCTTCAAGAAGAGCTAATATAATGTCTCAAATTATTCCATAAAATAAAAAGGAAGGGATACTTCCAAATTCTTTTTATAAAGCAAATATTACCCTGATATCAAAACCAGACAAAGATCCAAGAAAATAGAAAACTATCAGCCAATCCATTTGATGAACATAGATGTAAATTTTTTGAATAAACTTCTTACAAAGTAAACACAGTAGCAAATGACATGATTATCTGCTATAATCAAATTTACTTCATTGCAAAGATGCAGTAATTATTCAACATGCATAAAATTTTAAGTTATTTTTTATTGAGCACATTTTATAGAACATTTCTTTATCAAATTTAGACTCATCTCCCCATCCGTGCCCCGCCTCAGGCCCTCTCCCCTGCCTCCCGCCAGAGTCCATGGACTCTGCCATGTATATTAAGTCCAGTCTTGTATCTTTTTCTCCGTCATTTTTTTTTTTCCTTTGGATGCAGAAGTTTGCTGTTTTGGTCAGTTCTTTGAACAGGTTTTTCTCTCTTTTTTGTTCCCTTAAATTTTATATTACTCTAAAATATGTATATATACATTTCACACATAAATTGGAATTACAAAGTCTGAAAATAAACTATAGGTTAATTCCAAAACACGTTTAAGGATTCACATTTTAACAGCAAAGTTGCATGCAGGTAAAAAGAAATATAACTTTACATTCTAAATTACATGTATGTTTTAATGTAATTTTTTGAAGGTTCTATAAGTATTTAATGTAAATTTTACAGTCGGTTTACAATGTAAGCTATACATTATTGTGATATTTCAATAACTCAGGGATTATACTGAAATTATTCTATAAAGCTATCAATACTTTATTTTATTTTATATTATTCCAAAATATGCATATATACACTCCATACATATGTCAAAATTAAAAATTCTGAAAATAAACTGTAGGTTGATTCCTAAACACATTTAGAGATTCGCATTTTAACAGTAAATTTGCATGCAGGTATAAAGTAGTGTAACTTTACATTCTTTTTTTTAGAATATGACTACATTTCCTCCATCTATATATGGTTATTACAATGTGTGAATATAAGTGGTAAGACAATTCTAGAGCCCATTTATGGATTCACATTGTAATAGCACAGTTGCTTTCAGATACAATGAAATATAATTAATAAAGTTGCTCAGTTTGCCTACCAATTGGGGATTTGGTGTTAGCATCCACAAATGAAGGAAAACATTCACCTTTTTTTTTTTCTGGTACTGTGTTACTTCACTTAGTATAATTGCTTCAAGTTCCATCCATTTACTAGCAAAGCTCATGATGTCATCTTTCTTTACTGCTGCATAGAACTCCATTGTGTAAATGTACCACATTTTTGTTATCCAGTTATCTGTTAAGGGGCATTTGGGTTGGTCCCAGGTCTTTGCTATTGTGAAGAGAGCTGCAATAAACATAGCTTTGCATGTATCTTTGCGGTAGGATATGTCTTATGGGTATATACCAAGGAGTGGTATGGCTGGGTCAGGTGGTAGGCTCATTTTGAGTTTTTTAAGGGTTCTCCACACTCCTTTCCACAGTGGTTGTATCAGTCAGGATAGTGCAGCCGTTAAAGGCTGAGGCTAAGAACCAAAAAAAAAAAATGTAAATTAACAAATGTAATTTACTACATAAACAAATTTAAGTGCAGAAACCACATGATTATCTCATTAGGTGCAGAAAAAGCCTTTGACAAAATCCAAAATCCTTTCCTGATAAAAGTAATGAAAATATTTAGACAGAGAGAGGACACAGTTCAACAAAATAAAGGCAACATACAAGTCCACAGTGAACAACCTAGTAAATGGACAAAAATTCAAAGCATTTCCACTAAATTCAGGAAATAAAGAAGGATGTCTGCTCTCCCCTTTATTGTTCAAGATAGTGCTTGCCATTTTAGCCAAAGCAATATGAAAGTGAAGGAGATGAAGGACATACAAAACAAGAAGGAAGAAGGCAAAGTATCTTTATTTCCAGAAGAGATGTTTTTAAATAGAAAAGATTCAAAAGACCCCACAATAAAATCCCTAGAGTTGATAAACTCATCCAGTAATGTAGCAGATTGAAAATAATATTGTGAAAATCTTACCAAAAACAATCTATGCAATCCCCCTAAATTCCAAAAGAACTGTTTAGAGAAACTGAAAAAAAGTAATCTAAAATTTCATACAAAACCACAAAAATCTCAGGACACCTCAAACAATCCAAAACAACTGAAGAAGATCTATCACTTTCCATCAATTCAAATTCTACTAAGAGCTAGCATAATAAAACAGACACATTGATCAATGGAAATAATTGATTTGAGCTCATGCACTTAGGGACACTTGATTTTTGGCAAAGGACCACTAAATAAATAGATGATTGATAGATGATAGATAGATAGATAGATAGATAGATAGATAGATAATAGATAGATAGGTAGATAGATAGATGACAGATAAATCTGAGAACAAAGCATGTTCATCATCTGGTGCTGCTCAAACTGAATAGCAGCATGCTGGAAAACAAAATTAGGTCCTTATCTCTCGCCATGTACAAATTCAATTCCAAATGGATCAAGAATGGAAAAATATAGGACCCAGTATCCTGAATTTTATAGAGGACAAAATAGAGAATGCATTGAAATTCATGGGCAGAAGAAAAGACATTCTGAACAAGCCACTCATAACACAAGCATTAAGACCAAAACGTGACAAATGGGACATCATGAAATTAAATAGCTTCTGCATATCAAAGGACACCGTCATTTTGGTGAAGAGGCACCCTAAATAATGGGAAAAAATCTTTACCAGCTACATGTCTAACAAAGGGTCAGAATCTAAAATGATCAAAACCTCAAAAATTTTAGATTAAAAGAACAAAGAACACAATTAAAAACTGGGGCAAGGAAATAAACATGAATTTCACAAAAGATGACACAGAAATAGTTGAGGAATATTTTTAAAATGTTTAACATTTTAACCATCAAGGAAATGCAAATTAGAGTACTTTGAGATTTCATTTTGCACCAGTCAGAATGGACAAGGTCCAAAAACCAAACAATAACAAACTCTAGTGTGAGTGTGGAGAATGGGAAACACTCTATTCTCTTCTGGTGGGGAGAAGCAGATTGTTATATCCATTGTGAAAATCAGTATGGAGATTCCTTAAAATATCTAGAAATAGATCTACCAAATGGTTCTGCCATACCACTCCTGGGCATCAACCCAAAGGACTCCGGATCTTACCACAGAGATTCCTGTTCTCCCGTGTTCAGTGCTGCTCTATTCACAATAGCAAGGACATGAAAAGAACCAAGATGCTCATTAATAGATCACTGGAAAATGAAAGTATGACTCATTTATACAATAAAAATATTATTCAGCTCTTAAGAACACTGAACTATGAAATTACCAGGTAAATGAAGGGAACTTGAAACAATCATCCTGAGTGAGGTAACACAAGCCTCACTCAAAAGAGAAATGTCTTATGAGCCCTCTCATGAATGAATGTTAGTTTGAATCTTTAGATATGTATGTTTCAATTGGAAAATCCACACAAGTCAAGAAATTAACATGGAGCTATGGTAAGAGAAGCTGTGTGGAGGGAAAATAAAATGAAGTGATACAGTGTGGGAAAGTGAATGATGAAATAAGAATTAAATGGGAGGGAGTAGGATTGTAGATAAGGGAATATTGGAGGCTTAACTAATACTAAATACATTTTGATAAAGTCATATGGAAGCTCACTACTATAGCAGCTTCTTGAAATATACACATATATAGTATAAATTTTTTAAATCCAGTTATTCTGTGATGAGGGGACAATGCCCTTATCGGACAGCATAGGATAAAAAATAAAAAGACCATGCCAGGCATTGACTCACTCTTTTGGAATTGTTGGCCAGGGTGTCCCTGATCATTGCCATTGCTCTGGGTTATGTGCCAGATAATAGTAACTTGGTAGTAAGACCCTATTGCTGAAGATAGTACATATTCAAGTCACAGAACAAACCAGGAGAAATCCAGTTGGTACTGATCTCAACCTTCATCTCTATTGCCTAGCTTTCACAGTTCCAGAAGGTGCTGTCCATGCTACCCAAAAAGGAAAAGTAATTGTAAATCTTACCCAGTTCTGAACCCTGCAAGCTACAATAACAACTGCCTCTGGAAGGTATGCCTACTGATTCAATAGTGGCACAAATGTTAAGGGAGTAATCCACCACTTTATGATTGGACTTAAGACCCACTTCACAAAATGGAGCTCAAATCTGGCAGTTACGAGGGCCAAGAGCCTGTGGCACAACAAGTAACCTGCACTAGAGGATAGTCTATTATGACTATTCTGTTTAGTGGACATATTATTAAACTGACTTCTAATGTCTTATTGTTATATCCACACGTTAATTTTTTTTCTGAATTTGAAAATAGACCTTTATTGGGCTGGAGAGATAGCCTAGCAGTTAAGAGCACCGACTGCTCTTGCAGAGGACCCGGGTTTGATCCCCAGCATCCACATAGCGGCTAAGAACCGTCTGTAACTCCAATTCCAGGAGAACTACAGTTCCCGGGGAATCCGAGACCCTCTTATGACCTCCACAACATTGCACAACACGGGTTCACAAACCTCCATGCAGACACTACATTCATACACATACAAAAATAAATAAAATTAAAAAAAGAAAACATACCTTTATTATATCAAGGCACAGGACACAGAGTCAGTTCAATTACTTTTTAAGTGTACACATTTTCAGAGTGTACATCTGCAGAAAGCTCACATTCCGCGGCCAGGACACCATATGTACTATGCTCACGTTGTCGCATGTTGTCTTGTAGACATAGCAGTGGGCTGCAGAATCCTCCTCATGTGTTCCATATGACAGCAGCTCTTGAGGAGACGGACTCCCTCCTCCCACATGTACACACACAGGGAACCATCCTCAGAGGAGAAGACATGGAGAAAATCCACCCTTAAGGTTATGCTGTCTGTCTGTTGGTCCTGGCAGCTGGAGGTCATCAATGGTGTAGAGAAAAAGACATGGTCCGCTCCCAAAGACAGTCACATTTGCATCACTGACTCCCATTGACTCTGGGAGCTCTATCTGATCCAGCACAAGGAGTTTTGCAATCTCAGATGCTGTGACAATTTCATTGCCCACAAATATCTCCAGTCCTAGATCAAAAGTGACAAAACCTGTGCATTTGGGGTATGTATTTGGATACATCACTGTTATCCTGTTTCCTCTCCCTGGGGTCCAGCAGGCTCTGAAGCACAATGGAAATGGGAAAAAGATGTACATAGGGGAACAGTATTCTCATGGTCTCAGTAAGGACTGCATTAGATACACCTTTGCATAGATGTTCTGATGCATCCTGGATGTAAAGACCCAACTCTCATCAGACAAGCTTCTTCTGGCAGTCAATAGTGATAAACATAGGGGACCACAACTGGTCATTGTGCTGAGAATGAGAGATTGCAGAGTCCTTACCCCTAAATGGGACACCTACATCACACTCTCTTCTTCCAGTGGCTCAGGGATCATTGTGGAAGAGGATGTCCAGAAAGATTCTAAGAGTAAGAGGTGGTGGAACCCTGGTAGGAAACAGCATGCATGAGGGCTATGCAACCCCAAGCCAGACAAAATCCAAGCATATGTTGGGGGCCGCAGGAGGTGATAAAGTAGCCCAATCCTAACTGAAAAGCTACTGGTAATTGATAACTGCTAGGAAAGGAAGTGTTAGTTTTCCTCAGTGGTGTGACACAGGGTAGGTTGATGAGGCTCCAAGGGCTATAAGTACACTAGAGAGCATTTGGAGACACATAGTAGACTTGAAAGTCCTAAAAAAAATAATAAAGAACGTACATTCAGGGGGAGGGAGGTTAGTAAGGTGGTGGTAGAGATGGGCGCTGAGGCTGAATATGATCAAAACTTGCATGAAAAGTAAAAATGTTTTTAAAAAATATGTTTCTATAAAGAAGACGGTCTCTCAAATTCTCCAGTGTCATCAGATTTTAACAGTGTGTTATATACTAAAGTCTAAAGGCTCACAGATTTAAATTATATGCTAAATTATTTAAATTATATGCTAAAGTCCAAAGGCTCACAGATTAATGCCTAAAAAATTTGTAAACAACCTTCTAAGAAGTGCTAATCACTGCCTAAGTCCCTTACAGTGCTTTCCCTCTGACTCTTGGAAAGACGAATCCCCTCGCTCAGTGCCAGCTGCTCTCCTCTCTGCCACTGTGCTGCTGTTGTGCTTCCTTTCCTCTGTTTTAGTCTCTCCCTCTATTCCTCACTGTCAACTCTCCTCTTTGTCCACTCTTTCTCTCCTCATTTGTATTGAAGAATAGTAAATACACATGAATTAGTATATTGCTATTATTTTTGCAATGACAGAATTGTACAAAGGCAAATATAGATGATAGATAGATAGATAGATAGATAGATAGATAGATAGATAGATGATTGATTGATTGATTGCCATGGCTTCAAGATTCATATTTTCTGGTGTCAAAGAATTGCTCCAGTCTGACCCCAGCTGGAACTCATGTTCTCCATTCTCTTCCTTTTCAATTTTCTCCATGAATCAAGAGACAGTGGTACAAGTAGGACCAGTAGATTTCTGCAAAATGGAGTATTTCATCTTTGCCCAATCACTTGCTAATGTAAGTTCATGAAAGGTAGAGAATCTACTTGTATCTCTTTTCTCATATATGAAAGGGGTTCAGTAATAACTATTTCATAATTTTGTCACAAGGACCAAATATGACATCTATAAAAAAATTGAAGTATTTTCTCCACTGGGAATCAACTAAAGAAACAACAAGCATTGTGTGTGGTGGTTATTTCCAGATGCTTCTTCATCTTGATAGTACTTCTAGAGAAATTAGGTGCTTTATTTTCTGATATGTTTTTTTCATGATTCTGCTTCCTTTGAATGAGTACATATGATGTAGAGATAAAATGGCCACAGGTTATTTGAAAATGTTCAATTAGGAAATGGGCTTCAGTTTTTTGAGTGTTTGAATCATAGCTGAGCTTATTACTTTAATCGGCAGACTGTAACAAAAATGAAACAGTATTATTTCTAAGCCCAACCCTTTTGAGGTCTTGAATCATCTTGTTACTCTCTTAGAACACTGAACTTAGTCCACCATGGTATGCAGAAGCCCAGATAAAGGTGGAAATATCAAATGTTGCTGATAGTGATTGCACTCTACAGTAAAATCACCAATAGTCAGCAGTCTGGACCCATGAATATGTAAGATTCATGATATTTGACACATACTTTTAAATTTGATGAACATGCCCCTGAATAATGATCACATGGGAAGAAGATTCAAGACTCCCAGACCCCGTTAAACTCAGTTCCTATGAGAACAATGTAATCAAATCAAATGAGTGATATCAAGTCAAAAAGAATTTTGGGAAACTAAATAATTGAATTTGGAGGGAAGTTGAGGAAGAGAGAGGCAACATCTTCCTGAGTTGCCCCAAACAAATCCTGAAATTGCAGTCCTCTTGGCTCAACCTTCTTAATAAATAGGTTTCTAGGTTGTAATATCATAGCTGACCATCAGCATTGTTTTAGGCAATAGTAAGTAGGGAAATACAATATAAGAATGTGTTATATTTGTGTTACTAATTTTTCAAATAATGATTTCTTTTAAAAATATTGTATTTGTCATTTTCATGTTATGTGTATGGGTATTTTGCATGCATGTGTGTATTACATTCATGCTGTGCAGTGCTTGTAGAAGTCAGAAGAAGGTGTTGGATCCCTCTGGAACAAGAGTTATGGACAATTGTTAGCTTCCATGTGAGTGCTGGAAATCAAACCTGGGTCCTCTGTGAGGGAAGTCAGTGCTTTTAATGCCTGAACCATCTATCTTGCCCATTTTAACTTTTGAAATTGTATTTGTTATTTTTATTTAATGTGTGGGAGAATAATGCATTCATGGGTGTAAGTACACCCATGTTGTGCAATGCCTGTGGAAGAGAGAAGAAAACATCATATACTCTGGAACTGGAGTTATGGATGGTTGTTAGCCACCATATGGGTGCTCAGAACCCAGGTCCTCTGCAAGAGCAGTCAGTTCTCTTAAAAACTGAGCCATCTCTCCAACCCCCAGTTTACTGATTTTTAATCCACCCAGAAACTCAAGTTCTTTTCAGAAATAATGTATTTCTAAATACAGCTCCAAATATTCACAACATTAAATCAAATTGCATCTTATATGTAAGTCAGTAAGTTACAGATTAATTAAGGCTTTAAAGAAATAAGGCGAGACAGCCAGGAGGTCCAGAGGGAGGAGCTCTGTGCCCAAGGAATAGGTGAGCCTGAAAGAAGTGGGCTCATCACAGCCTTGGGCATGGCCTGTTGCCAGCCAGCCAAACTTGGCCCAGCATGCACAGCAGCAGGGTGGAGTCAGCCAAACACCCAGACACCCAGCAGGTCCAGAGAGCACCAGCACACCAAAAGGGAGTGCCCTCCACCCCCTTCCCATGCTTGAGCTACAGAAAGGGTATCCCATTGAGAACAGCTGTAGCAACCCCTGAGCACAAAGTAGGAGCACATTCAGAAGGGAACCAACCTGATCCTTACCTCCGAATTTCTGGAGACTCTCCAGACCAGAAAGGAAAGAGCTAGCTGAATCTCCCAATATATAACCAAAAGTGAAAACCAGAAACCTAGCATAACCAGCCCACCATAAACCAAGGAGTAGACAACAAACACACCTGAAAGAAACCAGAAAAGCAAGCCTTCAGTGCAGCTAAGAAACATTCGAGATTCCCACTATAATACAAACAATAAGACAAACCCACATGCCAAAGCACAGAGAAGAAAACAACATGGGTAAAGTACATAATAAATTCCCACCAAAATCTACCAATCCTGTGGAAGATCCCTAAAATGAGATCTCCCTGGAAGGAACCCAGGACACAGATCTTAGAAGAACAATCATAGACATATTAAAAGAAATCAAAGAATATAGAGAACAAATCAGAGAACTAAAGGGAGAGAATGAAAAACTCATGAAGGAAATAGAGGGAGAAAATGACAAACTGAAAAAAAACTAGAGGAAGAGAATGACAAACTCCAGAAGGAAGTAGAAACACTGAAAAGATCTCACACTGAAATGAAAAAAAAAAACTGAATAGCAAAACAAGGAGCTAAAAGAAAAGAATGACACGCTCCAAAAGGAAGTGGAACTACTAAAGAAATCACACGATGAAATTGAAAAAGAAATTGAACACTCAGCCAATCAGCAGGAAAAGATGGAAGAAACAGTAACAGATTGGATGAAGCAGAAAATAGAATATCAGCACTGGAAGATAACATGGAAAAACTACAAGGCTCAAGAAAAGAGTATGAAAATTTTAAAACACACACACACACACACACACACACACACTAGTGGAACAATCAGGAAATGTGGGACACTATGAAAAGTCTAAATGTCCACATCATAGGGATAGAGGAAGAAGAATCCAAGGACAATGATATTGATCAGATCTTCAACAGAATAATAGAAGAAAATTTCCACAAACTGAAAAAAGAAAAACCCATACAAATACAAGAAGCACATAGAACATCAAATAGACAAGATCCAAAAAGAAATTTCCCAAGTCATACCATAGTTAAAAGGCTGGAGGCCCAAAGCAAATACTGAAGGCCACAAGAAAAAAAAAAAAAAAACCAGCAACTTACATATAAAAGGAAACCCATCAGAATTACAGGTGACTTTACATTACAAACAAGGAAAGCCAGAAGAACATGGACCAAAGTATTTCAAGTACTACATAGATGTCAACCCAGATTCCTATACCCAGCAAAAACATTGATTATAGTTGAAGGGAAAAGAAAAATTTGTCATGGCATAAACAAGATGAAAGAACTCATGTCCAGAAAACCAACCCTTCAGAAAATATTCAAAGGAAATCAAAGGTCAGAGGAAAGGAGCAACTATCCACAAGTAACTAGAGAGGCTAATTAATATCAGTATAACTGCAGAAATACAACCCTAGTGAAGAATGCAAACAGAAAATAAGGTGAAAGGAAACAACAATCTCTCAATAATAACTGTATATTAATGGTCTAAAGTCCCCAATCAAAGCCATCTATCTGCTGTCTACAAGAAACCCATCTCATCCTCAAGTATAGGCACCAACCTAAAGTGAAAGGAGGGGAAAAATATTCCAAGCAAATGGTACCAAAAAGCAAGCAAGAGTTGCTATTCTAATATCAGACAAAATACACCTCAAAGTAAAACTAATCAGAAGAGACAAAGAAGCTCATTACATACTTATCAAAGCAACAAATAAACATGAAGGTTTCACAATAATGAATATATACACTCCAAACTCTGGTCCACCGAACTTTATAAGCACAATTCTGCAGGACATGAGGGCACAAATTAATCCCAGCACACTAATAGTAGGGGACTTCAATACTCCACTGAACCCCTTGAAGAAGTCAACCAGACAAAGAATAAACAGAGAGACATCTGAACTGAATAATAAAATACAACAAATGGACCTCATAGACAGCTATTAAATATTCCACCCAAACATGAGCGAATACGCTTTCTACTCAGCACCACACAGAACATTATCCAAAATCAACCACATACTGAGACACAGGAAAAAAAAAAAACTCAACAAATACAAAAAGATTGAAATAATCCCTTGCATTCTATGAGGCTACAGTGCACTAAGGCTCAATATCAAAACCAGGACAAGCCCTAATATCTACAAGAACAAAAGAACACACTCCTGAATACTGAATGTGTCTGCAATCCCAATTAAAATGCCCAAGAGTTCCTTCACAGGCTTGGGGAAAATGTCCTTAATTTCATTTGGAAAAACAAAAGACCCCAAATAGTCAAAGCAACCTTGAGCAAAAAGAGCAATACAGGGGGGATCTCTATACCAGACTTCAAACTATACTGCAAGGCTATAGTCAAAAAAACAGCTTGGTACTGGCACATAAACAGACCTGTTGACCAATGGAACAAAACTGAAGATCCAAACTTGAGCACATACAATTTCAGCCACCTCATATTTGACAAGGAGGCCAAGAAGACACAATGGAGGAAAGACAGCATCTTCAGCAAGTGGTGTTCACAAAACTGGATCACTACTTGGAGAAGAATGAAATAAAACCCTTATCTCTCACCCTGTACAAAAGGCAATTCCAGATGGATTAAAGACCTCAATGTGAAACTCCAAACTCTGAAGGTGATAGAAGAAAAAGTTGGCAGCAGACTACAAGACATGGGCATAGGAAAGGGCTTCCTAAATCAGACAGCAGCTGCACAGGAAATAAGGTTGACAACTGACAAATGGGACCTCATTAAACTCAAAAGCTTCTGTATATCAAAAGAAACAATCAAGGAAGTGAAAAGAAAACCCACAGAGTGGGAGAAAACCTTCACTGCAGATACATCTGACAAAGCATTAATTTCCAGAATATGTAAACTACTCAAAAAACAAAAAAGAAAACAAATGACCCACTCAAAAGATGGAACAAAGAGCTGAATAGAGATTTCACAAGTGAGGAATTAGAGATGGCTGAGAAACATCTTAAAAAGTGTTCAACGTCGCTAATAAGTAAATAAATGCAAATTAAAACCAATTTAAGATATCATCTCACTCCAATAAAACTGGCTAGGATGAAGAAAACAAATGATACCAAGTGCTGGATAGGTTTCGGGAAAAGGGGAACACTCATCCACTGCTGGTGGGAATGTAAACTTGTACAGCCACTATGGAAAGCAGTGTGGAGAATCATTGGAAGATTTGGAATGAATCTGCCACCTGACCCAGCCATACCACTCCTTGTGGGTATGTACCCACAAGACTCATCTTACCGAAGAGATACATGCACAGCCATGTTTATTGCAGCTCTCTTCACAATAGTAAAGAGCTGGAACCAACCCCTCAACTGGCAAGTGGATAGAGAAAATGTGGTCCATCTACACAATGGAGTTCTATGCAGCAGTAAAGAAAGATGACATCATGAACTTTGTAGGTAAATGGCTGGAGCTAGAAGATATCATGTTGAGTGCAGTAACACAGTCCCAGAAAAACAAATGGTATCCCTCATTTGTGGATGCTAGCCCCAATTACCTAATTGTATGGCAAACTGAGCAATGTTAATGTGATCTGAAAACAGCTGTGCTCTTATATAGAATCCCTTAGACAAATAAAAAATATAAAAATAAAAATAATGAATGGGTCAAGGAAAAAATAAAGAAATAGAAGCATTCCTGGAAAAAAATGAAAATGACAATACAACACACACACAAATGGAATACTTTAAAAGCAGTGTTAAAAGGGAAATTTATAGCCCTGGGTGCCTATGTTAAAAAAAAAAAAACAGAAAGAGCACAAATAAATGATTTAGCACCACAGCTAAAAACACTTGGGAGACAACAACAAATAAACCCTAAACCCAACAGATCCAAAGAAATAACAAAAATCAGAATAGAAATCAATGAAATAGAAACAAAGAAAATAATACAAAGAATCAATGAATCGAAAAGTTAGTTCTTTGGGTGAAAGGATAAACAAGATAGACAGACCTCTAGCCCAGTTAACCAAAAGAAAGAAAAAGCAACTCCAAATCAATAGAATTCAGGACAAAATAGGAAACATCACAACAGACAAGGAAAAGACCCAGACAATCATAAGGGAATACTTTAAAAAACTATACTCTACTAAATTTGAAAACCTAAGAGAAATGGATGAATATCAGAAATCCTGGAAATCAACAAAGTGTAACCAAGAAGAAATTGACAGATTAAACAGACCCATAATATTTGAGGAAATTGAAAATGTAGTAAAAAAAAATCCCTCCCAACAGAAAAAAGGCCAGTCACAGTTGGCTTCATGGCAGAATTCTATAGAACATTTAAAGAGAACTTACGACCATTACTACACAAATTGTTCAGAGGATATAAACAGAGGAAAATCTCCCAAATTCCTTCTAGGAAACCAGAATCACTCTAATACCCAAACCAGGCAAAGATACAACTAAAAAAGAAAATTATAGACCCATCTCATTCATGAATATAGACACAAAAAATTGCAACAAAATACTTGCAAACCACATACAGACCCACATCAAAAAGATCATCCATCATGACCAAGTTAGATTAATACCAGAGATGCAGGGATGGTTCAACATACATAAATCAATAAATATCATAAAGCACATAAATGGACTGAAAGACAAAATCCACATGATCCTCCCAATTGATGCAGAAAAAAGCCTTCAACAAAATCCAGCATCCCTTCATGTTTAAAGTCTTAGAGAAAATTGGACTGGAGGGATCAATCCTCAAAGTAATCAAAGCCATATACAAGAAACCCAAAGTCAACATCATCCTACATGGAGAAAAATTAGAAGCATTCCCCTTAAAGGCAGGAACCCAGCAAGTCTGCCCCCTATCACCATGCCTTTTCAATATACTGCTTGAAATGCTTGCTAGGGCAATAAGGAAAGAAAGGGAAATTAAAGGAGAAGTAACTGGAAAAGAGGAAGTCAAGCTATCCCTTTTCACAGACAATATGATAGTTTATCTGAGGGAGGCTAAAAACACCACCAGAAAACTCCTAGAAAAAAATCAAGGCTTTCAGTAAAGTGTTGGGATACAAAATTAACCTACAAAAATCAGTAGCCTTTCTTTACACCAACAACAAGCAACTGAAGAGGGAATGTAAGGAGACCTTCCCAATCACAACATCAAAAACAATAAAATACCTGGGAACAAACATAACCAAAGACACCAAAGAGCTCTACAACAAAAATTTTAAACCCCTAAAGCATGATATTGAAGAAGAAATCAAGATGGAAAGACCTCCCATGCTCATGGATTGGAAAAATTAATATAGTAAAAATTTCCATTCTATCCAAATTAATTTACAGATTCAATGCAATCCCAATTAAAACCTCCATTATTTTCTTCATAGACTTGGAAAAAAAGTCCTTAAATTCATACAGAAAAACAAAAGACCCTGAATAGCTATTGAAATCCTCAGCGAAAAGTTTAATACGGGGGGGGGGGGCTTTACCAGGCTTCAAGCTATACTACAGAGCTATAGTCATAAGAACAGCCTGGTCCTGGCACAAAAACAGACCCAATGAGCAATGGAAGAAATTGGAAGATCCAATCTTGAGCTCACACAATTTCATCCACTTTATATTTGACAAAGGGGAAAAAAAAATCTCATTGGAGGAAAGATAGCATCTTCAGCAGATAGTGTTGCCAAAACTGGATCAGCACTTGTAGAAGAAACTAGGGGCTGGAGAGATGGCTCAGTGGTCCTCTGCTCTTGCAGAGGACACAGTTTCATTCCCAGCACCCACATGGCAGCTAACAACCATCTTTAAGCCAGGCTTGGTGGCTCACACATTTAATCCCAGCACTCAGGAGGCAGAGGCAGGTGGATCTCTGTGAGTACAAGGCTAGCCTGGTCTAAAAGTGAGTTCAGGCCAGGCAGGACTGCAGGGACACCATATCTCAAAAAGATAAAAAAAGAGTAAAGCTAAACCCCTACCTCTCACCCTGTACAAAAATCAATTCCAAATGGGTCAAAGACCTCAACGTGAAACCCAAAACTCTGAAGTTGATAGAAGAAACTGTTGGCAGCAACCTCCAAGATATAGGCATAAGAAAAGACTTTCTAAATCAGACAGCAGCTGCAGGGGAAGTGAGGTCTACAATTGACAAGTGGGACCTCATTAAACTCAAAAGCTTCTGTACAGCAAAAGAAACAATCAGTGAAGTGAAGAGAAAACCCACAGAGTGGGAGGAAATCTTCACTGCTGATACATCTGACAGAGCATTGACTGCCAGAATATATAAACTACTCAAAAAGAAAGAAGAAAACAAATGTCTCACTCAAAAGGTGGAAAAAGGTGCTGAACAGAGACTTCACAAATGAGGAAATAAAGATGGCTGAGAAACATCTTAAAAATGTTCAACATCGCTAATAATTAAGGAAATGCAAATTAAAACCATTTAAGATAACATCTTACTCCTACAAGACTGGCTAGGATAAAAAAAATGATACCAAAAGCTGGAGAGGTTGTGGGGAAAGGGGAACACTCATACACTGCTGGTGGGACTGTATACTCATACAACCACTATGGAATGCAGTATGGAAGACTCTGAAGACTCAAGATGAGCTTAACCACCTGACCCAGCCATGTCACTCTTGGGTATATACCCACAAGTCTCATACTACCACAGAGATACATACACAGCCATGTTCATTGCAGCTCTCTTCACAATAGCAAAAAGCTGGAATTAACCCAAATGCCTCTCAACCAAAGAGTGTATACAGAAAATTTGATACATCTACAAAATAGAGTTTTATGCAGAGGTAAAGAAAGATTGCATCATGAACTTTGCAGGTTAATGTATGGAACTAGAATATTTTATGCTAAGTGAAGTAACACAATCTCAGAAAAGCAAAAAAAAAAAAAATGAATGGTATCCCTCCTCTTGGATGCTAGTACCAAGCACCTAGTTGTAAGGCAAACTGAGCAACATCAGTGTTATATACCTCTTTCCCTGAAAGCAACTGTGCTATGATCATGTAAATCCCTTAACAGGCTCTAGAATTAACTCACCACATATTTTTACTCTTTGTAATCTTGGTATATGGGTGGAGGACACATAGGCATATTTTAGAGTTATATAAATTTAAAAAGGAAAAATGTCAATCCTGAAATATGATATGGATATGACAATCTGTGTACAGATGATATAATTTTAGTATAGGTGATATATATGTATATATATTCACATATACATATATATGCATATGTTGAAGCAATACAGATTGGAGTGAACAACAACAGCAGAGGAGCTGGGACAGGGAAATGACTGAGACAGTAAAGTTCTCCCAAGGACAATAATCCTGTGCTCTGAAAAATTTTGAATCGGAAAAAGATACAGAGCACAGATGGCAGGGTGCATTAACTCCAGTGGGGTAGGGCGCATGTGGAAGGGGAGATGAATCTAGATTGGACTGAGAAACAATGTATCAGATGCACATAAATTCAATAAAAAATGTTAAAAAAAGAAGAAAACTCCTAGAAATAATTAAGAGTTTCAGAAAAGTGGCAAGACAAAAAATTAACCAAGGAAAATCAGTAGCCTTTCTTTACACCAACAACAACTAAGAGAAGAAGGAATACAAGGAGACCCTCCCAATCACCATAGCCTCAAAAACAATAAAATTCCTAGGAACAAGCCTAACCAAAGATGCCAAAGATCTCTACAACAAAAATTTTAAACCCCTGAAGAAGGAGATTGAAGAAGACATCAGAAGATGGAAAGACCACCCATCCTCATCAATTGGAAAAAATGAATATAGTAAAAATGTCCATTCTACCCAAATTAATACACAGATTCAATGTAATCCCAATTAAAGTCTCCATGAGTTTCTTCCCAGACTTGAGAAAAACTCCTTAAATTCATATGGGAAACAAAAGACCCCGAATAGTCAATGCCACCTGGAGCACAAACAGCAACACGGGGGGGGGGGCGTTCCACCAGACTTCAAACAATATTACAAGGCTATGGGAATGGCACAAAACAGACCTGTAGACCAATGGAGCTAAATTGAGGATCTAAGCTTGAGCACACACAATTCCATCCACCTCATATTTGACAAAGGGGCCAAGAAGATTCAATGGAAGAAAGACAGCATCTTCAGCAAATGGTGTTGGCAAAACTGAATCATCATTTGTAGAAGAATAAAATTAAACCCCTACTTCTCACCCTGTACAAAAATCAACTCCAAATGGATCAAAGACTTCAACATGAAACCCAAAACTCTGAAGGTGATAGAACAAAACGTTGGCAGCAACGTACAAGACATGGGCGTAGGAGAACTCATTTTAAATCAGACAGCCGCTGAGCAGGAAATAAGGTCGACAATTGACAAGTGGGACCTCATTAAACTCAAAAGCTTCTGTACAGTAAAAGAAACAATCAGTGCAGTGAAGAGAAAACCCACAGAGTGGGAGGAAAGCTTCACTGCTGATACATCTGACAGAGCACTAACTTCCAGAATATCTAAACTACTCAAAAAGATGGAGTAAAGAGCTGAATAGAGACTTCACAAGTGAGGAAATAAAGACGGCTGAGAAACATCTTAAAAAGTGTTCAGCATGATCTGGGATGGGTAAGGGTGGGGTGGGGGGAAGGGAAAGGGATATATGCCTGAACTGAACTGGAAAACGATGCATGAAATACACAAAGCATCAATAAAAAAAAGTGTTCAACATAATTAATAATCAAGTAAATGCAAATTTAAACCGCCTTAAGATATAATCTCACTCCAATAAGACTGGCTAGGATCAAAAAGTTACCAAATGCTGGAGAGGTTGTGGGGAAAGGGGAACACTCATTCACTGCTGATAGGAATATAAACTTCTACAACGACTATGGAAAACGGTGTGGAGAACCCTTAAAAGACTCAAAATGAGCCTACCACCTGACCCAGTCATACCACTCCTGGGTATATACCCACAACACTCATACTACTGCAAAGATACATGTACATCCATGTTTATTGCAACTCTCTTCACAATAGCAAAGAGCTGGAACCAACCCAAATGCCCCTCAACCAACGAGTGGATAGAGAAAATGTGGTACATCTACACAATGGAGTTCTATGCAGTGGTAAAGAAAGATGACATCATGAAGTTTTCAGGTAAATGAATGAAATTAGAAGATATTATGTTAAGTGAAGTAACACAGTCCCACAAAAACAATGAATAGTATCCCTCCTCTGTGGATGCTAGCACCAAGTACCTAGTTGTAAGGCAAACTGAGCAATGTTAATGTTATATTCATCTTTATGTGAAAGCAACTGTGCTCTTAGAATGTGAATCCCTTAATAGGCTCTAGAATTAACCTACCACTTATTTTCAGAGTTCGTAATCTTGATATATGGGTGGAGGGTATGTATGCATATTTTAGAATAATATAAAATTAAAAGGAAAAAATGTGCAATCTGGAAATATGATTGGAAATAACATAGTTTTTTTTTTTTTTTTATTTATTTAATAATATATATAAAATATACTTATATTATCTATATATATTGAAGCAATACAAATTGGAGGGAACAAAAGATCTGGGACAAAGAACTGACTGAAATTGTACAGTTCTCCCCAAAGCTTTGAAAACCTTTAAAAAAACTCAGAAAAACATACAAAATATGTATGGCAGAATGCACAAACTTGGATGAGGTGGGGGAATGGAAAGGGAAATGCATCTAAATTGGACTTAGAAATGATGTATGAAATGTACAAAACTTCAATAAAAATATTTTTAAAAAGAAAATACTTTGTCACCTGTTAAAAAAATAAGGAAATAAGGAGCCAATTTCTTATAGACAGAATCAATTTACAGTAAAATATCAGGGGTTCATTTTCTTTCATTACTCTTGTTTCTTGTTCCCTCATTTTTGTTCTCTTCAATTCCACACTTCTGCATTATTTTCACATAAGCAGAATACTTTATTCTTTGTTTCTTTGTGTTTGGCCATCTGAGGTCCCTTTTTTTATTCATAATGAGCTGTCAAAATATTTTATCGACCAACGGTGTTTCTTCCTAAAGACTCTTCAAAGCTAATCACTGAGCTTATTCTTTCTTACAAGAAATATATATTTGGTTCATACAGTGGCACAAATAACAATCTTCCCACCTTCATGAACTAATAGTTAAACTTGATTATCGTACTTGTTAGTTTTACCTGGACACATCTTACAGCCACCTGAGCAAAGGTTTCCAAGAGGAATGATCTAGGTTAGGCTGGCCTATGGGCATGTTCGTGAGAGACTGCCTTGTCTAGTATTATTATTTATTTATTTTGTTACTGGAGATTTGAAGTTTGAAGCTAGGATCTCATACATGCTAAGCAAGTACTCTGTCATGGTGTTATGTCCTCAGCCTTCAATTTCTGCTTTTATTAGAGACAGAATTTTACTACATTATTCAGACTTGACTTCAACTTACTATTTAGCCCAGGATGCCTCAGTCTGCAGAGTAGTTGAGCTTATAAGCCTGTGCCACAAGGACTGACATCCAGACACATTATGTTGTACTTATACTCCAGGCCACTGCTTTCCTGCATCCCTGGACTAGGGACCACACAACTAAGGGGTGCCTCTACTACCCAGGGACTGCTTAAATAATTCAGACAGGGCAGTCTTGCACCTGTGTAGATCTGGTTTTGCCCAGTCCTTCCTAGGGACTCCAGAATAAAGAACCAGGCTCACATTTTCCTTTTCCCATCTCTGACTCCCGACTGACCCTGTGAGTTTCCATTATGGCCAGCTCTGATGTGAGTCATATCCCTCCAGTGTCAAATGGTCTCCTAATCTACCCTCATCATATGTGAATATTACTGGTCTCTAACAAACTATAAAAATCACTAAAACTCTGAATTTAACCCATGTATAGAAGTCATTTTATACAAATATAAAATTGTACGTAGGCAGTTTAAGAACTTGTTCAAAGTCACATGATGTATAGAAAGAAGCAATATCAAATCCCGGGTGTGTTACTTTCATATGTTGTGTTTTTAGTGGCTATTCTATACATCCTTTCAGACTTTCACAACTCCTCGCTCTCAGAAGACATGTTCAGCAAGATATTGTCTGAATGCTGAAACATTAAAGAACTCTGACTAATTTCATACTTATCTGTTTTCTCAATGAATCCCCCATGGAACCAACTAAATCTATTTCCTTTGGAGGTTTAAGAGCTGAGAAACATCATGTTAATTTTTAAAGGTCTGTTGCAAAATAGCATGATATTTCCAAATGGCGATTAAAAAGAAGCAAATTTGGGGGTGATGGCTCAGTTGGTAAAGTGTCTTCTGGGCAAACATGAGAACATGACTTTGGATCACCAACACACAAGTAAAAGCCAGCCAGGTTGGTACTTGTCTCTAACTATAGCTCTTGGGAGATAATGAATGAAATGATCCTTGGATCTGATTGGCTAGCTGGCCTAGATGAGCCAATGAGCTGCATGTTCAGTGAGAGATCTTGTCTCAAATTGTAACTTAGAGGCTATATAACAAGAAATGCTACCACACAGGAGAAACCTCCCTTGAGTTTTGGCCAGGGTAGTTCAAGAGGCTCTCCAAATTACACAGGCTGTTGCCACAGCCTTTGATTGTCTCCCAGGACCTGACATAAGACCCTATTGCTGAAGACAAGACATACATTGGACAAAGGACTTGGAGAAATGAAGCTGGAATTGAGCTGGAATCCTCCTCCCTGAAGTCTAACTCTCATAGTTTTGTAGAAAACTATGCAAGCTGCTAAGGGAGACCCCATCCGTGGTCCCACACCAGTTTAAAGCCTAATAACCACAACAATTACTGGCACAACAAACTATATGGGGGCAATATTGGTCTTTAATCTTGAGTGTAGAGCCAGGCATGGTGGCGCACGACTTTAATCCTAGCACTCAGGAGGCAGAGGCAGGCGGATCTTTGTGAGTTCAAGGCCAGCCTGGTCTACAGAGTGAGTTCCAGGACAGCTGGGGATACAGGGAGACCCTGTCTCAAAAAGACAAAACAAAATCTTGAGTATAATCAACAACTACCTAATTGGACTTGTAGTCCACTCAATGGGAGGAAACATATGTGTGGTACTGTAAACATAGCCAAATGCACAAGGCTGGAGATGTCATGGATCTTAGAGAATACCTCAAGGCTGTCATATCACTAGACAAATGTAATTTCTTACTATGTGCAAAGTATGGATACTTTTAAATTTACAGAGACTATGGTAAGTCGTGACTAAGTCACCACTTACCAAAGAAACTTATTTTGCAAGAGATGGAGACTATTACAGAATTCCACAACTGGTCACAAACAGAGATTAAGTGTCTGTGAGATGTCCAAACTTAAGTGACATATCTACAATGGAATATCTACAACACATTGAATATAGTAGAACAAGGGGTAGAGAGAATACCAATGCATTTCTCAACTCTCATTAAAAAGATCCCTCATATGACAGAGGACAACAAATCCATGGGTGGGGGAGATTGAGGAGGATGGGGCAGAAAGATTATAGGAGGTAGATTTGGAAGTGCATGACCATATGGAAAAAGTCTTACAGGCTCCTGGGACCTTGCTTATATAAACTTACAGCAATGGTGACAACATGCAAAAGATCCCTGTAAATTCAAGCAGACAGAAACCCAGCAAAGAACTGTGGGAAAGGGTAGCAGACTCCAATCTTAGCTGAAGAACTATTTGGCAGTTGATTCCTATCTGGTAAGGAAGAGCCTATCTTTAAGGGAGTGACTCTAGACTGGCTGACTAGACCCGGTGGATGAATTTTCACTGAGGGGCATTAGAGCACATTAACTTGACTTTATAGGCTTTAACATAAATGACAGAATGCATGAAACCCAGTAGGGGTATGGGAAGCTGTTGATGGGGAAGGGGTGTATAAAGATGATTAAGGTATTGTGTATGGGGGGGGGCTGGAGAGATGGCTCAGACGTTAAGAGCACCCACATGGCAGCTAAAAACCATCTTTAAGCCGGGCATGATGGCACACGCCTTTAATCCTAGCACTCGAGAGGCAGAGACAGGCAGATCTCTGTGACTTGAAGGCCAGCCTGGTCTACAGAGTGAGCTCCAGCCCAGCTGGGGCTAAAGGGAGATCCTGTCTCAAAAAAAATTATGTGTATGAAATACACAAAAATTCAATAAAAATGTAAGTTGGAGAGTA
Source organism: Rhizomys pruinosus (assembly GCA_009823505.1). Classification (NCBI taxonomy): domain Eukaryota; kingdom Metazoa; phylum Chordata; class Mammalia; order Rodentia; family Spalacidae; genus Rhizomys; species Rhizomys pruinosus. The sequence continues at coordinate 195,175 of VZQC01009724.1, forward strand.
ACTGAAGAAGACTCCTGGCATGTACCTCTGGCCTCCACAAGACTTGTACACACACATGCACACATTAACATTCACATATACAAATACAGGCAAAGCCACTTTCTTCTTGTGGATGCCCCCCCACCTGTAAAATGAGGTTTGCTTAGGAAGTTTACTGTTTAAAGTTCTATTGACATTAATCCTGATTCTTAACCGATTTTTCTTCTAAATTTCTTGCCACTAGGTGGCACTAAGAATTTAAAAATATCCATCTCTGCTGTAGTTTTCTGCTTTTCAATGGATTTAATTTGAAAGAAAAAAAATCATTTTGGAGAATCCTGCTACTATACCACCATGATACAACCCACACATAAAACAGTACCTGACATTTACAATAATTGAACAAATAACTTCTAGCTTACATCAGTATATTGTTATTTTAGGAAAATATCCAACCACAGTAAAAAAAAAATGTTAACAATTTTTTAATTAAATAATCAAAATATCTAATTTTTCATTTTTTAGACCTTAATTCTGTGAATTCCAGGTACATATTTACAATTTCCGTATCAGTATATCTACTTGGTTTTCTAATAAATGTGTTAGACTCAAGCTCATCAGTGAGCCTTGTTTTCCTTCTTCCAAACATTGTATTTCAAACTTGTTGCCATCTCAAAAAATGAAAGCAATATTTCTCTGATTAAATACAAAGATCTAAGAGACACTATATATCTCTCTTGTTTCCTCCTGATATAAATCCCATCCCCCAGAAATCTCCGAGTCTACCTCTAAAACTCTTTGTGAAAAGTCCCCTTTGTATTTGCCACATTCTTCACTGTCCTTTCCCTGAGAAGACCTAAGAAATCTTCAGCTGTGTTCCTTCCTTCTCGGTTCCTTTCTTCTCTGTTTGCCCCTGTACAACAAGGCTCTGTGTGTTTACCAGAAGTGTGCCTTGCAATATTGTGCATGCAAAGTCACCTTCTTGTTAGAAACCCTCCAAAAGGTTATTATTGTTACTCTTTATAACCTGGGATCTGCGTGCTTCTCTTATTACAGGTCACATCTTCCCTCTGGCTGCTTCAGCCTCACTGAAGTCTCCCTGCTTCACACAGATGTGTCAACATCTCTTGCTTTGGCTTTCCCTCTGACCTTAGTCAGTAATGCTCCATTTCTTAAGTAGCAGCTTATCAAGTATCTATCTCTCCAGTGGGCCTGCCAATCAATAGCTACTTTCCATCCTCTTGGTCTCCTTCATTTCTGTTTTACCATTCTTTGAAGCATCTTCTATGTTCATTTGTTTTCTTGTTCATTGTCTTTTCTTTTTTTTTTAAATTAGTTTTTATTGATGCTTTGTGCATTTCATACATTTTTTCCAATTCAGTTCAGGCTTATTTCCCTTTCCCTCCCCCCCCCACCCCCACCCCATCCCAGATCACGCATTCTGCCATAACTGTCCTGCATCTTTCTCTCAGTTTTTTTTTTTCATTTTTAGCTATAAGTGATAATCCATGAGTACAAGCATCCTTCATGCAAAACCTATCTGCAGGCTGTTGTGCCCAAACACCTACAGCCCCACCATCCAGTGGGGGGTGACAGGTTGTTTGTTCAATCAAGTTGATCAAATGAGTGTCCAGACTACATTGCTTAACAGAAAGTGTTCCGCAGGTCAGGATGATGTTAGTTTTTCACTATAGTGCTTACATTTCCAAATGAAGTTTGGATAAGACTGTCTTGCTTTAAAGATTGAGATGATACACCAACATCTCACTGAGAAACAGGATCTTTCTATTGATCTTTGGTCTTTGTTGAATCCATTAATCAACGATAGCTTCTCCTTCGCTGTCCACCAGAAAGAGCACAGTCTAGCTACTGTAATGTGAAGAGGAATGACTATCTAGCTCCTAAAAAGTTCAGATTGGATTTGAAGGACAGTGGTGATCACTTGCAGAGTTTTCAAACAAAGAGTGGTGTTGTGTGTGCTACAGTCTAAACATCAGTCTGGCTAATATGTGTAACATAGTTTGTTGTGGTCAAAAAGCAACAGAAAGTTAGAGTAGGTAGCTTTTGAAGTTTCCCCCTCAAACTGTTGTTTACAAACCCTTTACAATGAGAACAGATAGTATTTGAGACTTTACTTTGTCAAAACCAGAAATAACTATTTCATTGTATTATTATATTATGTTTTCAAAACATTTGTTGAACTAAGGTTCATATTGATATTGTCCACAATAATATAGACAATGTGGCAAGGGTAGCAGGGCTATAGGCAAAGCTTCCAGGTGGCCCAGATACCATCCTCACCCTACCCACCCTTTGGACCTAGAGACTGTCTGCTCAATTGTGACTATTGTAACATGTTCCAGAAACCAAAAGTCAGGAATCAGTTTTACCCCGTTAAAGTCGTTATGCAGTCAGGGATGATTACTTTGGAACCCTGGGGAAGAGGGGCATTTGTTTTTTTACCCCTCGCCTTTTCAACTTCTACTGGCCACCTGTATTCTTGGTTTGGATGGGACTCCAAGCTGCATCAGTCTACCATCTCTGCTTCAGCCCTTTAATCACCTTCTCCTCTAACCTTGACTCATTCTGCCTTTCTCTCAGAAGGGTTCTGTGATTGTACTGGGCCCAACCAGATAATCCAGGATAATCCCTCTGCGGCAAGATCCTGAACCTAATCACTTGTTCAAAGCTCTCTTTGCCATGTAAGATAACTCTCAGAGTTCTAGGCATGAAGGCATACATAAATAAGGAGAAACGGGGGGGGGGTTAATTCAGAGAATAGAGAAACCACAGACCTTTGGCGTCACTCACAGATAACTGATGCTGACAGTACTTACATGTACAAGATATTGATAGTAAACTTGCTTGCAAAATATTAAGCACAGATGTTTAAGTCTTAGCCCTAATGCATGCTTTCTATGTCTCTTTTGTGCTTTAAATAGGGCTTCCTATTTATGAACACCACTACCAGTGCCTAGAGAAGTTTTATGCAAAAATAAAGAAAAAAGTGTTTACAAAATTCAAAACCCTTGCTTGGTAGAGATATAAGTTAAATGAATTAACTTGCAAGAGAATTGCTGCTGGACTTTATCAAGCCAACTTTTACTTGTTGGCTACAGAAAATGGATGATGACATCTACTAGCAAGAAAATATCTTGTGAAGTGCCCAATGGCCCCTGTAAATAAATTTGCAATTCACTTAGGAAGGAACCAACGTGGAAGAAGACTTCAATACTTCTGCAGGGCTGTAAAGGGTGCTGGCACTTACCCTGGCCTGTATCCTCTCAGTTATAAGTGCTTCTCAAAAGCTGGCTTGTCTATAGATGTCCCCACCAAATTGCTAGTCTGAGCATCACCTGGTGACACAGAGCTTCCATTGCAACTTTCAGCACATGTCATCCCTAGAGGCAGAACAACCTTCCAGGGTCAAAATGATTTAGTAAAGGGTATAGTTTAAGCAAACGGCCATCTGCAATCAAGGTCAAATGCTGCATTTTTAAAAGCCACTACAGCTAAAACTTTTAATTCATTTCTCTTTTGCAGAGAGATGAAAATAGATGATACCAACAGAAGAAATGGTAATTTTTGTATGAAGCTGAAGTTCCTAAATTCTTTTTGACAGGTTGTGAGATCATTTTATAAGTAGAGGTGAAGAAAAGTCCTTTTGAAAACATTGTCAAAAATGCTTTGTTCTGGGGCTGGAGAGATGGCCTAGCGGTTAAGAGCACCAACTGCTCTTGCAGAGGACCCGGGTTCGATCCCCAGCACCCACATCGCGACTGAGAGCCGTCTGTAACTCCAATTCCAGGAGAACTCCAGTTCCAGGGGAATCCAATGCCCTCTTCTGATCTCTGCGGCATTGCAGGACACGGGTGCACAAACCTACATGCAGACAGTACATTCATAAAAATAAATAAATAAATAAATAAATAAAATTTAAAAATCTTTAAAAATGCTTTGTTCTATGGTCTTTTTACAGGGAAGGAAAACAGGAGACCCTCATGGTAAAGGCTCTGAGAAGACCTGTAACAAGAAAGACTCTTTAACTCTATTTATTCCAGGTTTCCCCTAATGGCCTTTCTTGTTCATTTATTTATTCTCCTCACCGAAGGATGTTTTCTAGGTCATCCAAGCATTGCAGGAAGAGTGATGTGAACATGATGGTGATAGGGCTATGGAAGGCTGATCTAAAATTTCAGAAACATAAAACCTATTTTTGCCAATCAAGATACAGAGCCTCATAAACACAGAACATTCCAAAAGATATCTGCTTTCCTAGAGAGTGAGCATGCTGAAAACACCAGCTTCACACTGTCTAATCCAAGTTCTCAGTGTTTATTTGAATATAGCAATAACCACTTTTCCCTTAGACATAATAATGAATATTCAGAGAAACTTTTTTGGATGGTGTTTTGGGAAAAGATAGTCTAGTCAAAAGGATTAAAATTCTTGAATATGACTATGTTATACTAATTTTTTATTCTGCTTTTTGCCAATGTGTTGGCATTTTGTGAATGATTTGGCCTATCTGGGATCTACTTTATGTTAGGGCTTCTGAGGTTCCCGCAATATATATGACACTGTTTCCTGCCAAGTTTGTGAAAACATTTAAAGATATTTAAGTGCAAATTCTTAGGTGGTAGCATAACCTCAATCATTAATAAGTAAGATTTGGGCCTGGGGAGATGGCTCATTGGTAAAACACCATCAGGCAAGCAGGAAGAAAAGACCTGAGTTCAGATTCTCAGTGGTTCACACCTGTAATCCATCCCAGTGCTTGGATACAGAGGCAGGGAAGTCCCTGGGACTTGCTGCTCAGCTAGTCCACAGAAATGGTGAGACTCAGGCTCAGTGAGACTCTGTGTCAAAGTAAAATGTGGATGGATTGGGGAGATGGCAAAGTAGGGGGAATCACTTGCTACAGAAGCATTAAGAACTGAGTTCAGATCCCCAGCACCTATGTGAAAACCCAGGCATCGCTGCGCTCACCTGTAATCACAGCCTTGTGGAGGGCAGAGACAAATGCTTCCTTGAGCTGGTTGGATAACAGGCCTAGCTACAACATAATGAGCAGGGTTGGTGGGAGACCAGGCATCGAAGCAATAAGGGAGGGAGGGAGGGAGGGAGAGAGAGAGAGAGAGAGAGAGAGAGAAAGAGAGAGAAATACCTCATGTTCTTCTTTGGCTTCTATGCATGCACATGTGCATGATACCCACATAGACAGGAGCACATACACCACACATACAACTCATAAACACATATATAAAAATCCAAACAAATATCACATATACTCCACACATACCACCCCATCCCATGCATAAATCACAAACACCACACACCAACATGTATACATACACACATATATCACACACACACACACACACACCCCACACTGACATCATATATCCCACATATCACACACACACAAACACCACACATATATCACACAAACATCATATATTACACATACACACATGTCCTATACATGTATCACACATACTATGCACACATACACGCTCCACACACAAACAATCCACACACATATATTTCTCATGCCACATGTACAAAACTTACATACCTACCATATTACAATAACACTCGGTATACATAATACACACACTACATATGTCACACCAGCAGTCACACCTACACTTACACAAGCCAGGTTGGAGGACATGGCTGTAGTCTGTGTGCCCTGGTAGATCTGGTTGTAGGAATGATATCCTCATCGCAAAGGAACAAATTTTTCAGACTCTTCTCGAGTGGTCCACTTCTTCAACTTTATCATCTGTCTTGATACTCTGTTTTCCAGTTGATTCATTCTGCTGGCGAGGCCTTTTCTTGACTTGTAAATTGGTGTATTGATTTTTTTAGTTCTATCTTCATTTCAGCACCAATTGTCTTCACTATTTCATAAATTCACTTTTCAAATTCTGATTTGTCATTGTTATTTCATTCATCTGTATGTTTTTAATGTAATACTTTTATTGATGTTTTGTGTATTTAATACATCATTTTCAGTTCCATTTACACATATTCCCCTTTCCCTTCCCCCCACCCCACCCCAGTTCATGCATTCTGCCATATATGTCCTGTATCTTTCTCTCGGTCTTTTTGAAGTTTTTCTCTGCAGAGGTTTATTGCTTTGGGCAGAATTTAACTGTATCAATCCATTCTTTGACCCAGTCCTTATGTCGTTATTGTCCCCTCCCATTTGTAAAAGACTCAAAATGAGCCTACCACCTGACCCAGCCATACCACTCCTGGGTATATACCCACAAGACTCATCCTACCACAAAGATACATGCACATCTATGTTTACTGCAGCTCTCTTCACAATAGTGAAGAGCTGGAACCAACCCAAATGCCCTTCAACTGATGGGTGGATAACAAAAATGTGGTACATCTACACAATGGAGTTATATACAGCGGTAAAGAAAGATGACATCATGAACTTTGCAGGTAAATGGATGGAACTCGAAGCCATTATGCTAAGTGAAGTAACACAGCCCCCCGCCAAAAAGAAAAAAAACAGATGGGGAATGGTTGCCTTCATTTGTGGATGCTAGCACCAAATCCCCAGTTGAAAGGCAAGTTGAGCAACATTATTGTTATACTTCCTTCTATCTGAAAGCAACTATGCTGTTATAATGTATATCTCTTAGTGGGACCTAGAATTAACTAACCACTTATTTTCAAACATGGTAATTAAAGTATATGGGTGGAAGGTATATGTCCATATTTTAGAGTAATATAAAATTAAAGGGAAAATGTGAATTCCTAAACATATTTTGGAGTTGGCATACAGTTTATTCCTGGAGAACATAATTCTGGTACATATTTATGTTTTCTTGAGATTTATCCAGGAGTTTATCCCTATCCTTTTTGAGTTCTTTGAGTTTTGTGTATGTTCCTTAAACACGTTGAAATCTTTGATCACTTCTATGATTGTTCTTTTAAATTCTGCTTTCTGGGGTTCTTCTGGGTAATTATTATTGTAGAATACATCTACAGCACTGGTGGGATTTGGTGGGGATCACCTTGGTTTTCCATATTATTCGTGTCTGTGTTTTTGCATTGTACCTGAGGATGTGGATTTCTTCTGTTGGTTTTGTGCCTGGTATGAATTCTAGCCTGCCTTCATTGACTAGAACTTTTAATGTTGAAGTAACTTGGTTGCCGTCTGACCAGGTATGAATAGTTATTTGGTCTGTGCTTCCAGTTCTCACTTTTGACTTTTTATTTAGGTAGACCAGATAGTTCCAGGCTGGAGAGTCAGGAACTCAGCGGGAGAGCCAAAGGGCCAAATCCGGAGCATGGAAATCTAGTGGGCCTGTGCTTACTAGCTGAGCAGAGATGTGAACTCTGAGGCAGAGGAATAGTGACTCCATGATAGGTTCCCAGTAAACCACCCTGGTAATCTGGAGTTCTCCAGCAATGGACCAGGAAGGGAACCTAGGCCAGTGGGGACAGGAGGTGCCAGGGTGCTTCTGCATATCTAGAGGAGATGAATGAACCCTGGGGACAGGAGTGCCAGGGTGCTTCTGAGTATCTAGAAGAGATGAATGAACCTTAGAGAAGCACAGCTGGGTTGCAATAGCTTGAAGTTTTTAATTTCATGTTATATGTAGGAATGTTTTTCCTGACTGTATGCAAGTGTACCACATGAATGGAATGGCCTGTAGAGGCCAGATGGGGATGTCGGAGTCCCTGGAATTCTAGTTAGAGGTGGTTGTTAGCTGAAACTTAAACCAGGTTTGCTGGAAGAGCAGCCAGTGCTCCTAGCTGCTGTGCCATCTCTTCAGCTCCATTATCCCCGCTTCACAATACCAAGCTTTATACATCAGCATCTTTGGGGTTCAGTTTATTTCTCTGTGCTCTTTTTAGAGGGTAAAATCAAGGTGTTTACATAGTCCTGTCCTTTTCTCCAGCTTCTAGATGACAATCCATTTCCACGTTTATTTTTTTGTTGGCAGACTTCCATCTTGTGCATTTGTAACACCAAAGAAAGTTCCTATTCCTTCTCCAGTGCTATCTGGGGATCATTTCCTGGTTTGGAGACTTCTGGTCTTCCTGGATTCTTGGTACCTTTGTCTTCAAAGCAAGCAAAGATGAATCAAGACATATGCTTTGAATCATTTGCCTTTCTTCCATTTTTGTTTTCTCTCTCTTTATCTCTCTCTCCCTCCCTCTCTCCCTCCTCCCTCCCTCCCTCTCTCCTTCCCTCTTTCCCTCCCTCCCTCTCTCCCTCCATCCCTCTCTCCCTCCCTCTTTTCCTCCTTCTCTCCCTCCCTCTCTCCCTCCCTCTCTCCCTGACTGCCTTTCTCTCATACTTTTAAGGGTCCCAATGATAACATTGGGTCCACCTGGATAATCAGAGTTAACTGCATTATAAGAGAAGCAAATTAATAAAGTTGACATCTTTTTAAAATGAATTAAGATATATTAATAAATTTAATATCAGGCAATTAAAAATTAAAGAAGGTTGGGCATGGTGGCCACGCCTTTAATCCCAGCACTTGGGAAGCAGAGGCAGGAGGATATCTGAGTTCAAGGCCAGCCTGGTCTACATAGCGAGCTCCAGGCCAGCTGGGACTAAAGGGAGAACATGTCTCATAAAGACCAAAAAAAATTAAAGAAGATCAAATCCTATCTATAACTCTAAATTCGTCTTTTATTTGACACCGAGAACTAGAGTTTACATGCAGAATGTCTATATTTTATTGTTGAACTTCCATCAGTTTTTCATTTAACAGTCACACTTACTTGTGGGAAAACTTAGTTAAGATGGGTGGCATTCTAAACCAATGGGACCTCCCTGGCCACACCCATGGGGTGGGATATAGTGAGGAAAAGGTTTAGGATTTGGCTCTGAGAACTGAGTCATGCTGGATATTTAAGCAGACATCTTGCAATAAACTCCCTCTCTGCATTTGGACTTCAACATGCATCCACGTGGAGTGCTTTTCTGCATGTGTTTTCCACATGAGTCGTCCTGGGATTAAGTAGGCCCTGCCACAAATCTCCACAGGCTACTCACACTATGTGTGAAGAAACTCTCCAACACTAAGATTAGACTATGCAAAAAAGGGGAAGCCATGCAGAGATAGCACCAATATGAATTTGTTTACCAACAAAGGAAATAAAAGACTACACATCAGGATTGAGGGAAAACGAGCAAATTATTGAGGAAATGATTTGCCGTGAAGTCTGTTTCTAGGATCCTACTTTGGGTAACTTTTTTCTCATTGCTGGTCACGTGATCTATGCTTCATTTTCTACAGTACTATCTTGTGGTTATGGGATATGCCCCAAAGCCATTGTAGTACACTTTTCCTTTTAAATGTTGAATTCACAGGGTTTAAGAGATATTAACCAGGTGCTTCATTGTTCAGTTATTATGGTGAGGCTGTAGGGGAATAGAATAAACTTCCGTTCCTAACAAAATCCACACCTATAATGATGATTGATCTATTTGAAATCTGTGATTGTGAGCAGACAGAGTGTTATAGATCCAGAGCCAACAGTATCTTGGGAGCCTTTAGTCCTAATAGCTCTGTTGCATCTACCTTATGTGTCTGACCTAACATACTTTTGACTATCAAGTAAAGTCTTTGGAACACATTCTTAGAAAACCGCAAAGCTAAGAATGATCAGACATCATCTGAAAACACAATTTGCTGTAATTCACCTGCCTGTTCTTCTAACCAACATTTTCAATGCATACAAGCATTTAGGTCTCCTTTTCATTTTCTGATTTTAAAAGTTCAGGCAACCACTTATATAACTTCATTACAGGCAAGCTAAATTTGTATCCCTGGGCCATGAGTACTCATATTTGGCTTAAGATTAACTACCTTGTTTTTAAAGAAGAAGTATGAATAGAAACATAAAAAAAAATTTCATCCCAGAAAGTTTCTGAGGCTTTCTGAGCAACGTTTAACTTTCTATAACTGGATTTTCTCCTGAAGTGCTGGTATCGTGATGGAGACTGCTGCATGCCATGCTGGCTTACTTACCCGATCTAGTGCCTTCAAGTGAGTCAAATGCAGCAGCAGAACATTGATCTCGGAATTAATTGGGTAAGCCCTTTCAGTGTATGAGGTTTGAGGCAATAACGTGTGCCATAATGAATATTCCCTTACTTCTTACTCCTTAAAGACAACAACTAAATAACCATGAACCAAATAACTCAAAAAAATCTAAAATTAACAAATATTCTCTTCCACTCATACAGAAAATGAGCCCAATTTTGGGTTTCTTTTCTAACAAAGAAAAATATTCTTGGGCTATTCTCCAAATCACCAGAAGAGGGCAGACGATGCTTACAGTCCAGAGAACCCAGGTATCTCTGAGGCTGTAATGTAAAATTGCCTTTTGGCCAAAATCTCGCTTATGCTTTGCTGCACCCTGATTGAACATTTTAACTTTCATTCAGAATTTTCCAAATTAAATAATACAAAAATATGTGTGTGTGTCTCGTTTTTACTCTATATCGATGACCCTGTATATTAAGGAATGCTATATATTGATTCCCCAGGTATAGAATAGTCACATGAGACAATTCTTACATTCTTGCCAGTGGTAAATTTCGTGTGTGTCTTGCCAGCTTGATACGGGATACAGGGTTTTAAGATGGGCCCCAGTATTTATCACCTCTTGGTATACATGTCCTGCATACTCTCATTGTGAGTTTGATGAATTTCACCACTGTGATTAGTTTATATCATATAGCACCACTGACATGAATACAGGGGCATTTTTTGGAGAGGGGTGCTGACAAAGTCTCAACAGCCATTGAAAAGCAGAATTTTTCTCTAATATCCAAGGGAAGCCAAAGATTTGAAGCAGGAGAGCTTTTGATGCCATACCTGATGGAATGAGGGCACAGATACTGCATCAAGTGTTGGGAAGGCTCCAGGAATGAGACAGGTCCCAGCTGACCTCAGCACAGAATCCTTAAGATGCAGATGAGATTAGAATTCAGTCCAGCATATGTTTTCATCTCAGCCTTGACTCAGAGCAAAGTTCCAGCTCCTATCAGACCACATCTCGCAACCTAAAAATCAAACGGACAAAACTTTGAAATTCTAATTGCTGTTATTTTGATAATAAATTTTTGGCAATTAGTTATGAAACAGGAGAAAACCAATATACTTAAGTAAGGTGGCTCATAACTTTAATCTCAGCACTTGGAGACAAAAGACAGGCAAATGTGTATGAGTTCCAGGCCAACCAGGACTTCATAATGAGTTTGTCTTGAATAAGGAAAAATAAAATATTAATTCATTAAATCTCCTAGCAACCATATGAAATAACAACTACTATGGTTTTAATGAAGAACTTATGGAAAATATTTGTCCAAAGTAGAACAGGCAATGAGAGGAAAAGACATGGTTTAAAGTGTGGCAAAAGGACTTCTGGATCCACGTACATACTCAAGCTTCCTTGCTCCTAAAGGGAAATGCTAGTACATGTGAAACCATCTGGGGACAAGGCAAAACTGACCAGATGTTCCCAGAACATCTTCCACCATGTTTTTAATGCTCTTTTAAATATAAAGAATTTGGTTTGGACATCGAGCTCAGTTTGTAGGTTGCACTTTTGCTTAGCCTGGGAAAAATCCTGAATTCTATCCTCAGTACCCCATAAATAGGGCATGGTGGTGCACACCTGTTATCCGGATGCTCATCCTGGAGAAGGTGGAAGCAGGCTGATCAGGACTCCTTAGTCATCCTTGGCTGCACAGACATTTTACAGCAGTCTGAGACCCAGTCTCAAATAAAAAAATGAAAATAAATAAATACATAAATAAATAAGTAAATATATACATAAATAATTTAGCCTTGACTTCATTATCCACTGAACTAGTTTGGGGAAGCCAAAGCTGCTGGGATATATCATCCATAAGTGACAATAAAAAAAAATCATTACCTCTCTTACAAGTTATTTTTATATAATGATATATACTGGGGATTGATATTGCTTTTGTCAATTACTTAAAGATATGTTAAAAGACACATGATAAAATGTTAAAGCAGAATTTACATATACATCTCAATAGATGGAATAGGATCACTTCTATTAAATCATAAACATGCATGCATGTTCACAGAAGTGCTTGTTAACATTTTTGTATTTTAGTATTATACATGATGTATAAAATCTCAGTTATCATTTGTTTAAATATCTAAATCTATCATAATTCATTAACTCCATGACTATTTGTTAAACTTACAATCTGTCCTTTGCTCCCCCGAGCATTTCTGGTCTCCCTCAGGAACTTTCTTTCTAGCTCAGCTCCTCATGTTATCTGAAAAGGGACCATTTGGACTTCTGTCTGCATTTTACTCCACTTGATAATAAACAGAAAATATTTTTGTTCACCTGTCCTGCTGGACTGTGATGTTCTCATCAGGGACTGCACTGCAGATGGTCCCTGTCTCACCTGGCACAATTATCCAGCACATAATAGGATCTCAATCTCCAAAATCAATCTTTAATTTGAACATTCATGAATAAATCCCAAGAAGTAAAATCAGACATTCTCAGGATATGCTGAATGCTTGGTCACATTTTAAGAACAGAGGCTTGTCCACTAGTATGGGTTCATACTACCTTCTGGACCCTGAGGGCACATTTAAGAGGCAGGGTAGCTTTTCGGGTAATATCCTGGCGCTTCCTACTAGATAGCTAGACCCAAATTAAACACACGCATTCAGACTGTGTCTGTAAACAATTTAATAATCCAAGAGTAAAAGTGATTATCCAATTAAAATGAAAAAGAGAATTAATTTAGACAGTGTTTGCTTCTAATTGAGTAAGAGAAAAAAAAATCATGGCTGTTAAGAGCAGGTGTTAAGGGAGGAAGAGGGGAGGGTGGAAATCAGAGTTAGAAACTGCACTTATTTATTAAGAACATCATCATGGAAAGAACTAGTAAAACAACAAACTTCAAGCTTCTTATTGTTATGCGGATATTGACCCTGGCTTTGGCCTCTTGGTAAAGGAAGAGTTTTAGGGACTTTTGATGAAGAATCATTCTGTAAATGATTTGTATAATACATACTTTTATAAGGCTTCATTCCTGGGGAATTTCCATGCCATCGTTAGGTAGAAACATATCATATTTCTTTAAATTAGTTTCTGGTTTCCTGCTTCTATAATGTTTTATCAGTGGTCTCACTTTACAGCACAAAGAAAAGCACATGAGTGGGCATTGTAGAACACACTACTTTCAACTACTGAGAAGCTGAGACAGAACGATCACAAACTTGGGCCTGCTTGTGAAATATAGCAAGCTTAAAGCTAGCCTGAGAAATTTACTAAAACCTTGTTTTACAATATATTTTAATTATTTTTAATGTTTGTGTATGAGTATTTGTCTGTGTGTATGTAGGGTACCCATTCATGCTGCAAGCACAGAGGCCAGAAGAGGGCATGAGACCAGCTGGAAGCAAATCCTGGATGGTTTTAAAAATAAAGGAAAAAAAAATAAAAATAAAAATATTTTAAACATATTAACCTTCGTATCTCCTCTTGATGATTTCCATACAAAAAAGCACAGCTATGACTCTTGCTAGACTTTTTTCGGATAACTTTTTCTTGCCAGACACAATTGCCAGACTTTTCATGGATAATTGTCTATTTTCCCCAGATAAGGAAACAATGACACCTCAAAATACTGATTATACCAAAGTCCAACTTGGTGAACTGATGAGTTTATTGCAGTTACTCAGAGAAGTCTGCGAAGGAGGTACTCATAGGGACAGAGACAACTCAAAGACAACTGCATCACTCAAAGCCTACACCAGCCTGCATCAAGACTCATCTAAGCTGCAACCCTGGGATGGTCTGAACAACTGTGGGCTTCTGGGCAGGTTAGCATGCCTTGTTTCCTCAGTCGTGCTTTCTGTTTATATAACATTGGGAATAGAGTGGTCCCATGCATTGGGCAAATTTTAGAGACTATGAAGCTTATAAGGTGTTTACGTCCTGAGTCTCAGCACACCTCCCTCTAGAATGGACGATTTCAATAGAGGAAAGGTAAGAACAGGTAAAAACAGGTGAAAGGTGGCAGGCAGGGCAAGTTTAGAGGTATCTTATGATTAATATTTTAAGACCTGACATAGAATTCAGAAGAGAATAGCAGCTGCTGGTAGGAACTTGAGACCAATTTTCTCCCTGTTTAAGACACCTGCAGGAGTGACTGATGGTGGAAACCATCTAGGGCTTGGCTAAAATGACTGTAAGACCAGGCCAGGGCTTGAGAGATGGCTCAATGGTTAAGAGCACTGCTTTTGCAGAGGACCAGGGTTCACTACCCAGCACCCACATAGAAGCCAGCATCCACCCTTAACTCCAGTTACAGGGGATCTGATGTCCTCTTCTGGTCTCTCAAGCATGCATTCCAAATATAAACTATCCTGCTTTTCTTAACATGGGCTTCACATTCAGGGTCCCTTGTAAGAGAATTCCATTGATTAAGCTTAGGTCCTTTCATGAAACTGTAGCAACCTATCAAGGACTCAAAGATCTGAAATCTTTGGTTCCTATGGTATGAAGTAGTTTCCTGATCTACATTAAAATGACTGATATTCACAGTTTCCTAACATCAAATGAGCAAATGGATAAGCAAGTAAGGTGTATTTCATTCAGAAAACCATAGTTCTAAGCAAACGGCATAGGAAGAAAATTTTAAAAGTTAAAAAAGAAAAAAGTAATGTACCCTGTAATATCTTGGAGACCCGAACAATTTTCTCATACATCAAAGTCTTGAAGAGCATGCCAAGAGACTGTTGTTTATAATTATTTCCTAAACGTTTTGTAACATGGTACTTTTAACTATAGAGCATGTTAATCTATCTCATACCTCCCCTTCAGTATGAGAACTATTGTCTTCATCTTTCTGCAGACCCCTTACCTCTGGCTTTCCTTGGCTTTCTCCATATTCACTGAGCTGATAAACCTGAGGGTCTGGCTGAATAGCCTCAGTTCTTCATTTGTCTACAATTATATCTGACACTGGAGTTTTGGGAATTCATTCACAGAATTTGATTCATCTTTCATAGTTTGCAAAAGAGAAGGAGCTAATAAAAGACAAGAGCCTCCCATTCTTCAGGTAAAGTGCTAAAAAACCCTCCAAACTCAGTTCAAAAGATAAAAGTAGAATGGCCTGTAACACCATTACCAGGAGTAGGTCACCAGGTCTCCAGTCTGTAATTACTTATATTCTTCCAGCATATTGTGTGCATCTCACATCTAGGCCCAAGCATATATTATACTTTGCCTTAAAACATTGTCTCTTTGGCCTATTGAGCTAATTTCTTTCCATCTTTTAGGTATTTACCTTAAATAGTCCTTTCTCAGGGAAACATCCATTATCTATTTCATTTGACTACATAGAAGTGATTGTGAGTTCTTTCATAAGGAATATATTTCCCTTTCATGACCACTTAATTTGTTTTTATGTTCTGAATTACAATGGATCTATTATGTTCTTTTTTAACCTAAGTTTTTACAACTTTCCTCTTGTGTGTAAGGTAGATGATATTCAATTCTGTTCATGTGAAATGCAAATATATCAGATTCCTATGAATGCTATAACAAAGTATCACAAACTTAGTGATTAGAGATCACAAAAATTTATTTCCTTAAAAGCTAAAAGTCAGAACTCGAGCCAGGTGTGGTGGCACATGCTTTTAATCCCAGCACTTGCGAGGCAGAAGCAGGTGGATCTCTGTGAGTTCAAGGCCAGCCTGGTCTACAGAGTATGTTCCAGGCCAGGTGGGGCTACAGGGAGACCCTGTATTAAAAGGAACAAAATTTTAAAAAAGTGGAAAATGAAAGTAAAAGATTGTCTGAACTAAGCTGACTTCATCTTAAGTCTACCCTTATTTTAATAAGTTTCTTTCTCATCCCAAACTCAATTCCTGAAACCTACATGCCCCTGCCCATGCTATAATCACTGACCTTTGTTTCTGTTTTTTTCTTTGCTTTCTGGTTGACCATTAAGTTGAGTTTCTGTTTGCTTGGGCCAATATATAACTACTGGAATTTCCTTGAGTTTCTGTTGGCTTGGGCCAATGTATAACTACTGGAATTTCCTTTGAGGTTCAGTTTACCAAAGATTACCTTATGTTGTATTAATGTTGACATACTGTAACCTAACTGACTGAAGAAACATATATATGTTGTCTCCATCTTTAGGTTGGAGCTGTTTCTCCTCCAGAAACGAGGGATATGCACAGCCATAATAAAACCATTAAAAACTTGATCAAGTCAGAAAATAAATAGCCCCCAGCTTCCACAGCCTTAAAGCAATGAAAGACAAAATTGAAATAAATTTTAATGAAATGATAAACAAAATTAATTTTAATTAGTGCAAGTTATTTGTAACCATCAGAAGTGAAGCAAATCCTAATTTAGTGAACGTTTATGGCTACGTGTCCAGTGTTTTACTGCTGATATTCTTTTTTTTTTTATTAATTTTATTTATTTCTGTATGTGTATGAATGTACTGTCTACATGCAAGTTTGTGCACCCGTGTCGTGCAATGCCGCGGAGGTCGGAAGAGGGTATCAGATTCCCCTGGAACTGGAGTTCTCCTGGAATTGGAGTTCTCCTGGAATCGGAGTTTCAGACGGCTCTCGGCCGCCATGTGGCTGCTGGGGATCGAACCCGGGTCCTCTGCGAGAGCGTCGGCGCTCCTAACTGCTAGGCCATCTCTCCATCAAAGGGGTGTTTCTGCTACATACTCAAAATATTCAGTTTATTCATGATAGAAATGTTTTTCAGAGGTGAAATAATCTTTCCCAACCCTGGGTGAGTGCCTGTAATCAAGGGCTTTAATGTCCAAATCTACTACTTTCCCTTTCAAGTCAAGCAGCCTCACCTGTAATTTGGCTTTTATTTCTACACCATATGTCAATGGAAAGTCATAAATTTTTCTTTTATTTAAATGCAAATTCAAAGGAAGCTCAGAGTCAAGTAAACAACTGTGTAGCTTAGAGCCTGGGGCAACTTGATGATAACCTGAGAGCCTATTGTTGGGGTACCAGACATCAGGGCAGTAAACAGGCTTGCAAGGTTCCATGGTAATTGGCAAATTAACATAAAATTTGTTAAGAAAGCCTCCACCTTTCTGCCAAGGAAGTCTCCCTAATATGGGAAGCAAACCTGATTTTAATTGCAAGTAAGTAATAAAAATTTGTCCTTGAAGCAATTAATTTGTTTTTATACTCCTCTCTAGGAAATATGTTTATTTCCTAGAGCACCAAAGATGTTTTAATTCTAGATGTTTATTTTAATAAAACTGCCCTTTCAATTGTCTTGCAGAGCAGTAAGTTCTGAGACAGAGCTTGTTCTATCAGACAACTGATATTCAAAATAAAACCAAGCAGTAAATTGCTAATTCAGATAACATATAAAAATAAAACACCTGAGAATTCATATGACTTTTTTTCCCCCTAAATCTCTCCATTAGAAACTGAGATCAAAGAAGCAAAAGAGCATATATTTTTAACTTGGCCTAGGAGATAGAGCCAGAAATGTTGCCTTTCATTGGTTTAAAGGTAGGGGTAGTCTCTGATATTGAGAGTCATACAAATCTATTGTTTCCTATGATTGAGGATACACTGGGTACTGAGCCTCTGGTACATAATTGGGTTACAGAGATACAATAAAATACTCATCCATGAGGGTCTTAGGTGACATAGAGATAGAAGTAGAATTGGGGCATATAAAGTGCCCTGAGGGAATTGAGGTCTCCTGAGGCACATAATACTGTCCAGAGCAATAGAGGAGGGACATTTAATCCAACTTCAAAGTGTGAGGAAGTTCTCAACATATTTATCAATAATGTTTTCAGCTTTTGGAATTTTGTACTTAAATGAGTTAACCCTAAGGATCTAACTTGATCCCACAACAGTGGTGACAGGTGATTCTGACCCTAATCTGGCTTAGAATCTGTCACGCGCTGTAGTCTCGCCGGCAAGAACTTCACGCGGACAACAGGATTCTTCTGTGGTAATATTTATTGTGCACAGCTCTTTTGTGAGAAGGACCCCGAAATGGGGCAGAAGCACTGCTTATATAGCAGTCTAGAGGGTTCGTGTATGCTCTGGATTGGTACAGTGCCCTGATGCCTCATTAGCATGCCCAAGGCACGGGCCCAGAGAGTAGTAGTCATGCGCAGTTTGTCCAATGCAAAGGCAACGGCGGGAAGTGGCTTGCTGCCGTTCCAGCGACTCAGGAAGTTGGCGCCATCCTAGGGCGTGGCACAGCACACACTGTCTGTGTGGTAGGCTGCCAACAAGAATCCATGGGTGGTGAACCTGAAGTGCCCCAAGAGTACCCAGGTTAAAAGTCTTCCATGTACTTGGGAGGCAGAGGCAGGTGGATCTTTGTGAGTTCAAGGCCAGCCTGGTCTACAGAGTGAGTTCCAGGATAGCTGGGGCTCAGGGAGACCCGGTTTAGAAAAGAAAGAAAAAAAAAGCCTTCCATGTAGCCTACTCCCTCAAGACTAGCTCTTATAGTGCACAGAAACTTATCTCTATTGCTGTAAGTAGTGGCTCTGTTATATTGGGGGTAATCAACACCTACGTAATTGGACTTAAGGCTTGGTCAATGGGAAGGAATACATGCAGGGTACAGTAAACACAGCCAAATTCAAATGGTTTGAATATTCAGACTATAGAGAAGAATCCCTTCCCTAGACCAATTTTTTTTTACTATATTCTAAATACATATCCTTATAGTCAAAGACAACTATATCTCTCAATACTAATCAAAGAAGCTTCTTTTTGCAACAGATAGAGATTACAAAGTTCTATAGCTGCTCAAATCAGAGAATAAGTGACTGTGAGATACTTAGCCCTAAGTGATACATCTACCGTGCAACTTCTACACCTAAGGCTCAAAGACATTACAGAAAAGGAACTGAAAGAATGTAACAGCCAGCAACACAAGACATCTGCTGTGAGTGAGTTAATGTATTCTGGATATGAGAGAGAACCTACAACCATGAAATCTCCATAGTGTAGAAGTCTAATAAGATCAGCACTGTGACAAAATCAGATGACATGGCAGTGTGGATGGAGGAAATTTCACAGGGTCCCACTTCCAGATTAGGAGCTACAGGCAGAAAGTCAGTTTTCTCCAAGGACTAGCTCTCCGAGAGGTTATCTAATTTCAAGTGAGTACCCCTAATCACAGATGCACATGAACACCATTAAATTGACTCAGTGAATTATGTATGTATGTATATATATAAATATATATATATATAAAAGAAAAGAATGAGAGGGAGTGAAGAGAGACATGAAAGGAGGAGGAGAATGAAAGGAGGAGGAGGGCCCGGAGGGATGAGAGAAATGCAAATCCAATGCTCCATAGAAATTGCTCAGATAAAAAAAAAAGGTACATAATATTTTTTTTTTCTTTGTTAAGAATACTTTTTATTGATGTGTTTGTGTATTTTCGGACGCATGTTTCATTCAAGTTATAACATTACTCCCCTTTCCCTCCCCCCCCCCACCCCAGATCACGCATTCTGCCATAACGTGTCCTGCATATTTACCTCAGTCTTTTTAAAAGTTTTTATCTGTAAATGTTTATTGTTTGGGCCAGAATTTAACAATATCAGTCCACTCTTTGACCCAGTCCTTATATTGTTATGGTTTCCTTCCAATTGTATTGCTCCAAAATATGCCTATATACACATCATATATGTACCAAATTATGTCCTCCAGGAATAAACTGTATTAGTAACTCCAATATATGATTAGGAGTTCACATTTTTCCCTTTAATTTTTATATTACTCAAAAATATGGATATATACCTTCCACCCACATACATTAATTAATTACCATGTCTGAAGTATGTGGTAAGTGTAACTCTAGGGCTAATTAAAAGATTCACATTTTAACATCACAGTTGCTTAAATAGAAAGAAATATAACATAACTTGCTCAGCTTGTCTTTCAGTTGGTGGGATTTGGTTCTAGCATCTCACCAATGAGGGAAACCATTCCCATTTGTTTCTTTGGGGTGGACTGTTGTTATCTTCACTTAGCATACNGTTTCTGACATGCTTTCTTGAAGGTCCGCAAGGGCTTGGTCGTCCTTCCCTAATTTCTTTTTTTCTGTTTGTTCGTCCTTTTTTTTTTTTTTGCCTTTTAACATTACAAGTTACAATTACAAACAGCCAATAAAATGATTAGCAAGCTTGCAATCCCTCTAGAATCGTCAGAGAAAAGCATATCTCTCAGAACTAACTTAAAGAAAAACTTCCTGAGCCCACAGTTCTGAATCCCCTCGAAGTCGTAAGGGTCCTCTCGGCGCCAGTGACGACTGTCAGGTTCCCGGGCCCGGGCTCTCAGCACCACTTGTCCCGTGCACGTAGTCTCGCCAGCAAGAACTTCAACACGCGGACAACACCGATGTCTTCTTGAGCAATATTTATTTGCACAGCTCTTTTAGGAGAGACCCCGAAATGGGGCAGAACACGCATTATTATAGCAGTCAGAGGGTTCGTTATGCTCTGGATCGTCAGTACCCTGATGCCTCATTAGCATGCCCAGAGAGCTACGGGCTCGCAGAGAGTGTAGTCATGCGAGTTTTGCCATATGCAAAGGTGCTAAGCGGGAAAGGTGGCTTGTGCCGTTCCAGCCGATCTCAGAGAAGTGGCGCCATCCTAGGGCGTGGTCACAGCACACAATGTTCTTGTGGTAGGCTGCCAAAAGAATCCATGGGTGTGTGAACCTGAAAGTGTCCCCAAGAGTACCACCCAGGTTAAAAGTCTTCCATGTACTTGGAGGCAGAGGCAGGTGGATTTTGTGAGTTCAGCCAGCCTGGTCTAACGAGGTTTCCAGGAATAGCTGGGGGCTCAGGAGACCCGGTTTAGGAAAAAGAAGAAAAAAAAGCCTTTACCATGGTAGCCTACTCCCTCCAAGACAGCCTTATAGTGCACAAAACTTATCTCTATGCTGTAAGTATGCTCACTGTTATATTAGGGGAAATCAACACCTTACGGATTGGACTTAAGGGCTTTGGAGCAGTGGGAAGGAATACAATCAGGTACAGTAAACACAGCCAAATTCAAATGGTTTGAATATTCAGACTATAGAGAAGAATCCCTTCCCTAGACCAATTTTTTTTACTATATTCTAAATACATAACATAAGTCAGAACAATATTCTCAATACTAATCAAAGAAGCTTCTTTTGCAACAGATAGAGATTGTTCAGAGTTCACATCACACACAGAATATAAGATCTGAGATATACTGAGCCCTGTGACACATCTACAACTGCAACTTCTACACCTAAGGCTCAAAGACATCACAGAAAAGGAACTGAAAGAATGTACAGCCAGAACCAAAGCAATCTCTGTGAGTGAGTTAATGTATTCTGAAGATAGAGAGAGAACCTAACACCTGAAATCTCCATAGTGTAGAAGTCTAATAAGATCAGCACTGTGACAAAATCAGAATGACTGGCAGTGTGGATGGAGGAAATTTCACAGGGTCCCACTTCCAGATTAGGAGCTACAGGCAGAAAGTCAGTTTTCTCCAAGGACTAGCTCTCCGAGAGGTTATCTAATTTCAAGTGAGTACCCCTAATCACAGATGCACATGAACACCATTAATTGACAGTGAAGTATGTATGTGTATTATAAATATTATATAATATATATATATATATATATCAGATATATATATAATAAAAGAAAAGAAAGAAAGGGGGAAGAGACAGGAAAGGAGGGAGAGGGGCGGAGAAGGAGGAGAAATGCAAATCCCTACTCATCGAATTCTCCCAATCAAAAAACAAAAGTTCGCTACATATATTTTTTTCTTTTTAAAGAATACTATTGATGTTTTTGGGTGTATTTCGGGACTGCATTGTTCAGTTCAATGTTATAACATACTCCCCTTTCCCTCCCCCCCACCCCACCCCAGATCACCTTTCTGGCCATAACCTGTCCTGCAGATTTATCTCATCTTTTTAAAGATTTTTATCTGTAAATGTTATTGTTTGGGCCAGAATTTAACAATATCAGTCCACTCTTTGACCCAGTCCTATATTGTTTTATGGTTTCCTCCAATTGTATTGCTCCAAAATATGCCTATATACCATCAGTATATGTACCAGAATTATGTCCTCCCAGGAATAAACTGTAATTGGTAAACTCCAATATATGATTAGGAATTCACATTTTTCCCCTTTAATTTTATATTACTCTAAAATATTGGATATATACCTTCCACCCACATACATTAATTAATTACCATGTCTGAAAGTATGTGGTAAGGTAACTCTAGGGCTCTTAAAAGATTTCACATTTTAACATCACAGTTGCTTGCAGACAGAAAGAAATATAACATAACTTTGCTCAGCTTGTCTTTCAGTTGGGGATTTGGCTAGCATCCACAAATGAGGGAAACCATTCCCATTTTTTCTTTGGGACTGTGTGTGTTTGTGTACTTCACTTAGCATACCAGGCGTGCGAACTCCATCCATTTACTGAAAGTCATGATGTCAGCCTTTCTCTCGTTTTTTTGTTTTTTGTTTTTCAAAGACCAGTTCTTTTTTAGCTATTTAGTTAGTGTTATTTATTGTTTTTATTGTGTTTATTTTTTTTATTTTTTTTTTTGATCTTTGTGAGTGACACATACAATTCATTCATTTCACGATCCTCACTCCACTACCACCCACCCCACCCTACCCATAGGATTCATCATTCACTGCCGTAACTCTTCGTTCTGGCAGCTTTCTGGTTTGTGAGTTCAATGTTAGGATTTTAAAAAAAATCCTTCAGTGTCAGTAGGGGAGGGGAGGTTAGGAAAGTGGGAAAAGGACAGAAACATGGAAGAGACCAGCAGAAAGCATGAACAATTCCTTGCTTCTAAAATGGTGGCAAGATTATTTCAGTGCTTTTCTGTTGTTTTTATTTTCTGGATTCTTTTTACCAATAAAATTATTGTGTCATAATATTAAAGTTAAACTGTGTGTCAATATTAAAGTTAAACTGAGTTTATTCACCTATTCCACTTGAAAGAAAAACAACAATAACTCTGTCCTCCTGTCTTTTTTTTTTTTTTTGTTTTTTTTTTTTTTGTCTTCACACAGGTCTCCTGTAGTCCCAGGCTGTCCGGAATCACTTGTAAGAGGAAGGCTGGCCTAACTCACAGAAATCCGCCTGTCTTCTCTGCCTCCCGAGAGCTAGGATAAAGGCAGTCAACCACCATGCCGGCTCCGCTGTCTTTAAGAGAGTTATTAATATATTTACTTGTGGTTCTTAAGCATTCATTCCTCTAACTCCATACCACCCCTCCAAAAAAAAAAAAAAAAAAAAAAAGAGGCTATCAGTTGTAACACATAAGGTCCTCCTTACAGCTTACATGTACCTTGTGCACTCGGTCTCTTTCTAGAAAGAGAAAAAGAAAAGTAAAGCAAACTTATTAGGTACTATGCCTTAACATTTAGAGGGGAAAATTATTATTCCATTAGGCAAACACAAAGACATGCATCCTGTCTCTATAGTTTATCAATACCTTGAGTCTCCAATCCTCAGTATCTTTAGGAAACAGTTTCTTTACAGACATAATTAAGGTCCAACTGAGGTTATTAAAGTTGGATCTATTTCTAATGTGGCTGGAATCTGTATGATAAAGGAAATCAGACACAGACAGACAGAGCCCCAAAGACTGCCCTGCAGCTCCAGAAGTGGACACGGAGGTGTAGCAAAAAAAAAAAAAAAACCAGATCATCTGGGGCTAAAAAACTGTCAGAAGCAGATAAAGATCCTTTCCCCTTGAATTTGAGAGGCACACAGCTGGGATTAAAGGCCTACATCACCATGCCCAGCATTTCATTGATTCTTAATTCCTCTCCTCAAGTCACCAACATTCTAGTAGGAGGCAACAGTCTTCATTTGACCTTCTCTGTGCAGCTGACATGAAATATATGTTATGAAAAAGGTGGAGATAATTGCTTCAAACATTCAGAAAAGGAAAAAAAATCATTTCCTATTGCGAGATCACTGAATAATCTCGAAGTAATATATTAGCCATGCATGGAGGATTAGTAGGATTTAGAAATAGAAACAAACATTAGAAAGTGCCCTATGAGGAAATAATAAGAACAAACAAACAAGGGAGACACGTGGAAAATTGAAAATGCAGTTTCTTCCAGAAAATGAAGTTTCTTCTCACTGGAAGAAAAAAGTGAGTGAGAAGAAATAGTCTCCTACCTATCATTCGATTTTAGAATATCGTGCAAATTAAAGTCCTAGGACACAGCCA
This sequence comes from Rhizomys pruinosus, assembly GCA_009823505.1. Lineage (NCBI taxonomy): Eukaryota > Metazoa > Chordata > Mammalia > Rodentia > Spalacidae > Rhizomys > Rhizomys pruinosus. The sequence continues at coordinate 219,458 of VZQC01009724.1, forward strand.
AGTTTATTTTAATTAGTTTAAAGTTGGAAATCTGTCATACTGTGGAAAACAATAGATTCTTGTTTTGAGATGACACTGTGGTTAAAATTTACTAATTCAAACCTTGGTTAAGAATCTGTGTGTGTGTGTGTGTGTGTGTGTGTGTGTGTGTGTGTGTGTGTGTGTGTTTACATCAACAGATATTCCAAACAACTAGAATGACTGACTACATCACAATTAATTATACTATGAAAATTTCCATAGCTAGTACACAGCAATAGTATGAGAATATCAGTATTTCGCCAGTTATTTTAAAACAAGTGGTCAAAATATGCTTTTGTCTTGATGTGTTTTCTGGTAAAACTTTTGTTCATATTCAAGGCCCATGTAAAATGTCCTGTGTTCCATTAAGCCTTTCCCCAGGAACAGGGTTGTTTCTTCTCTGTTCCTTCTCTAACTTTATACATACTCTTGTGATGATCTTAGACTTTTGGATTTAAACATCATCTATTTCTTATGATTACATCTAGAGCTATCCTCTCTCTAGACTCATTTCTTGGGCTGAATAATGTAGTTTTCCAGCTGGTAAGTTGATGCCTTGATAATCACTAGATCTCACAGTCTCATATATCCAAGACTGAGGTTATTCTCAATATTTTCCCATCAAATAATAGCTGCTCTCATGCCCACCCTTCTCATGACCTATGCCATAAAATGATGATGAAGCCATTAGTTTGTCTCTTTCTTTCATGAATCTATAGTATTCCAAATTTAAAATATTTTACTTATTGCTTATCATTTTATATTACGTGTATGAGTGTATTTCCTGCATGCATGTAAGTGCAACAGTGTTTAATGCCCACGGAGGTCAGAAGAGGGTGTCATAAGCCCTGGAACTGGCAGTATTAGGTACCATGTGGGTTCTGGGAACTGAACCTAGGTCCTCTGCAAAAGCAGTCAGGGCTGTTAACAGCTGAGCCAGGTCTCCGACCCTTAGTAGTCCCAAATTTTATCACCTCCCTGACCCTGATCCCCCAAAGTCATTATATTGCAAATAGCCTTCTAAATAGTTGTCTTTATAGTTACTCCCTCCCAACACTCTAGCCTAACCTTAGCACAAGAACTAGAATAATTCTCACTGGGTAAGTCAAAGCCTGCAACTCAAACTTTGCATTTTATTACTATTGCATTCAGAGAAAACTTGATTACCTTATAATCTACAGGATCCATCCACATAACTTCTGACCTCAGTTCCTGTTGATGTCACTATTAAATCACACTACCATCTTTACAGCAACGTAAAAACTCATTTTCAGCTTAAGGAACTATATTCTGTCTGTGCCCACTGTTTAGGATGCTATAACCTCAGTAAGCTTCATACTTAATTCCTTTATTTACTTCAAGGCTGCCTAACTTTCACTTTGACAATAAGAGTACTATTATTCACCTAACTGAATGTGCAGCTAGCTATACACCCTCATTCCTCCTGCCCCTTTCTCAGTTAATATATAATTTCCATATTAGTTGACCTGTTTGTTGATTACATTCTATCTGTGCTTGCTGTGAGATAAGATCTTTGAAAGACTTGCATATTTGTCTGTTTTGGGTTGTTAATATTTTCTTACTGCCTAGAATAGTGCCTGGCAAACCACAGATGTTCACAAAAGAGCTAAGGAACAAAATTGGGTAAAAGGACATTCTCTTTCCGTTGATATCTTTCCTTTGATTTTGCTGTACCCTTGATTCCTACAGCTTCTAGTAGAATGTTTTTGTGCAGTAATCAATGTATGTAGCAGCAGTTCAATTATGTTCCATATTTCAGTGGGTTCTTTTTGAGACATACGGTTTGCACATTATAAAGGGAGAGCACTGCAGAGATGGCTCAGTGGTTAAGAGCACTGACTGCCCTTGTAGAGCACTGGGTTGAATCTAAGCACCCATATGGCAGGTAACAACCACTCCAATTACACTGGATCTGACACCCTCTTCTGACCTTCTTGTGCATTGCAAGATTTGAGTGCAGTTACATACATGCAGGCAATACATTCATACACGTAAAATAAAAATAATAAGTAAATAAGAAAATATAGGTAGAGAATGAAGTACCATATTCTTGGATGACTTCAGGAAATAGATAATTTTGTTTAAAAAACGAAATGCAAAAACAACTCTATTTTGTCAGCAGCAGAATGTGGGACCTGAATTCTCTGTGTTGCTGACTTTACAACTTTTTTCATACCTTCTCTTCAGAGAATGTACATTCAGGATTGCTGAAAGTCTATGAAAAAGTCGTGAGGCATTTTTATAACAGACCATCAACAGTTTAATCTGAGCTTCTCCAACTTCCTTCTTATGCAGGCCAATTTTGCTATTTCTGTTTCTACATTCAGGTTTTAAGTAAGATTTTGCTAAAAAAAAAAAAATTCTGAAGCAAAAAAAAAATTGAAAACACCTAAATTAGGTCATTTTCCTAGCTTTTAACTTCTTTTGATATGTACAGATACCATTTTAGTTTTCAACATTTGCCAACTCTACAGCTAAATGGAGTTGCAGTGAATATCAAAATACAAGATTCTTACAAAGATTCTTGGCAAATTGACACTTCCCATTATTTTTATTTAAATTGAGCTGAGTGATATTTTTCTTACTGTACATTGGCAGTTTAATTGAATTTACTTCTTTTGCTATCCTGTCTCCCGCTTGTACACTGAATGGCTGAATGATAATTGCTACAATAGCATCCAAGAAAATTCATGTTTGCTATTAAATAAAATGGATAGTGAAGGAAGAAAGGAAAATCAGAATGACAGAGCTGATCATGTCACAACATGTCATACTGCCAGTATCTTTAATTTGATGTCTAAAAAAAAAGTTCCCACCTAGAAATGTGCTGCACCTAGCAATTTTGAGTCATCTGGAAGGATTTACCATCTAGTCACATTCCATTCCCTTTCTTGCTGTTTTTCTTGCTTGCTTACTTGCTGTTTTTTTAAAGGTTTTATGTGTGTGGGTAAACGTCGTGTGTGCAAGTCCTCAGAGAGGCTAAAAGACAGCATCTGTTCCTCTAGAACTGGAGTCTCAGGCAGCTGTGAGACATGGAATCTGGGTGCTGGGAACCGAACATGGGTCCATTGGAAGAGAGGCAAGCACTCTTAACTAGAGTGCCAACTCTCTAGTCCTTTTCATTTACTCATTGCTCCTCTTCTGTTGCATATGACTATTCTCCAAAAGACAGACCATGGAAAGAAGACTTCAGACCAAGCTTAGTTGTGCCTCCTTGCATGGATCATCACAGCTAAGCTTATTGACTGCTAAGGTCCACATAAAGGAAGGGTAGGGTGAGTCAGCCATGTCTCCAACCAACCAGTCAGCCCTAGTTGCATGGGGGGCAGGGAGCTAAAGATATATAAGCTGCGGAAGCCTTGGGGAGCTCTCTCACCATATTGTGTGGCTGTGGGGACGTCATGATCCACACCTGGATGGAGACTTTCCAGTGTGCCCTTGGGGGAGGGGACCCACATTCCTGTTTGTAAACCTTTAACCACTACTCTTTAAGTAACCCAAAAAACTCACTAGTTTTCCAGACTTTAATTTCACAAAATTGCACATTGGTTTGTTATAAGCATCAAGGGAGGAAGGGCCTGGGTGTAATTTGTGTCTCCCAGAAGGAATTTTAGTGGAACATTTTTGGTTTTATTTTAGTAGTCAATAAATTTTTAAAAATATATTAAATTTGGGGGGCTGGAAAGATGGCCTAGTGGTTAAGAGTGCCGACTGCTTTTACAGAGGAACCAGGTTCGATCCCCAGCACCCACATGGCAGCCGAGAACTGTCTGAAACTCCAATTCCAGGAGAACTCCAGTTCCAGGGGAACCCGAGAGACCCTCTTCTGACCTCCGCGGCATTGCACGACACGGGTACACAAACTTGCATGCGGACAGTACATTCATACGCATATGGAAATAAATAAAATTAATTAAAAAATTAAAAAAATATTAATTTTTAATTTTTTTATTTTTATTACTTTATATATATTTTTGTACCAGATTATGTTATAAGTCAAATCTAGACCTGAGTCCCCTCCCTACCCCCCAACCCCACCAGAGCTCATGCATTCTTCCAAACATGTTTTTCATCTTTTTCTGTCTTTCTCAAAATTCTCGATACAGAGTTGACAGTTTCGAGCAGAAGTTCACCCTTTCAGTCAGTACTTTGATGCAGTCTTTTCTGTTGTTGTTGTTGTTGTTGTTGTTGTTGTTGTTCTTCTTCTTCTTCTTCTTCTTCTTCTTCTTCTTCTTCTCTTCCTCTTCTTCCTCCTCCTCCTCCTCCTTCTCCCCTCCTCCTCCTCCTTCTCTCCTCCTCCTCCTCCTCCTCCTCCTCCTCCTCCTCCTCCCCCCCACCTCCTTCTCCTCCTCCTTCTCCTGCTGTCCTTTTGCTCCTTTGACTATTGAGCCTGGAAAGCCACATACTTTATAACTCAATCTTGGCAGCAGTCGGATGTGGCCATGGAATCGACTTTTAGGTTTTGAGATGGGTGAGCTGTTAGAGGCATCAGAAAAACTCATCTCATGATGAGGGTTTTAGTACTGAATGGCTTTGGAGTATCCGTTGTCTCTAGGTGAAGAAGGACAAGGAGTAATTTAATATATAAATGATACACTCGCCTCCAGAAAGGTCAAATTATGCCTCACCCCTGCGACCCTTGCAAGGACAGATTTCATAAGAATTGTAGAGGAAAGGGATCCAATAATGGAGTCACCAACATATTACACGTCATAAAATGCACCCAACAGGTTCGAGTGAAGCCAGGCTCAACTCTAAAGCAGTTACGTGCAGAGCAGCTTTCTCTGGCTGACCAGAGCCTGTGGTTAATATTTCAGGAATTCTGAGAACCAGCTGTTAAACACAGACAGTCTGGTGGGTCCACAGTGAGACTGCATGCGCACGGGAATCAGTGAAGATTACCAATGAGGGCTCTCTTTTCTCCTTTTCTTCTGGAGAGCCAATTTACCCACGTACCCCTTNTAATTTGCATTTCCTTAATTATTAGCCACTTTGAGCATTTTTTAAAGATGTTTCTCAGCCATCTCTAATTCCTCACTTGTGAAATCTCTGTTCAGCTCTTTGCTACATCTTTTGAGTGATTCATTTGTTTTTTTCTTCTTTGTTTTTTGAGTAGTTTATATACTCTGGAAATCAATGCGTTGTCAGAAAAATATATTATTTATCCAATTCATCTTTTTCTAAGAGCAGGATTAGTTAAGGTATTGTGGACTCCCTTTCTGATGCACTTTTCTCCACTGCTTTGGAGCAAACACTTTGCTCTGAAACAGACACTTAGAAATTTATTTATAGTTTGAACCTTTCATGGATCTGAAATTAAGAATTAAATTTACTGTGTTATTTGTAATCACAAATCAGAATACATATTTTATTAGATAAATATAAAACTATTTTAGAATCTTTTGGTTCTTTGACCCTAGATATACACTGGAATTTCTCTGAGAGCTTTTAAAACATAGTGATGTTCCAGTTGATCAGACTCCTTTTAAAATAATCAAGCACTGGAGTCTAGTCAGCCTATCTAGAGTCACCCCTGTAAAGAAGACCAACTGTCCCCTACTCTGTAGTAATCAGTTGCCAATAGTTCTCCTGTACTGAAGGACATCTGGGTACAAAGGCTTGACTTGACAAGCCTTAACATATATGAAAGAATGCATAAAATCCAGTGGGGACTATTATGGTGGGGTGCAGATGGCAGAGCAGGTCTAAATATAATAAGATTTATCGTATGAAATGCACAAAAATTCAATAAAAGTAAACATTGAAACAATAAAAATGATCATTTTATTTTAGATTCATGCATATAATGCGTTTGTATCCAATCATCCCACTCCTTCCTTCCCTTTCCTTCACCATCTCTCCTCAACCACACACTTCTCTCCCCCCAACTTTAGCTGTTATTTTTTTTTTCAGAGGGAGTCAGTTTTCTTTAGAAAAAAAGTGGGCCTGGAGAGGTTGTCCATTCTCCAGGAGATGGGCTCACACCTATGCACAAATGAGAAGCACTAAATGAACACAATGGGATTCAGAATCTTTTAAAAGCTACTTGTTTTTGGTCGTTTTGAAACAGGGTCTCCCTGTAGTTCTGACTGTCCTGGAACTCACTCTGTGGACCAGGCTGGCCTTGAAGTCACAGAGATCCACCTGCCTCTGCCTCCCAAGTGCTACGATTAAAGGCTTGCGCCACTATGCCCAGCCCTAAAAACTACTTTTATAGAGAATTTCACATTTTGGTCATATTCAAACCCCTTCCCCCTCTACCTCCGCCTCTGTAGCTCCCTCCTCTGACTTCATGTCCTTTATTAATATTCATCATTTTTTAATATAAAAGGCCCACTGAGTGTAATCTGTTTCCCAGTTGGGTATGGGTCTATTTCTTGGAATCTTGTCAACTTATCAAGCGTCACACCGTTGAGGAACACTGACTCTCCCTCTGCCAGCATCAAATGGCAAAAGATCCTCAAGTACAGCTGCAACTTCCTGCCCACCCCTCCCGATCCTGCTGGTCTCCTGCCTGGTTTGGGTTTGCCCCGATGTTTTGAATGCTGTCACAAGCACTGTGAGTACACCACTACCCTGCAAGGTCCAGACAACACAGTTTCCTTGTATTCATCTCCTACCTTTGGCATTTACAGTCTTTCTGACCCCTCCTACAAAGATCCCAGAGCCTGAGACAGAGAGGGTGTCAGGTTGGCATCCTATTCAGGGCTGAGCAATTCATAGTCTCCTGTCCTCTGCATGTTGACCTGTTGTATGTCTCTGTGTTAATCATCATCTGCTGCAAGAAGTTTATCTGATAAGAGTTGAGACATACACTAATCTTTGGTATAGCAGTGAGTCATTATGCATCAGTTTACTATCATGTCTATTTAGCAGAATGAAAGTAGTAGGTTCTTCCTATGGTCTGTCATTTGTCTAGTCACCAGTTCTTGGCCCTTGTAAGGGTGTCAGTTATGGAATTCCTATTGTGAAGTGGACCTTAAACCCAATTAGAAGATGATTGCTGTTCCCATAATATTCATGCCACTATTGAATCATTGAACATATTTTGACAAGCCAGCTGCTATTGAAGCTTTCAAGGTTTACATCTGGGTAAATGTAGTGATTACCTTTCTCTGTCAGGGATATGCATAGCACATTCTTTTACTATGAAAGCTATCCAGCAGAGATGCAGCTTTAAGATCAGAACTATCATGATTTCTTGTTTGTTCTGCAACTCAGATATGCAGTGTCTTCAGCAATAGGGACTTACAGTCTTGTTCTGGTGGGTAACCAAATACAATGACACAACCTCTATTGCTTGTGGGTCTCTGGGTACATCCTGCTTAACAACTACAAAAAATGGAATCAATTCCTGACATTGAGCTTTTGATTTTCTATCTTGTAGGCAATTAAGCCTATGTGTTGAGAAAGTGCCTTTAAAGTCCTTTTTATATTATTTGTGTGTATATTATAGAAGATTTTTAATACTTTTATTGAGGAATTGTGTATTTCATTCATTGACTTTCAGTCCAATTTAGACACATTCCCTTCTCCCTATCTCCCATCCCACCCCTGTTCATGGCTTCTGCCATACATGTCTTGCATCTATCTCGGTCTTTGCAAAGTTTTTCTCTGCACAGGCTTGTTGTTTTGGGCAGAGTTCAACCACATCATTCAGTTCTTTAGCATAGTCTTTATGTTGTTGTTTTTCCCTCCCCTTTGTATTGCTCCAACAAATGCCTGTATAATCTTCACATATGCATCAAAATTATAACCTCTGGAAATAAAGTGTATGTTAATTACAAAATATGTTTAGAAACTCGCATTTCCCCCCTTTAATTTTATATTACTATAACATATGAATACATACCTTCCACTCATATACAGTAATTATAGAATCTGAAAATAAGTGGTAGGTCAGTTCTAGAGCCTGTTAAGAGATTTACATTGTAACAACATAGTTGCTTTTAGATAAAAAGAAATATAACAATATTGTTGTTCAGCATGCTTTTCAACTGGTGATTTGGTGTTAGCATCCACAAATGAGGGAAACCATTCCCAGCTTGTTTTTCTGGGACTTAGCATAATGGCTTCCAGTTCCATCCATTTATCAGCAAAGTTCATGATGTCATCTTTCTTTACAGCTGCATAGAACTCCATTGTGTAGATATACCACATTTTTGTTATCCAGTCATCTGTTGAGAGGCATTTGGGTTGGTTACAGGTCTTTGCTATTGTGAAGAGAGCTGCAATAAACATGGATGGCATGTATCTCTGCGGTAGGATGAGTCTTGTGGGTATATACCCAGAAGTGGTATGACTGGGCCAGGTGGTAGGCTCATTTTGAGTCTTTTAAGGGTTCTCCACATGGTTTTCCATAATGGTTGTATGAGTTTACATTCCCACCAGCAGTGGATGAGTGTTTTCCTTTCCCCACAACCTCTCCAGCATTTGGTGTCTTTTGTTTTCTTGATCCTAGCCATCAGTATAAAAGTGAGATGATATCTGAGAGTGGTTTTAACTTGCATTTCCTTAATTATTAATGATGTTGAACATTTTTTAAGATGTTTCTCATCCATCTTTACTTCCTCACTGGTGAAGTCTTTGTTCATCTCTTTACTCCATCTTTTGAGTAGGTCATGTGTTTTCTTACTTCTTTGTTTTTTGAGTAGTCTATATATTCTGGACGTTAATGCTCTGTCAGATGTATCACTGGTGAAGACTTCCCCCCACTCTGTGGGTTTTCTCTTTACGTCCTTGATTGTTTCTTTTTCTATACAGAAGCTTTTGAGTTTGATGAGGTCCCATTTGTCAGCTGTTGACCTTATATCCTGCACAGCTTCTGTCTGATTTCGAAAGTCTTTTCCTATGCTTATGTCTTGTAGAAGATTTTAAAGTAGGTTTCCATATGACTCTTTCAAAAGGCTTGCTACTCATTCTTCCTCTTACTCTCTCTTCTGCCCTACTTCCCATTACCCACCTCGTTAAACTCATTCTCTTATTCTTCTTTCTACTTTATGTAACTGATTCTATCCTTATGAACCATGCCCAATAGCCCCTTCCTTATTAGATTCTTGATATTTAAGGATACTTTCAATCAAAACACAGCTATGGATGCTAAAGATAGCATCCACTTGTGAGAAAGATGTAATATTTGTCTTTCTGGGTCTGTCCTACCTTGCTCAGGATTTTCTGTTTTTATTAACAACTGAATAATATTCCATTGTGTAGTTGTACCACACTTTCACTTTCTATTCATCAGTTGATGACCATGTAGATTGTTTCAATTTCCTGGTTATTGTGAACAGAGCAGTAATGAACATGGATGGACAGATATCACTGTGGTAGGATAGAGTCCTTTGGGTATATGCCAAAATGTGGTATGGGTGGCTCATGTGGCAGATCCATTTTCAGCCTTTTGAAGAAACTCCACACTGATTTCCATAATGGCTACACCAGTTCACATTCTCACCAGTCTTGGAAGTGTTCTCCTCTCCTTACATTCTCACAGGTATTTGTCTATGTTTATTTTATTTATTATTATTATTATTATTATTATTATTATTATTTCGATCTTAGGCATTCTGACTGATGTTAGATCTAAACTCAAAGTAGTTTTAATTTACACTTCTATGATAGCTAAATATGTTGAATATTTTACAGAAATAATGCAAATAGAATACTCAGGCATGAAACTGTCAAAAATAAAATTTAAAAATCAGCATATATTGCTTAATTAATTGTGAAATATGTTTAGTTCTTTGCCTCAGTATTTTGTTTTAAAATGTTTACAATATGTTTGTACCATATTCAGACACCCTCCCTCACCTCCACCCACACTTAACCCCCCCATTTCAGTCTTCTATTACCAAGTGAAAAACTCCATCCATCTTACAGAACTCTGAACTGGCTGCACAAGGAATCATATCTTTTTTAAAAATTTAATTATTTATATATTTTTTTGTCAAATTTAGACCCATGTCCCCCCATCCCCCCACCCCACCAGAGCTCATGCATTCTGCCAAACATGCTTTACATCTCCTTCTCAGTCTTTCTCAATATTCTCCATGTGGAAGTTGACTATTTTGAGCAGAAGTTCACTGTTTCAGTCAGTTCTTTGATGCAGTCCTTTCTGTTGTTGTTGTTGTTTCCAATATGCATCACTCCCAACTGCTTGGACAAAAGCTCAAGGGGCCATGCACAAGAAATACTTACAACTAGGTAATTGGCACTAGCATCCACAGATGAGGGATACCATTCATCGTTTGTTTTTCTGGGACTGTGTTACTTCACTCAGCATGATGTCCTCTAGCTCCAGCCATTTTCCTGCAAAGCTCGTGATGTCGTCTTTCTTTACTGCTGCATAGAACTCCATTGTGTAGATGTACCACATTTTCTCTATCCACTCGTCAGTTGAGGGGCATTTAGGTTGGTTCCAGCTCCTTGCTATTGTGAAGAGAGCTGCAATAAACATGGCCGTGCATGTATCTCTGTGGTGGCGTAAGTCTTGAGGGTACATGCCCAGGAGTGGTATGGCTGGGTCGGGTGGCAAGTTCATTCCAAGTCTTCCAAGGGTTCTCCACACTGCTTTCCATAGTGGCTGTACGAGTTTACATTCCCACCAGCAGTGGATGAGTGTTCCCCTTTCCCCACAACCTCTCCAGCACTTGGTATCATTTGTTTTCTTGATCCTAGCCAGTCTTATTGGAGTAAGATGATATCTTAAAGTGGTTTTCATTTGCATTTCCTTAATGATTAGTGATGTTGAGCAGTTCTTGAGGTGTTTCTCAGACATCTCTAATTCCTCGCTTGTGAAGTCTCTGTTCAGTTCTTTGCTCCATCTATTGAGCGGGTCATTTGTTTTCTTTTTTCTTTGTTTTTTGAGTAGTTTATATATTCTGGAAATCAATGCTTTGTCAGATGTATCTGCAGTGAAGGTTTCCTCCCACTCTGTGGGATTTCTCTTCACTTCCTTGATTGTTTCTTTTGATGTACAGAAGCTTTTGAGTTTGATGAGGTCCCATTTGTCAATTGTCGACCTTAATTCTTGTGCAGCTGCTGTCTGATTTAGGAAGTCTTTTCCTACGCCTATGTCTTGTAGTCTGCTGCCAACTTTTTCTTCTATCACCTTCAGAGTTTGGGGTTTCACGTTGAGGTCTTTAATCCATCTGGAGTTGACTTTTGTACAGGGTGAGAGGTAGGGGTTTAATTTCATTCTTCTACAAGTGGTGATCCAGTTTTGCCAACACCACTTGCTGAAGATGCTGTCTTTTCTCCATTGTGGTTTCTTGGCCCCCTTGTCAAATATGAGATGGCTGAAATTGTATGTGCTCAGATTTGGATCTTCGGTTTTGTTCCATTGGTCAACAGGTCTGTTTTTGTGCCAGTACCAGGCTGTTTTTATGACTATAGCCCTGTAGTATAGTTTAAAATCTGGTATAGAGATCCCTCCTGTGTAGCTCTTTTCACTCAGGATTGATTTGGCTATTCGGGGTCTTTTGTTTCTCCAAATGAATTTAAGAACTTTTGTTTCCAAGCCTGTGAAGAAACTCTTGGGGATTTTGATTGGGATTGCATTAAATCTATACAAGAGTTTTGGTAAAATGGACATTTTTACAATGTTAATTTTCCCAATCCATGAGCATGGGAGGTTTTTCCATCTTCTGAGGTCTTCTTCAATTTCTTTCTTTAAGGGTTTAAAATTTTTGTTGTAGAGGTCTTTGGTGTCTTTGGTTAGGTTTGTTCCTAGGTATCTTATTGTTTTTGAGGCTATTGTGAGTGGGAAGGTCTCTTTGAATTCTTTCTCCAGTTGCTTGTTCTTGGTGTAAAGAAAGGCCATTGATTTTCTAAGGTTAATTTTGTATCCTGCCACTTTGCTGAAGCTGTTAATCGTTTCTAGGAGTTTTCTGGTGGAGTTTTTTGCATCCCTTAAGTAAACAATCATATCATCAGCAAATAGGGATAGTTTGACTTCCTCTTTTCCAATTAGTACTCCTTTAATATCCTTTTCTTGCCTTATTGCTCTAGCAAGTGTTTCAAGCACTATATTGAAGAGGAGTGGTGATAGGGGGCAGCCTTGCCGAGTTCCTACCTTTAAAGGGAATGTTTCCGTCATTTCCCCATTTAGGATGATATTGGCTGTGGGTTTCCTGTATATGGCTTTGATTACATTGAGGAATGATCCCTCCAATCCAATTCCTTCTAGGACTTTAAGCATGAAGGGATGCTGGATTTTGTCAAAGGCTTTTTCAGCATCAATTGAGATGATGGTGTGGTTTTTGTCTTTGATTCCGTTTATGTGTTTGATGATGTTTATTGATTTTCGTATGTTGAACCATCCCTGCATCTCTGGTATGAATCCAACTTGGTCATGATGGATGATCTTCTTGATGTGGGTCTGTATGCGATTTGCCAGTATCCTGTTTAGAATTTTGGCATCTGTGTTCATTAGGGAGATGGGTCTATAATTCTCATTTTTAGTTGTATGGAATCATATCTTATTAGAATGTGAGTGATCTATAATTCTTGCACATAGATGGACCAAAATAAGTGCCCACTCCATTTTCTTTGTACATAATTTTGGGTCAGAATATGCCTAGGCTTCTTGGAAAGGAATTTTCACACTTGTTTTCTGTTTCTCTTACACACTGCTAAGGATTCAAAAGATGGATTTCTCTCTTAGTTATCAGAAACACTTGGGTTTCCTCCTCCAAATCAGTTGTTTGCAGCCTGAGCAGGAGTTTATACCTTGGCTGTTCTAGGGCCTCATTCAGCACAGTCACCCCACTGTACTCTCCAGCGGGTTTATTACCCACAGGATTTTACCATGGTGGGCAAAACAAGAAGCTAGGACCTCACAGCAGCCACTAGTTAGCTCAGAGGCCCCCAACCCAAAATTCTCTGAGTGGCAGTTGGGATGTTTCACAGCATTACACCAATGTCATCTTGCTTGTTTTCTGAAATCTGTAGACTTCTCCAGGTTCTATTGCCAACTGAGAACTGAAGCCAGGCCTTTACAGCCACTAGATTATGATAATGGTGGGGCCAGCCATGGATACAATGCACTGGATGCATGCAGGCCCAGCCCCTGGTAATAGAGGTGCACTGGGGACAAGGAGAGTAGAGTGTGCAACTACCTTCTGGCAACACCCACTTAGCCCCTCTGCCTGAAAACGGTGACCAAGGAACCAGGTGCCTTGGTTTCCCTGGGGCACTGGAGGGTGGCCAGTCCATCCTTGCCTCAATTTTTAATTGCATTTTTTAAGTTATTTCTATAATCTATATACTAACTCTTTGTCAGATGTACACATGGTAAATAATTGTTCCCATTCTGTAGGTTTCCTCTTCACCTGAATATGAGTGTCTTTTGATGTATAAATGCTTTAGTTCAGGAGGTTATAATTGTCCATTATTAGCCTGCTGTATCAGTGTCCTGTTCAGAAAGGGCTTTCCTGTGTTTAGAAGTCCCATTTTATTCCTTACTTTATTATATATCATATTCAAGGAACTAGGTCTTATGTTGAGGTCTTTGATCCATTTAGAGTTGATGGTTATGCAGGTTGAGGGCTATGGATCCAGGTTCATTCTGCTACATGTAGCTGTGTGGTTTGACCAGCACCATTTGTTGAACATGCTATCTTTTGTGCAATGTGTGTTTTGTGGTCTCTTCCTCAAAAATTAGTTAGCTCTTTGTGGACTTAAATTTGGGTATTCAATTATATTCTAAAAATCAATGTCTCCATTTCTATGCTACCAGGATGAATCATTTGATGGTAGGTGCCCTAGATCTTTATATTGTATTGGCACTAGAGTTGAGAATGATTTATGGAATAAACATCACTAAAATTCGGTCTGGCATTTATTTTGAATTTTGTTTCAATGTGTAAGACATGAAGAAAAGAAAATCCAATGAGGAGTGGATTTGCTGTTGCTTTGCTAGTTTTATATGACATAGTGTTATCTTGAGTGGAACCACAGGTTGATATTTCCTTTAACTTAATGAAGCTTAAGCTTTATTGTCTGCCTTTGCTTCTACCTCTTTGAGTCCTGAAATTTGGAAAGATTCTGTAATTTTCAGAGACTGAAAAGAAGTAAACAAAAAACGTTTTTATTTAGAATTATTTGTAAATTGTCTAAAGAATCTCAGACAAGGAGAGAAGAGTCATTTAGTGCACAGGAATTTTTTATCGCTTCCTTATTATACATAAATATTAATTTTCAACATATTTCATATGTGTAACTTTTTTCTCAAAAATTGACTTAAATGGTACATATGCTTAAAGCCTAACAAAATTTATGTCTTCCTGTATATAGGAAACATTTGAACAGGTTGAAGGAATTGCTAGTCACATACTCAGAATTTCAATGTTAAAAATTCATAATAAAATATGGCTTATTGATCCTTCTCTACATATTTCAAGGACACGGTGACTTGTAGTATAGCCAGTATGCTGAGAATTACGCATGCACAGAGCTTGTCCCTCATCAACCTAACCTGCCCTAGGCAGGTGAGACCATACAAGCAGCGTTGCAGACCTGGGCCAATCAGAAGACGACAAGAGGAGAGCAGGAATGCGAACAGTACATAATCCCTAACCCTGCCCCCAATAAATGAGTCCAAGACATCTCGCCCTCTGTCTGCGTTCACCCAATTCCCAGGGTCTGTGTTTTGACTCTGTGCCTCTCACCCCCATTCCTTCTTCCATCGGAACCCGAAATTCCCCAGCAGGCTTGGGGGATTGTCAACGTGACTTAGTATTCTGGGAATTATTTAAAAATATTTAACTGAAAGAGTATATTTCGGTTGGTAGTTATGGGTCACTTTTCTTTAGTTCGTTGAGAGTATTTCATACATATCCATAAATACCATTCTGAATGAGTAATGGTCCAATAATTGGAATTTGATGATGTCCTCCCTGTCCTAGTTAATTTTAGTCAACTTGATACAGCCTACATTTACCCGAGAAGGTTGTCTATCAACCCAAGGTTTGGCCAGGTCAAATTGGCTTGTGGGCATGTTTGTGGAGGACTGTCTGGATTGCTGATTAATGTAGGAGGGTCCTGCCCAGATTGGGCAACACCATACCCTGGGCAGGAGGTCCTTGGTTGATTACAAAAGCTAGCTAGTAGGCAGTAAAGAGCATGTAATGCTCTTGGAGACCACCTGAATTTGTTTCTTATCTTTTACCATAGAGGGCTCATAACTGCCGGCATCTCCATTACCACAGGCATTTGTGGGCTCCACAAGCACCTCCACTCATATCATATAACATATGCAGACACTTCGCTCATACACAGATGTAAAAATAGAATAATATTAATAAAAAGAAAGCTAGGTAAGGTATGAGACAATAAGCGAGCCAGCAAGCAATGTTCCTCCATGGTGTCTGCCTCCAGTTCCTGCTTTAGTTCCTGCCTGACCTCCCTTAGTGATGGACTGTGACCTGCAACTGTAAGTCAAATAAATGATTTTCTCCTTTAAGTTGGATTTTAAATGTTATTCACCACAATAGCAGAATGAAACTATAACACTCCTCTTCTTCTGTAAAATTGTATGAAACTTAATTTATGCAAGATGTTTTCTCTCCAGCCTGTTCCCTGTTTTCATGCAGAGAAAGTAAGTAAACTCTGCTTACAGTACCTAACTGTAACCTAGTCTGTATAGTCTGTATTAGTTTCTCCATGGTAACATATCTGTGTAGGTCAAGCATTCCACTACTTTGTCCTATTCAGTTGTCTCTCTATGTTGGTGTCTGCCATTCCACCATAAGATAATCTGTAGTACCCCATGGAAAACTGTGCATTTTGGTTCTGAAATATGTATTTTTTGTTTCAATTTATTTTTAATTTTTTAAAATTATACAATGTTTTATTGTTTTTTTATACATTTCATACATCATTTCTCAGTCCAGTTTAGACACAGTCTCCTTTCCATGACCCCCTCCATTCATGCATTCTGCTATACATGTCTTGCATCTTTTTTTCAGTCTTCTTTTTTCACATTTTCCCTTTAATTTTATATTACTTCAGAATACACATACTTATCTTCCACCTATCTAGCGATATTACAAAATCTGAACACAAGTGGCAGGTTAGTTTACTTTCTACTTTTTTTTTTTTTTTTGGTCTTTTCGAGACAGGGTCTCCCTGTAGCCCCAGTTTTCCTGGAACCCGCTCTGTAGAACTCGCTCTGTAGATAAGGCTGGCCTTGAACTCACAAAGATCCGCCTGACTCTGCCTCCCACGTGCTAGGATTAACGACATGCACCACTACGCCCAGCTTGTGGCAGGTTAGTTTTCAAGCCCACCTTTTAATCACTGCTTTCATATAAAAAAAGAGATATAACATAAGAGATGCTTAGTTTGCTTTGCAACTAGGGATTTGGTGCTAGCATCCACAAATGAGGGACACCATATGTCGTTTGTTTTTCTGGGACTGTATTATATCACTTAGCATGTCTTCTAGTTCAACCCATTTACCTGCAAAGTTCATGATGTCATCTGTTTTTACTGCTGCCTAGAACTCCATTGTGTAGATGTACCACATTTTCTCTATCCACTCCTTGGTTGAGGGACATTTGGGTTGCTTCGCTTTTTGCTATTGTGAAGAGAGTCACAATAAACAAAGATGTGCATGTGTCTCTGCAATAGGATGAGTCCTGTGGGTATATAACCAGAAGTGGTGAGACAGGCGGTAGGCTTGTTTTCAGTCTTTTAAGTTTTCCATACTGCTTTCCATAGAGGTTATACAAGTTTGCATTCCCACCAGCAGTGGATGAGTGTTCTCCTTTCACCACAACCTCTCCAGCATTTGGTTTCATTTGTTTTCCTAGTCTTGGTCATTCTTACTGGGGGGGGGGGGGAGGTAAGGTGATATCTTAAACTGGTTTTAATTTGCATCTCCTTAATTATTAGCGACGTTGAACACTTTCTGAGATGTTTCTCAGCCATTTTCTATTCAGCTCTTTACTCCATCTTTTGATAGTGTCATTTGTTTTCATGATCCTTTGGTTTTTGAGTAATTTATATATTCTGGATGTTAATGGTCTATCTGATGCATCACTGATGAAGGTTTCCAGCCACTCTGTGAGTTTTCTCATCACTTCATTGATTGTTTCTTTCAATGTACAGAAGTTTTTGAGTTTAATGAGGTCACATTTGTATATCATTGACCTTGTTTCAAACTCAGCAACTGTCTGACTTAGAAAGTCTTTTTCTATGCCCATGTCATATAGTTTACTGCCAATGTTTTCTTCTATCATTTTCCAGTTTTCTGGTTTCACATTGAGGTCTTTAATCCATTTTCAGTTGATTTTTGTGCATGTCGAAAGGTAGAGGTTCATTTTCTTTTTTTTTTAATTTTATTTTTTTATGTGTATTAATGTACTGTCTGCATGTAGGTTGGTGCACCCATGTCGTGCAATGCTGCGGAGGTCAGAAGAGAGTTTCAGATTCCCCTGAAACTGGAGTCTGTTTAAATTTCCGTAAATTTTGTTTTTTTTTTAGCAATTTTTGAGAATTCCCTCCAATCTCAATTGCATTAAAGTCACCATCTGTATGTACTAAATAATTGAAGAAATAGAATTCTAAGTTATGTCAGTCCCTGAAGAACATAACCAGCAAAATATAATTCAAATGCTGGTGTCTGTGACAACAAAGCTTAAATATCATTGATTGCACCATTTTCATTCTCATCTGTTTTCTAAATATGGTATGGAGAATGCAAAAATTTTCATTTATTTATTGTGCCATTTTAAATAAACATATGCTCATCATCTTCCATAACACTTCAGATTTTTGTGTATATATGCCTACAGCTGATTAAACTAAGATAGAAGCCTATAAAGAACCCTACAATGCACTGAAGGCTCTGACTTATAGGCAAGGAAATTAGTGCTATCTTTTCTTGTGATAGGCTTCCCGGACTGGTCCTATACTGAGTGACTTTCTAATATCATCCTTGCATCTCCTCCATAGAATTTGATAGGGTCAGAGCCTAAAGAATGGGTTAAATTTATAAGTATATAAACTGGAGAAATCATAGAAAGAAATGAAAAAGGAAATAGAACACTCATCCAATCATGAGGGAATGATGGCAAAAAGTCTAAGAAGTAGAATGGAGAAAGCAGACAAACGAATATCAGACCTGGAAGATAACACAGAACAACTAAAAAGGTCATGTAAAGATTATGAAAAGTTAAAAAAATACACAAGAGTGGAACAACCAGGAATTGTGGGACACTATGAAAAGATCAAACCTCTGCATCATAGGGATAGAGGAAGGAGAAGAATCCCAAGAGAATGGTATTGATCAGATCTTCAACAGAATAATAGATGCAAATTTCCCCAAACTAAAAAAAAGGACAAACCTATACAAATACAAGAAGCACATAGAACTCCAAATAGACAAGATCAGAAAAGCAACTCCCCCATGCCTTATCATAGTTAAAATGCTAGATGCCCAAAACAAAGACAAAATTCTGAATGCCACAAGTGAAAAATAACGAGTTACATATAAGGGGAAACCTATCAGAATTACAGCTGACTTTTCAGAGTAAACTATGAAAACAAGAAGAATGTGGACAAAAGTATTCCCAGTGCTAAATGACTATAGATGCCAACCCAGGTTACTATACCCAGCAAAAATGTTGATTATAGTTGAAGGAAAAAGAAAAATCCTCCATGACATAAACAAGATGATAGAATACATGTCTGGAAAACCCACCCTTCGGAGAATACTTGAAGCAATTCAAAGGACTAAGGAGAGTAGCAACTATCCCCAGACACCTAGAAAGAGAAATTAATAAAAGCATAACTGCAGAAGTAGAAACCTAGACCAAAATGTAAGTGGATAATAAGGTGAAAGGAAGCAACACAACTTTCATTTAAAACTCTAAATATTAATGGACTAAACTTCCTAATCCAAAGACATAGTTTCGGAAAATGGATTAGGAAACACGTCCCATCTATATGCTGTCTACAAGAAACCCATACCATTCTCTAGGATAGGCACCAACTTAAGGTGAAAGGATGGAAAAAAATATTCCAAAAGCAAATGGTACCAAAAGCAAGCAGAAGTTGCTATTTTAATGCCAGACCAAATAGACTTCAAAGTAAAGTAATCAGAAGAGAATACGAAGGCCATTACATCTTTACCAAAGGAATAATTATCCATGAAGATTTCACAATCATGAATATATATGCACCAACATCTGATGCACCAATCTTTATAAAGACAATTCTGCAGAACATGAAGGCACACATTAACCACAGCACACTCATAGTAAGGGACTTCAATACCCCACTGAACCCTTTGGATAAGTCAACTGGAAAAAGAATAAACAGAGAGAAATCTGAACTGAATGATATGATACACCAAAGGGGCCTCACAGACATCTCTGGAACATTGCACCCAAATACCAGAGAATACACTTTCTACTCAGAACCCCACTGAACATTCTCCAAAATCAACCATGTACTGGGACACAGAAAAAAACTCAACAAATACAAAAAGATTGAAATAATTCCATGTATTCTATCAGACCATAGTGCAATAAATCAATATCAATATCAATATCAGGATAAGCCCTACTATCAACAAGAATACATGGAGACTAAACAACACACTCCTGAATAATGAATGGGTCAAGGAAGAAATAAAGAAAGAAATCAAAGATTCCTCAAACTAAAAGACAATGACAATACAACACAACAAAATCTATGGGATACTTTAAAAGCAGTCCTAAGATGGAAGTTTATAGCCCTGGGTGCCTACATTAAAAGAACAGAAAGAGCACAAATAAATGATCTAACACTGTAGCTAAAAACAACTGAAAGACAACAACAACCAAACCCTAAACACAACAGACAGGAAGAAATCATGAAAAGCAGAGCACAAATCGATGAAATGAAAACAAAGAAAACAATACAAAAAAAAAAATCAATGAATCCAAAAATTGGTTCTTTGAGAGAATAAGCAAGATAGATAGACCTCTAACCCAGTTAACCAAAAGAAAGAAAGAGGAACTCCAAATCAATAGAATTCATGATGAAAGGGGGAATATCACAACAAGGAAAAGATCCAGACAATTATAGGGGAATACTTCAAAAACCTATACTCTACTAAGTTTGAAAACCTAAGATAAATGGATGAGTGTCTGAAATCATGGGAATTACCATAACTTAACCAAGAAGAGACTGCCAGCTTAAACAGACTCATAATATATGAAGATTGAAATTGTACTAAGAAACCTGTCAACTAAAAAAAGCCCAGGCCCAGATGGTTTCACAGCTAAATTCTATAAAACATTTAAAGAAGACTTACAACCATCATTACTCAAAGTGTTCAGAAAGATACAAGCAGAGGGAAATCTCCCAAATTCCTTCTATGAAGCCAGCATCACTATAACACCAAAACCAGGCAAAGATACAATAAAAAATAACTATAGACCCATCTCATTAATGAACTCAGATGCAAAAATTCTCAACAAAATACTCATACACATGCACATACAGACTTACATAAAAAAGATCATCCATCATGATCAAGTTGTATTCATACCAGAGATGCACTGATGGTTCAACATATGGAAAGCAAACATCATAAAACACATAAATAGACTGACAGACAAAAACCACACAAGCATCTCATTGATGCAGAAAAAGACATAGACAAAATACAGCATCCTTTCATCCTTAAAGTCCTAGAGGGAATTGGACTGGAGGGATCATTCCTCAATGTAATCAAAGTCATATACAAGACATCCTCAGCTCTGTACAAAAATCAACTCCAAATGAATCAAAAACTTCAACGTGAAACCTGAAACTCTAAAGGTGATAGAAGAAAAAGTTGGCAGCAACCTATAAGACATAGGCATAGGAAAAGACTTTTTTTTAGTCTTTTTGAGACAGAGTCTCCTTGTAGCCCCAGCTTTCCTGGAACCCGCTCTGTAGAACTCGCTCTATAGACCAGGCTGGCCTTGAACTCACACAGATTCACCTCCCTCTGCCTCCCAAGTGCAGGAAATAAGGTCAATAATTAACAAGTGGGACCTCATTAAACTCAAAAGCTTCTGTACTGCGAAAGAAACAATCAGTGAAGAGAAAAATCCACAGAATGGCAGATAACGATCACTGCTGATACATCTGAGAGAGCATTAACTTCCAGAATATATAAACTACTCAAAAAACAAATGACTCAGTGAAAAGATGGAGTAAAGAGCTGAACAGAGAATTCACAAGTGATCAATTAGAGATGGCTGAGAAACATCTTTAAAAGGGCTCAGCATCCTTAATAATTAAGGAAATGCAAATTAAAACCATTTAAGATATCATCTCACTCTGATAAGACTGGGAGGATTACACAAACAAATTATACCAAATGCTGGAGTGGTTGTGGGGAAAGGGGAACACTCATCCACTGCTGGTGAGAATGTAAACTTGTACAACGACTATAGAAAGCAGTGTGGAGAATGCTTAAAAGGCTCAAAATGATGCTACCTTCAGCAGCCCATATACTAAAATTGGAATGATACAGAGATTAGCATGGTTCTTGTACAAAGATAACAGGCAAATTCATGAAACATTCCATATTTTTCTAATGGTCTAAACTCTCCGATAAAAAGGCATATATTGGAAGAATAGATTATGAAACAGAACCCTTCTATATGCTGTCTACAAGAAACCCATTTCACCCTCAAAGACAGACACCACCTTAGAGTGAAAAGATGGAAAAGAAATATTACAAGCCCGTGGTACTAAGAAACAAGCTGGAATGGCTATTCTAATATCAGACAAAGTAGATCTCAAAGTCAAACTAATCAGAAAAGATAAAGAGGGCCATTACATCCTTGTCAGAAGAACAATTAACTATGAAGACTTCACAATCCTAAGTGCCTATGCACCAAACCCTGATACACCTAACTTTATAAACACTACTCTGTAGGACCTCAAGACACAGATTAATCTTAGCACACTAATAGTGGGAGACTTCAACACTCTACTGAGTCCCTTGGAGATAGATCAACTGGACAAAAAATAAATAGAGAGACATTATAATTGAACAATACAATACACCAAACTGAACTCACAGACATCTATAGAATATTCCATCCAAACAACAGAGAATATGCTTTCTACTTAGCACCTCATGGAACATTCTGCAAAATCAACCACATATTGGAGCACAAAAGAAATCTCAACAAATACAAAAGGTTTGAAATTATTCCATGTATTCTATCAGACCACATTGCAATAAATCTCAATATGAGCGCCAGAATAAGCCCAACTAGCTATAAGAACACATGGAGACTAAACAACACAATACTGAATAGTGAATGGGTCAGGGAAAAAAATAAAGAGTGAAATAAAATTATTCTTGGAACTGAACAAAAAAAACTGAACAATACAGCACAACAAAACTGGTGGGATACTTTAAAAGCAGTCCTGAGAGGGAAATTTATAGTCCTAAGTGCCCACATAAAAAAAAAAAAAACCCAAACCAGAAAGGGAACAAATAAACGTTTTAACACTGCAGCTAAAATCACTTGAGAGACAACAAAAAATGAATCCTATAACCCAAAAGACAGGAAGAAATAGCAAAAATCAGAGCAGAAATCAATGAAGTAGAAACAAAGAAAACAGTACATAGAATCAAGGAATCCAAAAGCTGGTTCTTTGAAAAGATAAACAAAATAGACCTCTAGGCAGTTAACCAAAAAAAAAAAAAAAAAAAAAAAAAAAAGAAAGAGCAACTCAAAATCAATAGTATTCCTGAAAAGGGTAGAACATATCACAACAAATTAAAGATCCAGACAATCATACGAGAAACTTCAAAAACCTATTCTCCACTAAATTTGAAAACGTGAGAGAAATGGATGAATATTGAATATCCTTGGAACCAACAAAGCTTAACAAAAAGAGATGACAGTTTACACAGACCCAAAATATTGGAGGAAATTCAGGATGTAATAAAAAAAAAACTTCCAACTAAAAAAAAAAGCCCAGGTCCAAATGGATTCACAGCAGAATTCTATAAAACATTTAAAGAAGTCCTACAACCATTACTACTCAAACTGTTCATAAGGATGCAAGCAAAGTAAATTCTCCCAGTTCCTTCTATGAAGCCAGCATCACTTTAATACCAAAACCAGGCAAAGATACAACCAAAAAGAAAGCTGTAGACCCATCTCATTAATGAACATAGATGCAAAAATTTCAACAAAATACTGCAAATCACATAAACACATCAAAAGTTCATCCATCATGACTAAGTTGGATTCATACCAGAGATGCGGGGATGGTCAAAAATATGAAAATCAATAAATCATAAACACATAAATGGACTGGAAGAGACAAAACATGATCACTCAAGTGATGCAGAAAAAGCTTTTTACAAGATCCAGCATCCCTTCAGTTTAAAGTTCTAGAGGAAATGGACTGAAGGGAATATCCCCTCAACATGACACCAGTCATAAGATGCAAACAAGGTCTTACGTGTCTTATAACATCTCCTAACCATTAGAGGATGTAAACTTGTGGCATCAGCCATGGGTTACTCCTCCAAGGAGAGAGCCAATCAGACAGCAGCTTTGCAGGACATAAGGTCAAGAGCTGACAAATGGGACTCCATCATACTCAAAAGCTTCTGTACACTGAAAGAAACCATCAAGGAAGTGAAGAGAAAAGCCAGAGGTGGGGAGGAAATCTTCACCAGTGAATCCGCTGAGAGTATTATGTCAAGAATAATAAGACTACTCAAAAAACAAAAAAAAGAAGAAAAACAAATGACCTACTCAAAAGAGTAAAGAACTGAAGAGAGACTTACCAGTGAGGAATTAAGATGGCTGAGAAACATCTTAACAAGTGGTCAACATCATTAATAATTAAAGAAATGCAAATCAAAACCACTCTCAGATATCATCTCACTATGATAAGAGTGGCTAAGATCAAGAAAACAAAAAACACCAAATGCTGGAGAGATTGTGGGGAAATGGGAATCACATCCCACTGCTGTGGGAATGTAAACTCATACAGCCACTATGGAAAGCAGCATGGAGAACCTGTAAAAGACTCAAAATGAGCCTAGCAACTGACCCAGCATACCACTCCTGGTATATATCCACAAGACTCATCTATTGCAAAGACACAGGCACATCCATGTTTATTGCAGCTCTCTTCACAATAAGCAAGAGCTGGAAACCACCCAAATGACCTCTCAACAGATGTGGAGTGACAAAACTGTGGTACATCTACACAATAGAATACTATTCAGTGATAAAGAAAGATGACATCATGAACTTTGCAGGTAAATGGATGGAACTCGAAGCAATTACCCTAAGAGAAGTAATACAGCCCCAGAAAAAAAGCTGTGAATGGTCTCCCTCATTTTGGATGCTAACACCAAATCCCCAGATGAAAGGCAAATGAACAACATTATTTGTTATTATTTCTGTTTATCTGAAGCAACTATGCTCTTAAAGTGATATCCTTAATGGGCTCTAGAATATCCACTACTTACTTTCAGACTCTGCAATTATTGCATATGAGTGAAAAGTGTGTATTAATATTTTAGACTATAATAAATTAAAGGGGGAAATGTGAATTCTTAAACATAAAAAAGACTGAGAGAAATGCAGGACAGTTATGTCAGAGTGCATGATCTGGGGTGGGTGGGAGGAAGGGAAAGAAGATATGTTCAAATGAACTGAAATGATTTCTGAATACACAAAACATCAATAAAGCTTATAAAAAAAAAGGCTTAAAATGATCTTACCACCCTACCCAGCAATACACTTCCTTGGTAATATACCCAAAGGAACCATCTTAGAACCACAGCCATGCTTATTGCAGCTCTCTTCACAATAGCAAAAAGCTGGAGCCAACCCAAGTGACCCTCAGCTGACCAGTGAATAGAGAAAATGTGGTACATCTATACAATGGAGTTCTACGCAGCGATAAAGAAAGATGATATCATGAACTTTGCAGGTAAATGGATGGAACTAGAAGATATGTTAAGTGAAGTAACAAAGTCCCAGTAAAGCAAATAATGAATGGTATCCATCATCTGTGGATGCTAGCTAGCACCAATACCTAGTTGTAAGGCAAACTGAATAACTTTAATATATTCCTAGTGGTCTGAAGACAACTGTGCCCTTATATTGTGAATCTTTTAACAGGTTCTAGAATTAACCTACCATTTATTTTCAGACTTTGGAATTTGGGGTATATGGGTGGAGGGTTTGTATGCATATTTTAGAGTAATATAAACTCAAAAGAATGAGAAAATAAAACTATTTTGTTGTGACATCGTGTCTAACCACAGAATTTATTTATATGAGTGTTTTATTCTTATATTTCTTTACAGAGGCTGCTGAGCCTTTTGCCAACCTTTCTAAAATATTATACAGTAAATTGAAAAGTCTGGTGTAATACAGCCTTCTGGATGCTAACACTACATAATGCCATCAACCATATGGCAAGAAACT
This sequence comes from Rhizomys pruinosus, assembly GCA_009823505.1. Classification (NCBI taxonomy): domain Eukaryota; kingdom Metazoa; phylum Chordata; class Mammalia; order Rodentia; family Spalacidae; genus Rhizomys; species Rhizomys pruinosus. The sequence goes on from VZQC01009724.1 coordinate 244,966, forward strand.
TAAGGATACTAAATCCTTGCCTAGAGGTCAACTAGTCCCAGGGGACATGCATGGGGGCATCTCTTGAAATGCCCTCAAATGTGAGTCACCAGTCTTTTGTTCAGGGAGGTCTTGGAAAATCCACTAATGGGACTTCAGCCAAGTCCATTCCATTTTTCTTAAAAAAAAAAAAAAAAAAAAAACCATGTTCAACCAAAGAAAGCCGGTCTAGAAACCTATTGTCCTCTGGGTGATGAATGGTAAATGAAAAAAGCCAAAAAGAGCAAAGGCTCCCTCCACCACTCAAAACAAAACAAAAACAAAACAACTTGACCCCTGAGGACCAGATCCTCAACTGACATTAAAAAACAAAAACCCTAAAATTTAATACGTAAAAAATAAAAAATGTGGCTAAATGTCCAAAAAAAGATAAAACACCATAAATAAACTAACAACTTAGTAAGACTGAGAAAAACCCTGTACCAAACAAAACACTTGAAATATTAAGTAAAAAGACAAAAGCGAAAAAAAGAAATCAACCGAGTTACTGCCTGTGCCCAATTCTTACTAGCAACAAAACCACCCCACAACCCCACGACCCCACCAACCGCACAAAAAACAAGAACACAGCTCCACAACCACCCAAAATAAAAACTAAAACCCACACCCCACCAAAAATCCACCCAAACCCCCACACCAAACAAGAGGAGCGCCCTGAAACAGTCTAACTGATAAAACTAGGAGCAACCACAGCAAACGACAACCCCTTCAAAACACAAACCACTAAAGTTTAACTACCCAGCAAAAAATCAAACAAGACCAGCACAAAAAAACCAAAAAAAAACCCAAACACCCACACTAAACCACACCAAGTGAATCACAAAAAGGAAAGACCCCAGCAACAAAACACAAAAAACAAAAGAAAAAAAACCGTCAAAGCCCTCATAGAACACGACAAGGAGAAGCCCTTCAACAATTACCTAAGGAAACACATGACCTCTTCGTCCTAAAAAAAAAAAAAAAAATAGAGAGTATATACTTAATTTTAAATTTTCTTTATTTCGGTATTGTGTATGAAGGTACTGTCCTGATACAAGATGGCACAACCGTGTTGTGAAATGCCGCGAAGGTCAGAAGAGGGTGGCAGATTCCCCTGGAACTGGAATTCTCCTGGAATTGGAGTTTCAGACAGTTCTCAGCAGCCATGTGGGTGCTGGGGGTTGCTATATGCTGCTTACTTCTTTAAGCAAGTGCCAGGCTCTTCTGGTGAAAATAATTGTGTAATAGTTTGATTGACATCTTAGTACCAAAGTTCAAAGAGGAACGGTGGAATGTTTATCAAAGACAAAAGAGCTTTCTCAAAAATTTCTTATATTCTTATCCCTCATCAAAATGAAAAAAAAAAATACACTTGGCCTCCAGCCACTGTTTATTAGAAACTCTACTGATTCTAATTATAGAAAAATGAGCCTGGAAACTTTTACTTCTGAGTTTATAATAGCTTGAAGTTTAATAACATAAGCTACACGAATTAAAGATTAATCTTTAAGCCCACAGCAGTGTTATCCATTTCACAAACCCTAAATTACAACTGGAATGGAAGGATCATAAAACCAAGTGAGCTTACCACAGCAAAATCACATATCACACTGAGTTTTCTACTTATTTTATGCCTGCCAAGCATTTCAAATTCATAACCATTTGCACACTACCTTGAATAATTTTATAGAACATTTCCTTGTCCATGACTTTAGGCTGAAAGGAAAGAAATCAACATCAATCATTTGATGAAGTGGTCACAAATGTCTCCCATTCAATCTGGGGACAATAGAGTAAAATAAAACAACATCAAATCACCTTAATAATTTTTAGTTAAATGCATACCCATACCTGTTTGAATTAATTGACAAAATTAAATTTCTAACCACATGTATACATATTAAGTTCATTTTCTTTTCAGGTTAAAATTTTCATAATGTAACTTTCCTATACCATTAACAGAATTTGTGGTTATAAGCCAAAGAGAGCTTCCAATTCAAAATGCCAAATAATTTTAATATTTCAATTTCAAATTCAAAATGCCAAATAATTTCAATAATTCAAAATGCCAAATAATTTCAATATTTCAATTACTATATTCTTTATATAATGTTGATGTGATTTTGAATTAATTAAAATATTATTTATTTATTATTAATTTTTATTTTATGTGCCTACATGTATGTAAGTGCACCTGTGTCATGCAATGCCCCTGGAGGCCAGAAGATGGAGTTGGATCCCCTGGAACAGGAGTAACAAAATAGACTAATGTTAGCCACCACTTACGTGCTGGGAACCAAATCGGCATCCTCTGCAAGAGCAACAATTCCTCAGAACTACTGAGCCCTCTCTCCAGCCCACAATATTAGTGTAATTTTTGAAAGTACAGATGGCCTTGGCTCATGATCCTACCCTCATGAACTACTTAACTACTAATGGTTCCACAGTCAAATAACTTCATAATGGGGTATTAAATCTTTACTATATAACTTTGGAGGATATAAATATTCAATCTGTAAAGGCACATATCTCTCCTCAGTGGGATTTGAGAGAAAATTTCAAGATTAATACAATTATTTCCTATTTCTAAGTATGCCTCTTTGTTTGAAGGTCTAACATACTGCAAAATGTTGTAACAAGGTGACTATGTAAAAGTATTTCCTTATGTTGAACTCAAGTTCTGTATATGAATCAGGTACAGCTTCCCCTTTTACATGTAAAAAATATTTTATGGGGCTGGAGAGATGGCTCAGCACTTAAGAGCTGTGACTGATTCTGCGGAATGACCAGGTTTGAATCCCAGTCCCCACATGGTGGCTAATATCCAACCATAACTCAATTTCCAAGGATCCAGCACCTTTCTCTGTCCTCTACAGGCACTACATGACACAGATGCCCTTACATATATGCAAGCATAATACACATAAGAAATAACATTAGAAGAAAAGGTTGGTGGTAACCTACAAGTGTAGGAACAGACTTTCTAAATAAGACAGCAGTTGCACAGAACAAAGTCAACAATCAACACGTGGAACCTCATTAAACTAAAAAAGTTTCTGTACATCAAAAGAAACAATCAAAAAAGTGAAGAAAAAACCCACAAGGTGGGAGGAAACCTTCATCAGTGACATATCTGATGAAAGTACGCAAATTACTGAAAACACAAAGGATCAAGAAAACAAATGACCCAATTAGAAGATGTGTTAAAGATCTAAACAGAGACCTCTCAAGAGAGAAGTAAAGATGGATAAGAAACATCTTAAAATAAGTTCCACATCCTTGGTAATTAAGGAAATGCAAATTAAACCACTTTAAGATTTCATCTTACCCAGTAAGACTATGTTAAAGAAAACAAATGATAACAAATTCTGGAGAGATTGTGGGAAAATGTTCACTGCTGGTGGAATTGCAAATTCATGCAACCCCTATGGAAGGCAGTGTGGAGAACTCTTAAAGACTAAAAATGAATCTACCATTTGAACCAATCATACCACTCCTGGATGTATACCCAAAGGATTCATCCTGTAGCAGAGATATGTGCACAACCGTTTTCATTGCTGCTCTTCTCACAATAGCAAAGTGCTGGAAGCAACCCAGGTGTCCCTCAAATGATCAGTGGATAATGAAAATGTGGTACATTTACACAATGGAGTTCTATGAAACAGTAAAGAAAGGCAACATGATGAAATTTGCAAGTAAATAGATGGAACTAGAAGTTGTTATACTAAGTGAAGTAACACCATCTCAGAAAAACAAACGACATATGTTATCTCTCATTTGTGGATCCTAATACTAAATCCCAATTTGTAAGTCAAAGTCAGAAAAGTACATTAAAACATACATCGCTTTGTTATGTAATTTAAGAATGTAAATTTGGTATATGTATGTAGTATAATAAAAATAAACTAATTAATTAAATTAAAGATATTTTATTTTATTAATTTTATGCTATTTATTATTTTTATTTTACTTGTATGAGTGTCTTGCCTGCATGTGTGTAAGTGCACCAATGTCATTCAATGCCCACCTGGGTCAGAAGAGGTAGTTGGATTCCCCTGGAACTGTAGTTATGGATGGTTGTTAGCTGCTTCGTGTGTGCTGGGAATTGAACCCAGGTCCTTGGCAAGAGTAGCCAATACTCTTGACTGCTGAGCCATCTTCATCCCTTCCCTTTTACATTATAATTCCTACAATTCAGCTTTTTCCCCTGGTGTTTTTGACATTTTGTTTTCCAGGAAACATAAACATTAAAATTGAAAAACAAATATGTAGATACTGAAGCAATTTAAAAATAAATAAAATAAATATAATTAGTAACAGTAATGCTTGTTGTAATGAAACAGGGCAATAGGACTCTTCATGAACTTCTTGTACATTAGACAAGGTAGAATCAGTTTGGAAGACAACATTCACTCATTGTTATTGATATTTAGACAAGAACTTAAAAATATTTTGTCCACACTAAGACCTGCTTACAAATATAGTCTGGTTAAAATTTGACAAAGACTGGAGTAAATCATGGTATTTGTCATAAAGGTGAATGAATAAACAGGCTGCCCCAGCCACACATGGTCAAAAAGAATAAACTCTAAAGTCATGAAGAGAGAGATTAACTGTTAAATACATATATTAATATTGTTGTATTAGTCACTTTCCTGCTGCTGTGATAAAACCACCATGACCAAGGGAACTTATAAAAGGAAGAGTTTATTTGAGCTTACAATTGATGGTTCCAGGGAAATAGAGTTCATTGTGGTGGGAAGCATGGTGGCTAGGGCTGGAGCAGAAAGCCATTTCACACTGATGTGAGACTGAGAGTATAAAACGCAAATGGGAGGTTCACATCTTCGATGAGTACAGGAAGACAACAGAGAGAAAGACTGGAGACTGCAAGCTTCTTAAACTCACTAAGCCTGCCCCCAATGACATACTTCCTCCAGCATGGCCAGACCTTCTAAGACCTCCCAGATCAGTGCCACTAAATGGGGACAAAATGTCTGAAGACTTAAAGCCTATGGGGAAGACTCTCATTCAAACCACCACATTCCACTCCCTGGCCCCTACAGGCTCATGACCATATAAAATGCAAAACGCATTTAGTCCAACCTTAAAAGTCCCCATAGTCTTTACCGGTCTCAGTTCTATTCAAAACTCTATAGTCCAAAATCTCTTCTGAGACACAGGCCAATCTCTTAATTGTAAGCTCCTGTAAAATCAAAAGACAAATTACATACTCCCAACATACAGTGGAACCAAATACACATTCCCATTCCAAAAGAGAGGAATACAGGCATAGTGAGGAACTACTGGACCAAAACAAGACTGAAAACCAGCAGGGCAAATATCAAGTCCAGTAGCTCCATGTGTGACTTCTGGGAATTTACTTCCAAAGGATTTAGATGGCTCAGCTCTCCCAGCTTTGCTTGCAGCATACATCTCTTTCTTAGGCTAGTACCACTTCCTGTATGCAGCTCTGCTTGGCAAATATATCACAGATCTGGAATCTCAAATGTCTTCTTGGGGTCTCCACTGCCAACCAGGTTTCACATTTACAGTTTCATGCAATAGCCTATCAGGGCCTTCTTTATTCAGGGACACCCTTGCTGTACTCTGCCTGGCCTTGGGCTCTATGAAACCTCAGAGGAAGAACTGCTGACACCTTCACTCTTGTATTCTTCATCCCTCTAAAGCCAGCACCACGTGAATGAAACTGCAAGTTTGGCTGCAAGTTTGGGATGGACCCTGGCCTATTTCAACCACATTTGCAACTTTTCTGTGCCCTGGACTTGTTGGAGCAGAAAACCCTTTCTGTATTTTCCTTTTAAAATTTGGAGGTTTAGCTGGGTGTGGTTTTGCCCTGAAGGTACTGTTTCTGTTGTTTACTTTTAAATCTCAAAGGCTCTCCTTAACTTTAATCTCACTTTTTCCATTGTTTACTTGTAAATAGCTAGGCCTCTCCTTAATCACTCTAATCTCCTTATCAAAGGGAGCCTCTCCTTCTTAGGCCTTGGCCCCACCATTAATCTTCCTAGTGAACTTTTCAGATCCAAACTGTGCATTCTGTATTTCTCTCTGCCCCATCTGCTCTTTTTCATTGTATATCTGCACAATATTCGCCATTAACAGCCACGCCACCATTTCTACATTTGGCTGTCTTGAAATCCTCAGCCAAAGACATTAGTCCATTGCTTTTCAACTTAGCATCAGGTAAGCATTTGGGCTGTGGGAAAACTGTGGCCAGACTCTACCAAAATATCCCAGGTGCTGCCTAAGTATTTTCCTCTGGAACTACATTTTTTGCAGCAATGCTTTCTTCCATGCTTCAACTAGAATGGCCCATTAAGCTCTGCTTACAGTAGTCAATAGCTTTGCTAGCCCAAAGTTCCAAAGTCTTCCACATTTCTCCAAACACCCACATGGTCAGGTTCTTCAGAGCCAACAGCCCACTCTCTGGTACCAAGTATTAGTCACTTTTCTGTTGCTGTGATAAAACCACTATGACCAAGGGAACTTATAAAAGGAAGAGTTTATTTGAGCTTATGATTGACAGTTCCAGGGAAATAGAGTCCATTGTGGCAGGAAGTGTGGTGGCTGGGGCTGGAGCAGAAAGCCGTTTCACACTGATGTGAGGCTGAGAGTATAAAAGGCAAATGGGAGGTTCACATCTTCGATGAGTTCAGGAAGTCAAGAGAGAGAGAGAGACTGGAGATTGCAAGGCTTGTTAAACTCACTAAGCCTACCCCCAATGATGTACTTCCTCCAGCATGGTCAGACCTTCTAAGACCTCCCAGAACAGTGCCACCAACTGGGTACAAAATGTCTGAATACTTAAAGCCTATGGGGGGACACTCTCGTTCAAACCACCACACTTGTAAATCCAAACTATATACAATTCCATGTAAGATCAAACTTACAGAGATGATAGGTCAGTTGTTACTAGGAATTCAAATTTGGGGACAGCTTTTTGAATAGAGGAAGTGTGAGGCAATTATTTTATGCTAATGAAACTATTCTGCATGATACTTTCATGATGAGTAAATGACACCACAAATTTGTAACGCCCCCCCAACACCTAAAGAAGAAAATTACCTAAGCATATCTACATATCTATCTATCTATCTATCTATCTATCTATCTATCTATCTATCTAGATAGATAGATATAAAGTATATATATATATAATATATATATATATATATATATATATACTTTAAAATATATTTTTTTTTTTTTGTGGTTTGAATGAGACTACTTTCAAGTATTTAGATCAATTGGTCCAGTTGATGGCACTGTTTGGGGAAGGTAATGAAACCTTATCAAGTGTGGGCTTACAAGAAGAAGCAGAACACTGGGAGGCAGCTTTGAGCTTTCTTAGCCTTGGCCCACTTTGAGCTGGCCTCCCTCCTGTTTGTGCCTGCTTGGAGATATAAGCTCCAGGTTGTTGCTCAGGCTTTCTCTGCTGTTGTGCTTCCCCTACACAATGGACCTTTATCTCTCCAAAACCATAAGCCAAGGAGAAAACAATTTATTGTTTGTATGCTTCTGCAAGTCTCTTTCATGTCTCTCCTGACATGGCTACATAAATGGAAGCTGTGATTTTGTAACTGACTCTGTACTGAGGAAGTTATAGTATCCATTGCCACATAATCTCAGGAAGATATTTCACATTGATGTGAGACTGAGAGTATAAAAGGCAAATGGGGTGGTAATACAGTTTGCAGCACCATTTCAGCATTGATATCTTACAGATGGTATCTGGAGTCCTCCAGATGCTCCTGCACCATATTTTGAGAGCTAGTAGATTGAACATAGAGGATAAGGATCCCAGAATTTTAGAGAAAGAGGTATGTGCAATTAATAAGAGAATTAACATTGATCAGTTCAAGGACATATTGTTATTAAAGAATTAGTTGAAAAATTAAATTTTCTGATATCAGAGGTGTTTGAATCAAGAAGTTAGATCATTTTACTAATAACTTTGCAGATTAAAATTCTAGAAATCAGAGATGAGAATCATAGAAACTTAATTTTTTAATTAATTAATTATTTATTTTATTTATTTATTTTTTATGTGTATGAATGTACTGTCTGTACATAGGTTTGTGCACCCGTGTCATGCAATGCCACAGAGGTCAGAAAAGGGTGTCAGATTCTCCTGGAACTGGAGTTAAAGATGGTTCTCAGCCACCATGTGGGTGCTGGGGATTGAACCCTGGTCCTCTGCAAGAGCAGTTGGCGCTCTTAACCACTAGGCCATCTCTCCAGGCCCTATTTATTTATATTTTTATGTGTATGAATGTACTGTCAGCATTTGGGTTTGTGCACCCGTGTCATCCAATGCCCTGGAGGTCAGAAGAGAGGATGGGATTCCCCTGAAACTGGAGTCAAAGATGGTTCAGGGGAACTGGAGTCAAAGACGGTTCTCAGCCACCATGTGGGTGCTGGGAATCAAACCCGGGTCCTCTGCAATAGCAGTCAGTACTCTTAACCATTAGGCTAGGCCAATCTCTCCAGCCCTGATAAAAACTTAATTTTTATTGTGTTTGTTTGAATACCTGCATGCATGTATGTGTACAATGTATGTGTAGTGCTCCCAGAGGCCAGAAGAAGGCACTAAATGCCTTGAAATTGCAATTACAGATAGTTGAGTCTAAGTGAATCCCAATGAGGCCAAGCAAAGAACTGGGTTTCTTTCTGTTTTGCGTTGTTGAGGTGGAGGATTATACTATAAAGCTCCATCTACACCAGGTGTGGCACACACCTTTAATACCAGCGCTCAGCAGGAGTGGGCAAGGAGATCTCTGTGAGTTCAAGCCCAGCCTGGTCTACATAGTGAATTCCAGGACAGCTGGAGCTACAAGGAGACCCTGTGTCAAAAAGAGTCAAGGACAAAAAACAAAACAAAACAAAAAAAAAATTACCATCTGCCTTTGAACTCCAAATCTTCCTATCTCATCTTGCCATGTGCTAATATTACAGACACATGCCACCATGTCTCGCTTTTAAATATTTTGAAAGGTTAATTTTATTGCTAATATAAAGTAGAATGAAGAACAATGAAAAGCTGTTCAATGTGTGGTTGACAGAAAAGGGGGGAAAGCTGTTAGGGTAGGGAAATTTGAAGCCTTGATTTAAAGTAGGCCAATCTATTGCTGTATTTGTAGCACATACATAACCAACACTTACTGTAGTAGACATTCCCAAGACAACAGAGATGTACATGAGAAAGTTAAGACAGTAAAACAAAAAACCTTATAATGACATTTCATATAAGAAAAATGAATATATTCTAGTTTTTGTTTAAAGCATACATTTGGTTAACTATGCAAAGATTCGTATGCCTTAACAAAGATGGTTTACTTGGTTGACTGTAGTGGTTTTTTTGACTGAGCAGGCCATAAAGCAGATATTAAAATTGAATTTCTAAATGCAGAAAGGATTACAAAGATTGTAGCACAGTTACCCATACTGGTTATGAATTATGTCTTATTGAGCAAGCCTCAAATCAAATCACAGAGTGCTAGCCCATTCCTGGCACTGGATATATATATATATATTTTTTTTTTTTTTTGGTGCCTATAGTATCAGGTGGGGACATCACCCTCCCATTGAAAGGTAATTCCATTTAAACTTCATATATAATAGGATGCCTCTATAGTAGATTTCCATATGGCGATGTCAAAGTCTGTTGTGTTAGTTATCCCTCCCCCCTGCTCTCTCCTCTACCCTGTCCTCCCATCCCCTTCCCCATTCAACACTTACTGCTCCCTTTCCCCCTTCAAGCCATTTGTTTTTCAATATTTTATTTTATTTTGGTTTTTAGATGTGAGTGTATTATCTGCATGTATGTAAGTGGACCCATGTTATACAATGCCCATGGAGGTTAGAAGAGGATGTCAAATCCCCTGGAACTGGAGTTATAGATGATTGTCACCTGTCATGTGAGTTGTGGGAACCAAACCCAGGTCCTCTGCAGAAGCGGCCAGTGTTCCTAACCACTGAGGCATCTCTCCAGCCCTGCCACCTCTTCTCTATTCACCCTCCCTTGAAATCCTTTGACCTCTTAATATTTTCTTGATTTCTGTAAATATTCCAATTTATTTATTATTTTATTTATTTACTTCTCATTGAATTTAAACCAATTTTTTTGGTCTTTTCGAGACATGGTCTCCCTGTAGCCCCAGCTGTCCTGGAACTCACTCTGTAGACCATGCTGGCCTTGAACTCACAAAGATCCACCTGCCTCTGCCTCCTGAGTGCTAGGATTAAAGGCATGCGCCACCACGCCAGGCTAAACCAATTTTCATACTATTAGTTTGCTGGTATTTAGATCCATTACTCTCACTACCACCCACCTGTAGTAATGTACTCTCACATATATAATATATAATATGCATATATACAGATACTAATGTGTATAATATATTTATAAATATAATACATACGTAATATGACCTATAGAGCTTTGTGTCCCCAAATGTTCTTCAGTGGAGGTTCATATATTGGACTATACAGAGTCCCATCATTGTTACAACCCCCCCCCCCGCTCCACTCCTAGCAGTCATCAATTCCCCAAAGTTCCTTAGGTTTTCTGGAATTTCTTCCCAAGTTTCCATTTCTGTGCTGGGGTTTTCGTGTGGGTTGTGCATTCTGTCAGTATCACTGTGGTTCACATGAGTAGTTGACCAGCCATCTGGAAGATTTTGTTTGCTTGTAGTCATCCATCCCCTCTAGCTCTTACAATAATCCCAGCACTCGGGAGGCAGAGGCAGGTGGATCTCTGTGAGTTCAAGACCAGCCTGCTCTACATAGTGAGTTCCGGGGCAGCAGGTATTAAAGGGAGACCCTGTCTCAAAAAGACCAAAAAGAAATACAAAGAAAATATTTTTATCTGTGTATCAAAGACTAAGGTTAACAGTTGATATTGAGAAACAAAAAAATATTTGAAAAGCTATAGTTTATAGATGATAATCTGTGTTGGATTCATTCTCCCTTGATTATTTTAGAGAGCATTTCTGATATACTCCCAAATGAGTATTAAGCATGCTACATCCAGGTGACAATTACAGTTCCCTTCATTAGGCCTCAGTCTCTTTCTTACAATCATACAGTCTTACAGCCTCTTCTTTTGCAATGATCCATGAGACTTGAGAGAAAGAGGCTTGGAAGAGGTGTCCTATTCAGGGATGAGCAATCTGGAGCTTCTTGTCTTCTACATAGTGGCCAATTGTAGGATTCTGTGCTAATCATCATCTGCTGCATAAGGAAACTTCTCTTTTGAGAGTTGAGAGACACATTCATTCTGTGTGTAGAGGTTGCATTGAAGTTGTGCTACTTAGGGTTAAGCCTCTCACAGGCACTTATTTTCTGTGTTTGATCAGTTCTGGAACTCTATAAGAGTTTCTTTTTCAAAGAAAAGCTTTTATGATGAGTGGTAAAAGGTATGCTCTCTCCTAATTATGTGTCTTTTCCTTACTATTGTTACATATACATTTATGGATAGGTACCATAATTAATACATATTAATTTTATATTTACATGATTTTAATATTTATATTTACATAAGTTATTCATATAATTAATAATATATTCATATGATATTGTTATATAATATGTAACAATAATTATGTGTATCACTGAGACCATTTAGTGGTGCTCATGTGTACTTGTGTTTAGAGCTGCCCACATGGGATTAGATAGATAACCTCTCAGGCAACTTGACCCTGGAGAAAACTGATTATCCAGCCCTCGGTATCTATCGATTGCCTGCATCTCTTCATCTTGAGATGGGACCTCATGAAATTTCCCTCCAACACCTTGTCATGTCAGCTGCTGGTTTTGTCATTATGAAGATCTTGTTAGACTATCCTACTGTAGATATGACATTGTTGTAGCTTCCCTGACAGGTCTAGAATGGCTTCATTAGCAGCAGGTAAGCTGTCCCTCCAGCTCTTACACTCTGTCTCATCTTCCACCATATAACCTGACCCCATAGGTGTCAAGGTTGCATTCCCCTTACGGCTGGGCACCTCACAGTCACCTATTCTCTTTGTTTGATTTGTTATAATAGTTTCAATATGTTGCAAAAAGAAGCTTCTTTGACGGGTGGTGAGCAGGGCACTGTAAATACAAGGATATGCATTTAGAATAGAGTAAGGAATATGTTGGCCTTCTTTTTTTCTCTAGAGTCAAAGATTTCTCCAGTGTTGTCCACTTGGCTGTGTTTACTGCAGCATACCAGAATTCTCTTCTATTAAGGGAGCCTTAAGTCCAGTTAAACAGCTGTTGACTGCCTACTTGATAAAAGTCCCACTACAGCACCAATAAAGCAATTAAAAAAAAAAAGGTATTTTGCTGGCCCTGTCATTACTGTGGTTTGTAAGCACATTTAATTTTTAAAAAATAATAAAAAGTGTTGATTTAAATCTCTCTGCTATATTTATTTTATGCTAGCAAAATTTTGTAAGTATATAAGATTTCAGGTTAGAAGTCCAAGGTTTAGATTTAGGTTTTGAAATTTATCATCCACATTTTGAGTACATTAAAAATAAAAATAATTTGAGTCAAATGTAAAATACTAATGGCCTTGATAGCATGGCATCTGTCTTTGGTGAAATGATTGCTGTTCATTACTCACTGGGTGTTGAATGACTGTCAACCTTGAAGACTTCCCATGAATCCATAGCAAACAATGCAAATTGCATTTATAATTAGCTCCTGTTCATGAACTACCCAATTCCTACTCTCTGACTCATTCAGTTACACGTGCCAACATCTTGCTTGTCCTTGCCTACATCAATGCACCAGTATTTGCATTCAAAATTGGTCTCTAATGTGTTTTTTCATTACTAAAAACTCCTGTGCTCTATATGTGTTTGCTCTTTAGATTTTTACTAAAAAGGCAAATAAAATGTATTAAGAAGATAAATTGCTGTTTTAGTATAAAAAAGTACCCCAGATCGAGTTGCCAGCAGAATTGTAAGGTAAATTAATGTAAATGTTTTAAAAATGTATCCAATGAGCTTGTCAAAACAAACTGAAAACAGATCTCCCATAGCACTGTGCATGTTGAATGAATACTAAGTCTCTTCATTTTTAAAAGACTCTTCTTAATAATTTTGGATATATATATATATGTGTGTGTGTGTGTGTGTGTGTGTGTTGGCATGAGTTTATGTATATCACATGTATGCAGGAGGCCCCGTAGACCAGATGAAGGCATTGCACCCCTTGGAACTGAATTACAGAGGGTTGTGGGCCACTGTATCCATGTTTTGAAAGCTCTGCTCTTAACTTATGAACCATTTCTCCAGGGTCCTTCCCAATTATCTTAATCGGCAACCTCATCATTATATACATTTTATTGAATGTCTAGTGTGCATCAGAAAATGTGGTAAGTGGCTTCTTGGGGATGAATAAAAAATTTCATTACTTTGATGATTTTAAGCAGGAATTTACTTTCATCCATTTCTCCAGCCAGGGTTTGAGGATATAGGGAGATTCTGTGCATTGCTTATGCCAGGTTTCTAGTGCTGGGCAGCATCAGAGGGACTGTGGAGAGTTTGCAGTAACTGACTTTGTCATTCCCATCTATCTCTTCTGTGTGATGCAGAGCAACTGTTATCAGGTTTGGGGCCCACTTCAAGATTATTAATTACATTTCTAAAATCCCTTTTTTTTAACTGGTCTCGTAAGAAGGAGGTAAGCCAAACAAAGCTTCACCCTTCACACAACTTGAAGAGGCATTTGTGATTTGAATCGCCATTTGTGACTGAATCACCAAACTTTAGAAAGACATATCTTCAGGACCTCAAGGCCAAATTAACCCCAGCAACAGTAATATATGACTTTCAATACCCCATAAGTCTAGCGATCAACAGGACAAGGATAAAAGAAGAGACATCGAACTAATGAATACACAATACACCAATGGATATCACAGCATCTATCGAATATTTCACACCAACACCAAAGATACACTTTCTATCAGCACCCACATGGAACATTCCCCAAAATAGACATAACGGGACACAGTGAAAACTCAACCAATACTAAAAGATTAAAAATAATTTCAGTGCATTCTATCAGACCACAGTCAATAAACTCAATATCAAACCAATATAATCCTACAAAGAGACACAGAAAACACTGACATGAGACTAAACAACACTCTACAGAATAATGAGATGGGTCAGGAAAAATAAATAAAGAAATAAAAAAAAACTTCCTGGAACTGAATACAAGATAAAACAAGCAACGCAAAACTATTGGACACTTAAAAAAAAAGTCAGTCCTAGAGGGAAGTTTATAACTCTAAGATGCCCACATTAAAAAACGATGGAAAGAGCACAAGTGAAGATCCTAACAACTGCAGCTTAAAAGACTTGAGAGACAAAACAAATGAACCATAAACGCGGACAACAAGAAGAAATAACGAAAATAAGAGCAGAGATCAATGAAAAATGAAACAAGAAAACTCATAAAAAAATCAATCATCCAAAAGTGGTTCTTTGAGAGAATAATAAGATAGACAGACCTCTAGCCCATTAAAACCAAAAGAAAAAAAACAGAAACAACTCCACATCAATAGAATCTGTGTTGAAAAGGGAAATATCAACACAGACAAATGAAAAGATCCAGACAACCAAAGGGAATTACTACTCAAAAACATGATACTCTACTAAATTTGATAATCTAGATTGAAACTGGAATGATTATCTGAAATCATGGGAATACCCAAAGCTGAACCAAGAGAGATCGCAGCTTAAACAGCCAATAATAGATGAAAAATTTGATGAATGTCTAAGAAGCAGCCTCGCCAAGCCAAAAATGGCCCAGGCTCGATGGTTTCACAGAGAAATTCATATAAAATATTTCAAAAGACTTACAACCTTACTACGCAAGCTGTTTAGAAGAATACAAACGGAGGGATTCTCTCTCAGATTCCTTCTATGAAGCCAGCAATCGACACTAATACCAAAACCAGCAAAGATGCAAACCAAAAAAGGAGAATATAGAGCCCATCTCCTCCAATGACACAGATGCCAGAAATTCTAAACAGGATGACCTGGCTAACTCGCATCAGACACACATGCAAGAAGATCATCACTCATGAACCAAGTTTGGATTTCATACCAGAGATGCAGGGAGGTTCAAACAGAATCAAAAATAATATAATATAAATCAAAAATACAAACATAAAAACGACTGAAAGAAAAGACAACATATCCAATGATGGAGAAGCCTTTGACAAAATTCAACATCCCTACATGTTTAAACCTGGAGGGAATTGTGAATCTGAGGGAGTCATTCCTCATGTAAATCAAAGCCATATACAGGAAACCACAGCCAATATCATCCTTAAACGGGGAAATGACACGGCATTCCCTTTTAAGGGTAGGAACTCGCAAGCTGCCCCTGTTCACACCACTCCTCGTCAATATAGTGCTTGAACCTTGCTAGGGCAATAAGGCAAAGAAAAGGAACATTAGAAGAGGTTTCTAAT
Organism: Rhizomys pruinosus; assembly: GCA_009823505.1. Taxonomy (NCBI): domain Eukaryota; kingdom Metazoa; phylum Chordata; class Mammalia; order Rodentia; family Spalacidae; genus Rhizomys; species Rhizomys pruinosus. Next base: position 260,489 of record VZQC01009724.1, read on the forward strand.
GTAGCATCAAAGAGAAGTCAAACTATCCCTTTTGCTGATGATATACAATATGTGCTATTAAGGGATTAAAACAAAGAACCAAGAAAAACCTCAGAAATGCATTAAAACTTCAGCAATAGTGGAGATACAAAAATAAATCTAGAAAAATCAGTAGCCTTTCTTTACACCACAATAAGCAAACTGAAGCATGACTACAAGGAGCACATATTCCCACTAAAAAAGCCTCAAAACAAATAAAGATGCGAGCCTAGGAACAAACCTAACCAAAGACACCACGGATTCTCTACCAAAACAAAAAAATTTTAAAGCTCTGAAGAAGGAAATTGAAAAACATCAGAGATGGACAAACCTCCATTCTCATGGATTGGAAACTAGAAAATAAGTCATTCAAACTGTCCATTCTGCTAAAACCTGTATGACAGATTTTAATGCAATCCCAATCAATAACCCCATAGAGCTTTTTTCCCAGGTTTGAAAAAAAATCCTCCAATTTCCTTATGGCAAAAACAAAGAGACCCCAAATAGCCACGAGCAACCCTGAGCGAAAAGAAAAATACAGGGGAGGTCTCTATACCAAATTCAAACTATACTATCAGGAGCTATGCATAGAAAAACAGCTTGGTACTGGGCACAAAAACAGACCACGTTGATCAATGGATAAAACTGAAGATCCAAACACGAACCATCCAACTCTCAGCCACTTCATATTTGAAAAGGAGCCAGACAGAAACCATGAGGAGCGTCACGAACAGCATCTTCAACAGTTTGGTGAGCTGCAAAACTTGGAATCAACCACTGTGTAGAAGAATGAAATTAAACCCCTACCAAGAAATCTCCACCTTGCACAAAGCCAATTCCAGTGGATTAAAGTACACTTAATCGTGAAAACCCAAAAACCCTAGGAGGTAATAGAAGAAAAAACTTGGCAAGCAGACTACAAGACGTAGTGTAGGAAAAGACTTCCCTAAAAAATCAGACAGCAGCTAAGCACAAGAAATAAGATCGGCCATTAGACAACTGGGGACCTCATTGAAACTCAAAAGCTTCTTTAACAATCAAAAAAAAAAAAAAAAAAAAAACAATTAAGGGAATAAGAGAAAAACCCACTGAGTGGGAAGAAACACATTACTGCAGATAACATCTGACAAAGCATTATCTCCAGAGTGAAGACAAGACTCATAAAAACAAGAAAAAAGAAAACAAATGAATCACTCAAAAAGATTGGGAGCAAAGAGCTGAATAGAAACTTCACAAGAGAACTAGAGATGGCTGAAACATCTTAAAAACTGGATCACGTCACTAATAATTAGGGGAAAATGCAATTAAGACCACTCTAATGATTAATACCTCACCCCGATAAGACTGCCAGGGACAAGAGAACAAATGTTAGCAAGTGCTGGAGAGGTTTGTGGGGAAAGGGGACACACTCATCCATTACTGGTGGGAAATGTAAACTTGTATCAGCCACTGTGGAAGGCAGTGTGGAAACCGTGGAAGATCAAAATGAGCTGCCATTTGACCCAGGTCTACCACTCCTGTATATACCCACAAGAATCATCATTAACTGCAGAAATAACATGCACAGCTATATTTAGTGCAGCGTCTGGTTCACAATTGCAAAAAGTTGGAACCAACCCAAATGCCCCTCAAACTGATGAGTGGATAGAAAATAGTGATACATGTACACAATGGGGTTCTATGCAGTAAAAAAAACAATTAAAGAAGATGAATCATGAACTTTGGCAGTAAATGGAGAGCTAGAGAAATATCATATTAGTGAAGTAACACAATCACAGAAAAACAAACGACGAATGAGTAATCCTCATCTGTGGATGTACAGCAATAACCCAGTTATAATATTCTTGTGAAGAAGCATGCATATTAAAAGAACAAAATAAAGATCTCTAATCGAAAAGCTGACTGAAAGTGGTGTAACCGGAAGGGGTGGGAGGGGCGGAAGAGGGGCATGGGTCTATATTCTATTAATGTATATTTTAATTAAATATTGGCAGTGATTTTACTCAAAATTTATATAGCAATACTTTGGGTGTAACATAAACAGAATGTTCGGTCTATAATTTTGTGTGAATCAGTATCATCTTTGGGGGTAGACATCCTCTTTTACCTGTAGGAAATTTAATTTAAGGATTTAATTTGCTTCCCAAATTAACAACATGCACTCACCCCCCCAAAAAAAAAAATATGGACAAATTTGATGAAATTTTTACAGCCTTGATCCCTGCCTATAGGTATGCTATAACGTAACAACTCGCCTTTTTGAGACTCATGTGGTACAAAAAAATAGAATAAAATTTAAAAAGGGAGATACAGTTACATATGTAAACCTTTTTGGTCAAAAACTTTCAATTTAAACTTAAGACTAACTATGGGAAAGATTTGTGATGTTCCCACAAGTCAAACGTCCCAACCAAAGGCGAGAAAGAAAGTGATACAGCCTTCTGTCATGTAGGTTGTACCAAGAAATACCAGCAGATAAGTTCACCCATCTTAACACTAAAAGCAAGAAAGCCTCAGACATGCTACAGGCATCAAAACATCTCTGAGGACCATAGGTGGTAACATCTGTTTACAGTGAGTCCTAATGAACTTTACCTTCTAGTGGTGCAGCACCAGCTCTCAATACGAGAGACCTCCTTACTCTTTTTCATAGAACAAAGAAAACATCAGGTGGTGATGAAGTCATCTTTAACGGTAAATTAGAGCGACTGATTATCTCTTATAAAACTGGAAAAACTGCTTTCTTTAGTTGACTGAAATAATAGGAACTGTGAATAAAGATTATTGTCTATTCAGAAACAAATAATAACTAAAGATCTCTTTAAAGTAGTTCATATAATTAATACAAGAGAGGCAGGAAGCAGAATGATTATTCTGCCAAGGAGTGCTTAGCCAGGGGACCCAGAGCCCCCACCACCCAAAGTTAAGACTTATTGCTTGTAAAACTGGGATATCTGCAAGAAAAGAGTGGTAAGGTCCGCCCTGCTGTCATTGAACCTGATGTAACCATGGGAGGATTGTATTGAGATCGCACTTACAAGATATACAGTTGGTCTCTGGAATACCTTAGAGAGCTGTTACCAAAACACTGAACCAATAAACGCAAATTTGTCTCCTTGAGTCAAGCAAAACTCCTCTACGCACATAAGCACACCCCACCATTGCTGGAAATACTGTGAGCAGTTGGCGAGCAAATGGCTGTATATCCCAACTTTTTGGATTATTAGCTCTCTCCTTCGATGAATAACTCGTGGATATGTGCCACAAGCGCTTATCTTCTTGAGTGTTGGAGAATTTTATAGCCACCGGTAAGTAAGGCCTTGTCATCTCTCTTCAAGGAAAAAAAAAGAAGTACCAGGGGATGTAGAGCACACCATCCAAGACATACCTGTGTCTATACCAAATAACCTACCATAGTAACCTACCAAAGTCACATGTTTTAAATACATATGTATCTAATCACTTATGCTTCATTACAGGATTGAATAGCCTTGTCCCTGGAGCAATCGAGACAGCCCATGAAAGGAAACAGCAGAACTGACTAAGTCCAAAACGACATCTCCAGACAAAGTAGACTTGTTGTCACTAGTCCTCGTCTAACTAGCTCTGTGAGAGGGAGTTATGGAGGCTCAAGCCTGTGGTACTCACTAATAGTCTGGAAAACTTATTTAAGTACATTCCCTCAGTAGACAATGGGAACCTTTGCATGATGCTGGGCATGCTTTGAAGTAATAAAAAATAAATAAAAATAAACAATAAAAAAAAAAAAAAAAATAATTTACAAAATAAAAAAAAAATAAAATAGGAAGAGGGGAGGATATTAAAAAAAAGTAGGCTGCAAAAATAAGGTGAAGGTAAAACTAAAAAGCAGAATAAATCGGAACAAGCGATAATAAAATAGATCAAATTAAAACATAACAAGGTCATATATGGGAACACTACTGGGGTGGGGCACAGTGCAAATTGGTATTAGACTTGTGCAAAAAAAATACAAAAAAAGGAGCTAGATACAGACATGTGAACTAACTCGGGAATATAAAATGCCTAGTGGTTGTTTATAAGTTGTATTGGGTTGGCTCTATATTTTTCTGAAATAGCACAACATCACAGCTGTAAGCACTTTTCTTTTACTTGTATGACAATTTAAAGAATTAAGCTGTAAATTCTACTTCCCAAATAAGTAGAAATCTAGTCCAGTCATATAGCGTTAAAGAGCAAAGCATGTTTTATTGGTTAAAAATTATATTATAGCAGGTACTCCAACTCTGGCCAAGCTTATCCACCAAGTATAGGATATTTTAAGGCTTAGTGAAACTGTTTAATAGTTTAAATTTAGGTGTAGTGTTTGGTGAAGTGGTAATACAACTGAACTAATGGAATAAATATAGGAAGAGAGTCAAAGAAGATGTTATTGGTTTTATTTATAATTTGATGGGTTAAGGTATACAAATGCCGATATATTTTTTCTGAATAACACAACATTCAGATTATAACACTCTTCTTACTGTAGAACGATTAAAAAGGAACTAAGCTTAAATTTCCTTCCCAAATAAGTACATACGGTCAATGAGAAACAGTTTGGGAAAATTTAATGAAAAACTTAATTCCTTGGCTCCTGTTTAATGGGTATATGTATGTAATACAACTAGGCATCTATAGTCAAAACATAAAAAACCCGAAAAAAAAAGAGGGAGGGCGAGGATGGAGAACTATCCTTTCTGAGATTTACAATAGCGAAACTCTGTGGTCCAACCTATGATAAATTTTCAATTTTTCTGATCTTGAAATTAATATGGGAGGAGAATTTGTATGTCCCACAGTTAAAAATCACAATCGAAATGCATGAAAACATACAACTTATGGCTGTGCAGGATGGACTGGAAGAATGTCAGCAGAGAGGTGGTGACCATCTGAACATTAAGGAATGAGAGAAACCCTCAGACTGCCGAGCAACGGACACTGAGCACCTCTGAATAATATTGGGTTGATTATTTATAATGGAGCCTAATGAAGTTTAACCTTCCAGGTGCTGAGAAACTTTCCTACCTTCCCCTTTTTTTTTGAAAAAGGAAAAAATGATGGTAATGAAACCCTCCCTAACGTTAATACTAGAAGCCAACTGTTACAGTGGTATTTCCTAATAAAACAGGCATAAAGATTAACTGGTTTGATAGGCATGGAACTGTGAAAGGATGTTTCCCTAACTAGAGCCAAATCAATAGTAAAA
>VZQC01009724.1:271049-338699 GCA_009823505.1 Rhizomys pruinosus
TTTTTTTTTTCTTCCTCTCCCCCTCCTTCTTTATGGAGTGTTGACTTGTCTAGGTTTTCAGGCTTTCACTTTTGTTTATAGATTGGATATTGGAAGTCTAAGTCACTCTTCCCTCCCTCTTCTGAGAGTTTTCCTAATCCAATCCACTGGATACTCTCTCTTCCTCAAATCCAATTGTTGGAGGGGCGGGGGCGGGTATGCCTGGCTTAGCCCATGCCCCGGCACCTGAGTCAGGCACCTGAGTGAGCCAGACCCAAGCTCAGGACCTCTTCTGGATGCGAGGGGAAAAGGGTGACCCGCTGGGCTGAGGACATGAACCCAGACCCCGCCAGCCACCTGGCCCTCCACCACCAAACAGAAATCAATTGTCCAGCACCACAAAAGTCAATCTGCCCTAAGCTTTTACCTGTCTAGAGCCGTGTCGGACGGCTCCAAGTGTTCCTAACAGGTCCGGACCCGGAGTCCAAACACACGACCCTATTACCAATTTTCTATATTTCAATGGAAATTTTATGATATAATTATTAATTGATCACATTTGAAAGCTGTCCATTTCCCAATGATTACGCCTCTGGCATACAAAATCAGTAAAATAAACTGAGCAGGTAAGTTTCTCAAGGGAAAGTTACATTCATGAAACATATAACACTGATGGAGGAAATCAAAGTTCTGATTTTTAAAGCTTTCTAACTAAAAGGTAATTGTTAATCAGGTTTCAGTACATGAGACCATATTATTTCATTTCTTGAAAAACCAACTTGTTAGAAAGTCATATGGATCTGAGGAAGGCCCAATTGATGAGTATAATTTCAATTACCATAAGATTTATGTAGTTTAATAATAACATAAATGGACTTTTTAGCAAAGTCGAGATATTTACATTCCATTGTCTAACATTAGCTTTCCTTGGAATGTTGGTTGGAAGGATATTCCATTGGCTTCATGCTATCATTAAGTTTTTATAACCAACCCCTGGTCTATTTACTTATTTCTTTTGATAATGCTTTGCTTTTCTGAAACAGGGCCTCCCTATGTAGCCCAGGTGACCTTGACATTGTTGTCTAGTCCATGTTCAACATCTCCTAGCTCAACCCCATAAATGCTGGGATTGCTGGCATGTACCACCATATCTAGATCCTTCAGCAAAGTTGATATTGGAGAAGTCAGTTCTTACGGCTGGAGACTTGGCTAACATATAAAGTATTTGCCTAGCAAGTGCAAGGTCTTAGGTTTAGTCCCCTAACTGGAAGTCACAGAGGTTGGGAAACTGGTAGAATCTTTTTACGTCATGGCCAGGGGCAGAGAACAGGTCAGGAAGTGGGGCTTGGTATAATCATTAAAGACCATCTGTAGTTACCTAGTTCCTCCAGCTAGGACCAACATCCTGAAGGTTCCACAGCTTCCCAATTAGCCTCACTAGATGGAGAATAAACATTTAAAACAAAAGTCTGTGAGGGATATTTTAGGGTAAATCACAACAATCTCCAACAGAAGATGATCAAATTCATCATTAAAAATAGAGACGATAATCGTGTCTTCCTAATGTGGTATTTAAAAGGCTTAATGAAGCTATATTCTCCAAGGCCCTAGCACTATGTCTTCAAAAGACATGTGTTCAGTTAATTGTTTTAATAACTATAATTTTCCTAATATTTCATGTTTTACTATGATCATTAAAGGAGAACTCTCTAGTAGCAAGAAATATATAATGAATATATCTCATACTCTTTATGTGATAAGACTCTCAACATCAAATGTATGATGAAGGTCACCTTTATTTTGACTACAAGGAGGGAATGGTTAGAAATTCTTATGTTCCAGGTTGTAAGGGTATCTAGAAGTTGAAGACTTAGAACATTTTTTGAAGAGAAGTAGGGCAGACTATGATGGCTTGTGTTTATTGGCAACTTGACAAGATGAAGAATAACTTTGGAGACAAAGCTCAGAGCATGTACAGAAGAGATTTTCTAAGTTAGGTTAATTGAAGTGAGAAGATAAACCTGAATATAGGTAGCACTGTTACAATTGCTGGAGTCATAGGCTAGAATATAAAGGAGAAATCTAGGGGAGAAGGAATATTCACCAGGAGCTTTCTGACTTGAATGTACTCGGACCAGCTGACCTCTCACCCTGCTGCCACACCGTCATGTCTTCCCTGTCATGATGCACTGTGTCCTCTCAAACTCTGAGTCAAATAAACCTGTATTAAGTGGCTTCTTATTAGTTATTTTATTACAAAAAAGAAAATGACAGAGATCAAATAGGATGATGGTCATAAATTATCTTTTTTTTTATATTCCTCTTTTACAATACAAAACAACACTGCAAGTAGTACAATACCTGTCATGTTAAGGAGAAATATAACTTTACAGAAAATACGGAATCTGTAAAGGTAACAATGAGGATTTCTGGAATTTAGGATGGGACAAATTTCACAAATTGGAATGTAGTTAGTTCCTCAGAAGAAAAAAAAAACTCCATGATGATTATTTGCTACTTTAACAAAGAAATTATCACAAGGCAATCTGACAACATAACAAGACAGAATGCCCTGGGTGTTAATGCTTTCTGGTGTCATCTGAAAAATAATCTCCCCTGTGGAGATTAAAAAATGACATTATTCTTGCTTCACTATGTTCATATGCAGCAATGAGAAACTGCAGCCTAATGAATCAACAAGTCACCTCCCAGTATCCCTGTTTCTGCAGCATTGCCTTAAATAATATCTTACTTAAATTATTCAATAATTCCATCAGCAGCACAGCAAGAATTATTAATCTATCTTTCTTGCACTAGGCATGGTTGGAAGGCTTAATAGTTTGAAACTTAAAATTATCCCTTAGTTATGCAAGTGCTCATGATGTATCATTTGTTCATGAAATGTTTCATGAAATAAGGAAAGGCTAAAATAAGGCAGAATTTAAAGCAAGACACTACTTAGTAAAAGGACAGAGCAGCTGTGGATTTGTCAAGTAGATAGCAACAGTAGAAAGTTATATTACACATAAAACAGAATGCAAAGCACATATGGAAATCTTAGAAAACCAAGACCCTCATCCAGACTGCTCCTACACATCTTTAGTAATTGAAGATAACCCATCTGACAGGTGTTTGAAAGAAAAGAGCAGTCTTGATGGCCCGTTCTTGAGCAGACTCAGGTCAGTTGTCTGCAGTTTTTGAGAATTTGTGTTCACAATGTCTGCATGTACCCAGAAGATGGCATTTTGAGTTCAACCCAATCTAATGGCCACACAGATGTGCTTGGATACACTAAATGTGTCACACAACACCAAATTCGGGAATCTGGGAATAGGCACAGGTAGGGAAGAGGAAGATGTGATAGAGTTTGAAGGAGGTAAGAAGGGATGGTGGAAGGGAGTAACTAGAATTCTGTGTGTGTGTGTGTGTGTGTGTGTGTGTGTGTGCACGCATGTGTGTGTGTGTGTGTGTTAAATTTCCAAAGAACTAAATTTAAAAAGTTTACTCTTCTGATTGGAACTCTTCCAGTTCTTAGACAGCATCCCACGTCATACATGCCCTGCTTGCTGGCATCACAGGCAAAATTCCTTTGATCTAGACCTCAGTCCTACAACACACTGTTTTGTCAGATACTTAATGATGCTAATAATATCATATTGGGACAGAGGATGTATTAGCCATTCATTTCTTCAGACATTGCACTGTTAATTCCTCTCTGCTTTCCAAATGCCAGTGCCTGATGGGAACCGCCTGGAGACTTGATATTTGTTACAATGGAGTCACTTTTTTTCAGTCCATCCTGGCTTAACACTAAGCAATCATCAACAATTTCCACCTGCTTTGGGGTCAGAACATGAAAGAAAACAAGCAGTTCACAAGCCAGGCTTAGCAGAGAGGTCCCAGTGAAAACATAATCAACAACCTTGCTTTAAAGAATATGCATTCTATTTTATTATAGGGAGTATTTCTAAGAAAAAATATTTACTGAGCATCATAAAGAGAAACACCACCAGACATCTGTGAAATAAACTGGAAGGCTGTTTCCACATTCTACATTGCTGTCAGGAGCTCAGTTAGATCTGCTAAGATTGGCTATGTGAAATAGCCTAAGGAGGCTGTATTTGGCTCCTTGTATCATGCAGCATATAAATGACATGGAAAATGCATGGCCTTTATTATTTGTCAGATTATAAACATTTCAAAATTATGTATAAATGTTTGTGGTAATGGTAAATGTACTCACCAAGAGTGCTAATTAGTACCAAATATTTATATGTGAGTACATATCCTGATGTAACTCTAAGATCCTGGGAAATGGAAAGGAACCATGGTGGTAAAGGGAAGAAAAGAGATGAGGACAGTAATTAATAGATGTTAGTTATCAAGGGAGAAATGGGGAAAACCGGAGTGTTTAGTGGAGAAAGGAGTCGGAATGACATATAAAGAACCAAGGAAGTAAAGAGAAAGGAGTTCACGAGATGGGGGGATAGGAGAAGGTATTATCGAGGTGAAAATGGAGAAAGGGGCAGAACTTGCACTGGGGAGGAAGGAAGGAAATTAGACAAGCACAGAGGAGAAATAAATAAAGCTTAGGTGGCATCACAAAATGATAACTTTCAGAGGACCTGGGTTCGATCCCCAGCACCCACATGGCGGCTGAGAACCATCTTTAACTCCAGTTCCAGGGGAATCCGACATCCTCTTCTGACCTCTGCAGCATTGCATGACATGGGTGCACAAACCTGCATGCAGACAGTACATTCATACACATACAAAACAAAAAAAAATGATAACCCTCACCTCAAAGGAGATAAGAGATAGTTTATTCTGGAGACAAATATGATTGACCATGTCCCAGGAACACAGATTTAGCTTACCCCAAATTCCATGTTCCAACATGGAATTTGGGGTAAGCTAAATAGTAAAAATTTCATGAAGTTTTTACTGTAACAGAACAAAGAAGTCATAATTCAAGGCACCTTTCAAACACACTGCTTGAAGCAGTGAGTAGGCAGATACAGCAAAGAGAAATCTCAGCTGTATCCCTCAGATACTCTCTGGTGGCATTCTTAAGCCTTTTGATTGGTGAGAACTGTTTCTTTTGTTAAGTATAACATTCTATCAGTCACACAATGTTAATTCAAAAGCAGAGGTCATCAAGGAGTGCCTATTTCTGGGACTAAAGATAGCCTGAGATAAATGATAATTAGGCTCTGGACCTGCTGGATTCCACACTGTCCACAATTACTGAAGTGTTCATTAATTGGTCCACCTTACAGGAAATTCAGTTCAAGATGCAGGATTTTTTTCTAGGAACTTTCCTGCACAGGGGTGTGAAAAAGCAGATGGAAATGTAGTAGCTCAAAAACCTACTGAAAAAGACACATACCTACTTGCTCTGGTAGTATGCAGGTTTCTGACAGGCAGAGTGGGAGGAATTTGAAGATGGTCCCAAAGCAGTGGGATGGCAGTGGTGGGATTTGGGATACTCACTACCAGAAGTACAGTCAGCCACTCACAGCCATGTCAGGCCCAAGGAGAGGGGCTGATTAAGGCATTTTGTATGAAATGCACAAAAATCCAATAAAAATATTTTTAAAAGAGTGTTAATTAGTATGATACATTTAAAGTACATTATGAATATATAATTATTTGCAAATATATGTACTTAGGCTTTGTATATATAATTTAGTTGTATATATGGAATGTACACATAAGTAACATATGCTTTTTCTTTTCTTTCTTTTTTTAGGAAGCATAGTTTAAACCAGTGTCTCACTATGTACCCTAGGTGGGCCCACATAGAAAAGGCTGGCCTCAAACTCGTTACCTCTGCCCCCTCAGTCCTGGAATTGCAGGCATATGCCACCACAACCGGTTTGCTTACATTTTTTGATCCAGCAATTGTAATACTTAAAATACACTTATGGGGCTGGAGACATAGCCTAGTGGTTAAGAACACCAACTGCTCTTGCAGAGGACCAGGGTTCAATCCCCAGCACACACATGGTGGCTAAGAACTGTCTGTAACTCCAATTCCAGGAGAACTCCAGTTCCGGGGGAATCTGAGTCCCTCTTCTGACCTCCGAGGCATTGCACGACATGGGTGCACAAACCTACATGCAGACAGTACATTCATACACATACAAAAAATTTTTTTAATTAAAAACATACATCTAATACCATAGAGTTAATGGTTATATTTACTACAGTGTCAAAAGACAAATTCTTTCCTCATATCCCCCCCTCCCGTGTTGTGTGTGTGTGTGTGTGTGTGTGTGTGTGTGTGTGTGTGTGTGTCTAAACTGCTGATCTTTTTGACAGAATCAATCAAAAACTGTATGAGATGCTCCGTAGGAGGAGGCTCTCTAAGTTCCTTAATTTAAATGTCATTTACCATTGTGATTGAATCTTGAAGGTATTTACATCTATTTTTTTACCACTTTTCTGTTACTTCTAAATTGGAATACAATTTTCCCTGCCTCAAATTATGGGTTCAGAATTATGTTAATTCATGACAAGCTCTTTAAGATAGATTTGACATATAGAAATAATTCCCTAAGTTTGTTATAACTTTATGTGCTCATTAAAGTAATAGCTCTCACATTCCCATTCTGGTTAAGATAAATAAAATATATTAATAAGTAAAATAAGATAATTGATATCATGTAGATTTTATCTCAATTTAATTAAAAATCATAAAATTTTAGTTAATGTTAAGGATTTCTGAAAGAACATTCTATAAACACCTAAGTTTCTCTTAGTGCGATTATGTATAAGAAAGGTTAGTGAAGTTCCAGGGAAGGAGAGAAAGAATTTAATGTCATATTTCAGACATTTTCCTATTATGTTTTATATTAACTAAGTATATCTGTATTTAAACATATTTTTATTCAGTTTTTGTGCATTTTTTATAAATAACTTAATCAAATTTACACCCCTTCCTCCATCTGCACCCACATACCGTCCCCCACTGGATTTCATGAAATCCAGTCAAGTATGTGCACCCAGATGTTCCTCCACTTAAGTTTATCCACTGGCATCCAGTCAGCCTAACTAGAGTCATTCCCTCAAAAAAAGATCTACTCCACCTCACCCTGTAGTACTCAGATGTGAATAGCTCCTTAACTGGGGTTGGACCCTGCTGTCCATTTTCCCAGTTCTGTGGTGGGCTTTTGTCTGATTGAGTCAGCATTAGTTTTGTGCATGCTGTCATCATTGTTGCAAGTTCATAGTAGCAATTCCCAGGGGCCTGAAATGACAAGTTCACTTCTCCCTTAATTCTTTGTCTCTTTCTGAGAGGCCACCCATGGCAGTTGCTGAGTACCAGAAGGCCTTTACTCATGCCTACTGTGTTAGTCTGTGGCTGTGAAAACATATTTGAAATGATCAGCTTCTAAGGGGTAAGTTTCATTTTAGCTCACAATTTCAGGGATTTAAGACATGAGACCTGTTCCTTCAGAACTCTGGCAGCAGGACATGCCCACAGGAGCTCATGGCAGAGGAGGAATCTTCACCAGAGGACACCAGGAAGCAGAGGGAAGAATCCAGGAGGGGGCCAGCACCATGATGTCCCCTTAAAGTGTTAGTTATGCTAATGTTCAGCTTGCACATACTTATCTTCTAATTCTCAAGTTTATTTGGACAAATACTGAGATAATTATGGCCATCAAGCTTTCCATTATTACGACGTTTTATTACCATACAAAGAATTATGTACAATTATGGCATTTTTTCCAACAAAATTCGATTTTCTTGATTCTCTGCCTGCCCTCTTCTACCCAATCTCCCTCCCACCCTCAGCCTCTCCCATGCTCAGCAGCTCCTTTCCACTTCCTTCCATACACCTTTGCCCTTTCTCAACTCTTCTTGGTGCCCTCTTTTGGAGTTTAAATCCACTCTCCCAGACTCTTATTATATACATACAGGGATCAAAGGTTTTGACCATGGGATGGGGAGGTGGGCAGGAAGTCTTGGACTTAGTTGAGACATCTTGGCAATTGATAGAGGGTGAGGCAGAGTCAGTTTTCCCTACTGATAGGATGTCTGGTAGGTTGACCAAACTCTAGGGAATAGACTTCATATGCAAGAGCATTTGGGAAACAGATCAGACTCTGTCCCTTACAAAAGACAATCAGAGAGAGCGTGAAGTCAGAGGGGAGTAAGATGGGGATAGAGAGTCTGAATATGATGAACCTACATGGTGAGAAATTCCCAAATCAATAAAAATGTTGTTTTTTAAAAAAATAAAAAAATAGGGGGCTGGAGAGATGGCCTAGCGGTTGAGAACGCCGACCGCTCTTGGAGAGGACCCGGATTCGATCCCCAGCACCCACATGTCGGCCGAGAGCCATCTGAAACTCCAATTCCAGGAGAACTCCAGCTCCAGGGGAATCCGAGACCCTCTTCTGACCTCCACGGCATTGAGAGACACGGGTGCACAGACCTGCATGCAGACAGTACATTGATACACATACAGAAATAAAATTAAAAAAAATAAAATAAAAAGTTAAGATCCTACCTCATACAAGAGAACTCATGTTTTTTTTTTTGGGGGGGGGATATCTTAGTTTTTATTAATGTATTTTTACAAAAATTGCCATATTATAATGATCTAACAAGTAAAAATGTCATTTAACCACATTAATGTAGTCATTCAAATACACATTTGTCTAGTCCAGAGCTCTACACATCTGGGTGAATTTCTTACAGTTAGAATAGCCAATCTGAAGCCACAGAGATCTGCTTAGGATTTATACCTGCACTATCAAACGTTTGAATTTTTCTTACTGTTATTAAACTTTTGCAATAGGTCATATGTCATTTCTCAATCAAATGTAGAGTCACTTCCCTTTCCATGCCCCCCGCTCCACACAAGTCCCTGCACTCTGCCATACATGTCCTGCAACTCATGTTTTTGTCTTTGGTGTCTGGGTTACCTTAGGGTAATACTTTCTAGAACCATCCATTTTCCTGCAAAATTTATAAAAATTCAAAGACATTTCCTATTTTTCTTTTTATTTTTTTTTTTGAGAAAGGATGTCCCTATAGTCCCAGCTGGCCTAGAACTCACTCTTTAGACCAGGCTGGCCTTGAACTCACAGAGATCTGCCTACCTCTGCCTCTTGAGTGCTAGGATTAAAGACATGCTTATTTTTCTTTTCATCTGAATATAATTCCATTGTGTGCATATACCACATTTCGTTACTTATTTTTCTATTGATGGACATCTAGGCTGGTTCCGTTTCCAATATCATTATAGTGAGGTGTGTATCATTCTAGCTTTGACATCATTTCAATCATTTTACAAGAGTATAAGAGTGTCTCTACTTGAAATAATTATTTTTCAGGAATTTCTAGGTCTCACTGAATGTCTTCATCTTTTAGTTATGGTAAAAATAAAAAAATAAATTATGAACAGTAACATTTCTACATTTATAATATTGTGAAAAATTTAAATTGTTAGCATAGTCTTCAGGAAGTGATGTTAGTGTAATGATGTGATTTGCCCAAAGATTTTCTTTTAGTTACATTTGTATTAATCCAGGTATACAAAATCTATGACTACTTTATTATTTATGGAAATTATACATATGGGGTTATATGCTCCACTTAAATGCATTCAAACATTAAACTGAATGGGCTGAAAAAAATAAACCAAATTTGATTTCAAGATTCCCTGCATACCCATTTCTGCATTGGTTTATCTTTTGTGAAACATTTGAAGATGTTACTTTTTCATGCCATACATTATACAAAAGTAAACAAAGAAAAGTAATTTGAGAACAAATGTCACAGTGTTCTTAAATCCCTATAATAAAACCTTCTATCATCTCATGGAATAAAACAAGAGCTGTATTTATAAGTGTACAAACTTGCCTGTCACATGGTTCACACTTAGCAAACAAGTACCTGAACAAGTGACATTCAAATTACTTTTTTCCCCAAGAATGATAAACCGATAAATACAAAGCTTGATATTTTAGAGTTCTTGCAGACTTTCAATAGGAAAAATATAAAATTTGTCAAGCACTGTGTATGCTAAAAGCACATCCTAAATCTCCCAGGCCAGCATTCATTAGCTCCATAACCATACTTTGTGTGTATAACAGATGGCTAGATAGAACGACTTAGCAAAGTGTTGTATGCTTGTGGTCTCTGCTCTAAACAATAAAGCAAGTCAAAACACTCCAAAATGACCCTTAGTAAGCCAACTTCTGTTGCTTAGGGAATAATAGTATAGATGCCTAAAGTAGGATGGAACTGTGTGGGAACTTCCTACCGGCTGTGTGGCTTTCATAGTGCTGAAATATGCTGTAAAGGCTGATGCAGGAGGAAAAACATCAGTGGTCTCACCCAGCCCTAACCGAATGAGTGAACTAATTATTAGAGATAAATGAGATAATTTATTCAAAAGTAGACCTGGGTTTTCATTTTGGGCTGGGTGAGACTATTGATGTCTTTCCTCCTTTAGAGATTTCTGGAATTAAAACTGTACATTCTGTGCTGATTTGGTTTGGGTTTCTCCTTGGGTAACTTAGAAGAAAATGTTGGAGGCAGGCTGCATTGGTTTGGTTTGATCATGTGCCTACAAGATAAGTCTCTCTTGGGAGAAGTATTTGGGACCGACAAACCATCAGGAGCTCTTTAGATGCAGCAAGGAAGAAACTATTCTCTTGTATGTGCAACAGTGAGTTTGGACAGTCCAAACACTATGTCCTTCAGATTTATTTCTAAGAAATAAATTTCTAGCATGCTCCATTCACTAGCAAGAATGATGGCAAATAGACTCATGATGCTTGAGAAGTAGGTTTTGACTATGATTCCGCAGTCAAAATTAACAATGGTCTTGGTGCAAAAAAAAACCCAAAACATTGGCCAGTCTAAAATAAGCCTGCAAGTAACACTGTATAACACTACTTTAGCTAAGTTAATGTTTGTTATTAGTCATAGATTCAACTTATTGATGAGCAGCAAATACATTAACTATTTTTCTACTCATCTTAATTTCTCGTATTTATCCATGTTCCACATGGACCAAGACAAGTCTAAAAAGTGCATTTCAGAAAAAGTACATTTCACATGTTTTACATAATATTTATTTTGATTTGATTTAATTCAGTTTGAGGCACAACATAAAGAACTTAGTTTTCTTATGATTTGAGTAGCCTGAAATTTCAGACACAGCAGAAAGCAACGGATAAGCAACTTTATAAGAAGCAACACACAGGGAGAAACTGTTCCACAAGTGAACAGGAGACTCAGAAACCCAAAAATCCAAAGCCATTCAGGAGAGCTTGGACCTTTTACATGTTTTTGTTGGTATGAAGCAGGTTCCACATCCTTAAGTTTAGACTGGTTAAGTTAAAAAAGAAAAGGCTGCCCATAAGTCACATCTTCAGGCTCAGCGAGATATGTCTAGGCCTGGCCTTGGTCTTATCCAAACTGGTCTGGACTGTTGAGTTGGAAAAGGGACCTTGCTGACTAGGCAATACCCTATGCCTTTTTTTCAGACCAAGATGAAACAGCAAGTATGGCATTTTCATTACTCATTAGTGGTCCTGTCTGATATCATTAAATTATTTTTATTATTGTAAAATGAGTTCATTTTTGTCTATGTTGAGAATATATTGTAAACAATATAAAACTTACAGTGAAGAGAATTATTGTATTTTTACTAATTGCAAGTTTGATATTTTTATTGTTTTCTGAGTATTGCCTGCATGGTTGATTTGTAGTTTACTTAGTTTTTCAAATCAGTTTAAATTAATATAATTACTTCTCAAACAGTCTATTGGGTTGTTTGGTAATTTTTTTCTGTTTTATAATGAAAAGTCTATTTCACTGGTAAGAAAGCTACTCTAAAAATCCATGCATAGATCCTAAACAGGAGGCAGGCAATGTCTTCAACTGCAGGGCTGGAATGAACAATCTTTCACAAGATATTTATGCCACTTGACCTTAGTCACATACAGAAAGTAATAAAATTCAATACATGAACATTTCAAAAGTTAAATATCATCAAAGTATTCTTTTTATTTCCTACAGCTACTGGGAGACTGATTTTAAAAAGTAAAATATTCAGGGCCCTACACCTGGGTGGTGGCCCTCCTCACACCAAGTACTCAGTCCCCTCCCTCTGTCCCAACCTCAACTGTTTTCATGGTTTTTGTTTCAAAAAGATACATTGGGTGACCAAAGAGCACTCAATAATTTTCTCTAAACTAAAGGGATATCCATTTATTTTTATTATTATTAAACTTTTCCCATAGGTCATATATCATTTCTCAATCAAATCTAGAGTCACTTCCCTTTCCATGCCCCCACCTCACCCGAGTCCCTGCACTCCGCTATACATGTCCTGAATCTTTTTCTGAGTCTTTCCAGAGTTACGTTCAGTTCTTTTGTTGTTGTTATTCTCTCCAACTTGTATTGCTACAGTATATATATATATATATATATATATATATATTATATATATTATTACAGGATATACAATAAAATATATACCTACATGCAAACATATATCACTTGAATTGGAGGATTTGTTTTTCCTAAAAGATATCATGTTTTCCTTAAGGAATTACTCAAAGGTTCCTCCTTGGTAATTCCAAACAACCATAAATCCTGCACTTTTGCTCCACATTGGGGTCTTTCCCTCCCATGGTCCTCCCAAATGAAGTCCAGTAAACACACATCCTGTCTTGATCCCCCTGTACTGGCCTCCATGATACAGCCCAGGTAGTCCAACAATGGCAGTCTATATTCTGACGAGGCTGAAATCCCCTTAGCTGTTTAGTCCACAAGCTGGGTATCTCAGTAGTCCCTATTTGGCATTGAAGGTTTGGAGGATTCTTGGAGAGATTTGGAGCTGGGAGCTGAGGTTCGAACCCAGACGCTGCGGGCGACTGCTGCCCAAGCTGGGGGTGAGATACCCATTTATTTTAATTTGAGACAGTTACACTGTACTAACTAATTAGAATTCTTAGAAATATTTCCATAAACCATACAGAGGTAGAATAATTTGCTTTTCCAAAAGTAAGTTATGCTCAAAGATTAATTAGAACATGTGAAAATGCACAAAAGTCATCTTGAAGAATCTTCCAGGGGCCAAGTGGGGGATAATTTCAGCATTAAAATCAGTAATGGGAATGATTTAACACTGAATGAAAGAGAAAACCAGGAATCTATGCAGACTACAAATAAAATATGAGCCTATTTGTAGAAAGGAAGTTTCCAGATGCATTTTATCCCCTTAGGTCCTTTTTTTTTTTTTTTTCTAAACCAATTATTCAGAATATGCTATGTCAAGGAGAGGCAAAACTCTCCAAATTTCCCCCTTTTTCTCATGTATTCAAATTGACTGACACTACTTAACTCAGATTTAGTATAGACTGATGGTCATTATGCAGGTCTTGTTTACGTAAACATATTCCTGAGACATCAGCTCCCCTGTTATGTCTGTAACACATTATCTCACAGCAGGCATCTTGATCCTCATCTCTCTGCTCCCTCTTCCATGATGCTACCTTAGCTAAAGATTCCCCATGCTCATAGGTTGGTAGAATGAATATTGTGAAACCATTAGTTAATATCGTGAAACCCTCTTGACATTCTACCAAAAGCAGTTTACAGATTCATGCAGTCTTAATCAAAATCCTCTTTATGTTCTTTGCAGAAATAGAAAATTCATATGGAAGCACGAAAGACCCCAGATAGCCAAAGAAATCTTGAGTTACAAGAACAGAAATAGAAGGATTAATCTACCAGGTTTCAAATCTATTTACATATATTACAAATGTATAGTAATAAAATGAGCATGGTACATGCACAAAACAGACTTGTAGATCAATGGAAAGAAACATTGAACATCCAAATATGAGTGTCCCTAAGTATAGGCATCTGATAATTGGCAAAGATTCCAGAAATGAACATTGAGGGAAAGGCAGCATCTCCAACAAATGGTTCTGGGAAAATTGGATGTCCACATGTAGAAGAATCAAATTAGTCCCATGTTTATCACCTGAACAAAAATCAACCACCAATGGATTTGAGACTTCCATGTGAAACTTGAAATGCTGAAACCATTAGAAGACATAGCTGGTATGCTTCAAGGTAGACATTCAGAAAATAACTTTCTGAATAGGACTTCATTAATCAAGATGTAAGGTCAGCAGTTGACAAGTAGACCATTAGAAATCTTTTTTAATGATTTAACCCTTTTAATTGAAATTTTACAATTTTCATACAACTTAGTGTGATTATATTTAGAGCCCCTAACTTATCTACACTTCTTACTAACCCCTGCCTGATTTAATGTGCTGTATATGATAGGACTACAGAGTCTGTTTTATGGGACATCATGAATCTTAAAAGTTTCTAGAACAAAGAAAGCAATCAGTCAACTGAAGAGGAAGCACACAGAGGTGGAGAGAACCTTTGCCAGCCTTACATCCAGTAGTAGATATTTTAAATACTTTTATATACTTCCTTCCTTCCTTCCTTCCTTCCTTCCTTCCTTCCTTCCTTCCTTCCTTCCTTCCTTCCTCCTTTCCTTTGTCTCTACTTCTCATATGAGTATTTTGCTTTCTTTCTGATGCTGTCTCTGTTGCTTTGAATGTGAAATGTCCCCCATAGCTTAAGTGTCTGAATATTGATGTCCGGCTGCTAGCCCTGTTTCTGAAGGCTGTGGAATCTTTCAGAGGTGGCGATTCACAAGAAACAGTGGCTTATCAAGGGCGGGTTTTGAGCCAGCACCACCTCCTGTTCATCATCTGTTTTTCTGAATGTGAGTGGGAGAAGACCAGATAGCCTCCAGTCTGCCCAGCATTCCTTCCTTGTTTGCCACCATATCTTCCTTGCTGGGATGGATCGTATACCTCTGGAACTATAAGACAAAACAAAACTTTGCTACAGAAACAGGCAAAATTAAAACAGTCTCACAGTCTCTTCCCCCCCTCTTCCTCTCCTCTGATTCATTACTTTATGGGTCTGCACACAGATATTTCTAAATGTCAGTGAATGTAGAAACTCATGGGTACCCAAGAGACAAAGAATAAACAAGAGTTGTGGGGCTATCCTTGAATAAGGCCACTACGCCATCCTGTCTGAGGCTCAGGGAACATTGAAGAAAACGGGGTGGAAAGGATACAAGAGCCAAAAGATAAGATAATGAAATGCCATCCCGTAGACTCGTCAACTGTGGTTTCTTGCACTGGGCCCATAAAAGATTTGCCCAGTGGACCATCAATCATGAAAGGGGGAGGGGTTCACAGGACGTACCATTTACCTCTGAACCACTGGTTACTGATATATTCTGGCAGCTGGCAGCAGAATCATTGTATTTAGTTGTGTATCCATCGCTGAGCCCACCAGACTCCAATGGATATGTTCATACTCCTGGTCTTACAGACAGCCCTTGTAAAACTCAGTGGTTCATGAAACAAAACAAATAGACTCTAGTGGGTAAGAGACAGATTTTAGGCAAGGATAAGCATGGAGAGGGATGGTACAAAGGTGGGCGTAAGACAGGTCAGCATACGTTGGAGAAATGTATGAAACTGTCTAAGAACAGATTTAACTAATAAAAAAAGACATGAGGAAAGAATGAAGATTGATGTGATCGTTATAAACAGAGAGTGAATATGTCCAGAAGTAGAAAATACTGAGGAAATACACTGCAAACTAAATTCACTATATAAAAACAATACACCGATGCTTAATTTTAAATGAAAATTGCTTTTCCACCAAAGAAACTATGGGAATGAGAAGTTTGGCAAAGAACAGAGTATCCTAATATTTTATCCAAGCTAATGTTTTGTATCGAGATGTTTCAATATCATATAGAATTATTTTAATATATTACTTTTCCTCTCATGCTGGTAACTTTCACTGCTTATTTGTCATTTGTGATTCTTGGGGACGAAAATTTTAATTCAATCTGCAATGGATCATTAGTTAGCTTCTATTTTCCATGTACCCTCAATGAATATCACAAGATAGCTTGACAATTACAGAACTGGTTTGGAGAAACGTTGTGATTTAATGAACAGAAACAAAGTTTTTGGCATTAAAATTAATTTCAACAATAACAATTTTTTAGAACATTTGCAGAAAATTAAATTTGGATGAAGATAAAGTCGTAACATTTACATTTTAGAACAGATTTCTGTGTTGATATTTTTGAGTTGAAAAAGTATGCTTAATCTAGTTGCATGCTTAATATGGAATCCAAAAAGCACTTTCCTAAAATTTATCTTCAGGTGGTACCCACTGTGACTTGCCACAGACTCTAAGCATGCTGCTTCATTACCATTTCATTATCTACACTGGTGAGTTTCATGTGTTGCCGAGAAGAGTGCAGTCATCCAGTCTTCAGTTATCAAAGTGTTTCACAAAAAGAGCATAGCCCTTATAAAGATGATTGCTTTTAGGCCCACATATGAAATCTCTTTAATATGTAGTTTCCCCTCCTTTTTCTGCCTTCTTAGGTGGGATTTCAAATAAATCAGAAATTTGTTCACTGTAAACTACAGCCTGAAACTTGTTTTATATTATGAATTTTCAAATAGAAGGTTTTCAATTGGTGAAAAATCTGACCTTTAGTACAGTGCAAATAGTGCTGAACTGCAAAATAAGAGGGGGAATGCAGGTCTAGAACTCCTTATCATGGGACAGGAGAGATAGCTCATTGGTTAAGAGCACTGGCTGCTCTTGCAGAGGACCAGGGCTTGGTTCCCAGCAGCCACATGACAGGTAACAATAGTCTGTAACTCCAGTTCCTGACCTACGTGGGCATTGCATGACCTGGATGCACTTATATACTGCAGGAAAAACACATATGTATTTATAGATACCTGAAATAAAAATAATAAATAAAATATTTTAAAGAACTATTTATCTTATCTTGTTGGGGGTTTCTTTCCTTATTTATTAGAAAGTAAGAAAGATAGTCTCTCGGTGATTTTTTTTTTTTTTTTTTTTTTTTGTCTTTTTGAGACAGGGTCTCCCTGTAGCTCTGGCTGTCCTGGAACTCACTCTGTAGACCAGGTTGGCCTTGAACTCACAGAGCTCCGCCTTCCTCTGCCCCTCAGGTGCTAAGATTAAAGGCGTGCTTCATGTTTCTATCAGCATGAAGTGATGCATATATTTACTTCAAATTTCTAAATATTTTTATTGATTTTCATACAATTCATATAAAACATTTCAATCATCTTTTCATCTCCTACCCCATCTTCAATGCCCACAGGTTCCTCCTCCCAAGATTTCATGAATTCTGTCATATATGTTAAGACCTATTGACTCTAGTTTGTGTACCCAGATGTTCTTTAGTGCATGTCATACACTGGAATCTAGTCAGCCTATCTAGAGTCAGTCACTTAAAGAAGATGAGCTCTTCCTCACCCAGCAGTAATCAGCTGCCATTAATTTTTTTGGCTAAGGTTAGGGCCTGCTACTCATTACCTAAATATATGCTGGAATTTTGTCTGATTAAGTCTGCATGAGTCTTGTGCATGCTGACATCATTTCTGTAAGATAGATCACATGAACAAGTTCCCAGAGGTCTGGAAGACTGTCTTATGAGCAAGCACCAATCCTGGCTCTTACATCTTTCCTCCTCTTCCACAATGGTCACTGAGCCATGGGTGTGTGAAATTAATATAGATCCTGTCCAGGGACACACTTTCTGCCATCTTTTATTCTCTACACTTTGGACAGTTGTGGCTTTCTGTGTGCATTGCACTCTGTTGCACTAGTAAGTTTCACTGGTGACAGTTGAGAAATGCATTAGTATTCTCGCTACACTCTGTTCCACTATACAGGTAGAGGTTCCATTGTAGAGATGTCATTTAAAGTTGTGAACCTTTCATGGGGCCGGAGAGATGGCCTAGCAGTTAAGAGCGCTGACTGCTCTAGCAGAGGAC
This sequence comes from Rhizomys pruinosus, assembly GCA_009823505.1. NCBI lineage: Eukaryota > Metazoa > Chordata > Mammalia > Rodentia > Spalacidae > Rhizomys > Rhizomys pruinosus. The sequence goes on from VZQC01009724.1 coordinate 288,953, forward strand.
CCGGGTTTGATTACCAGCACCCACATGGCTGGAGGCTGAGAACCGTCTTTTTTTTTTTTTTTTTTTGTCTTTTTGAGGACAGGTTCTCCCTTTAGTCCCAGCTGGCCTGGAGCTTACTTTGTAGAGCAGGTAGGCCTTGAACTCACAGAGATCCCCCTGTCTCTGCCTCCTAAGTGCTAGGATTAAAGGCTTGTGCTTTAACTCCAGTTCTAGGGGAATCTGACACCCCTCTGCAGCATTGCATGACAGGGGTGCACAAACCTACATGCAGACAGTATGTTCATACACATAAAAAAATAAATAAAAATTTTAAAAAATTATTAAAAAATTTTAAAAAGTTGTGAATCTTTCAGACATATGTTCTCTGTGTGTGACCAGTTGTGGAACTCTGAAATAGTCTCCATTTGCTGCAAAAAGAAGCTTCTTTGATGAGTGGCAAATGCTATACTTATTTGTAAATATAAGGAACTATATATAGCATACAGCAAAAAAAAATTACATTCATCTAGAGATATGACTGAGGTAAGGTTCTCTCTAGGATCTATGACCTAGATCCAGGTTATGTTTACAGTGTCACACATGAGCTTCCTCCCATTAACAGAGCTTAAAGTTCAATCAGAAAGGTGTAGATCACTCCCAACATTGAAGTGCTCCTACTGAACCACTATAGTTTGTTATACTGATTGTCCTTATGGTCATTAGGCTTTAAAGCTGGGGTTGGACCATTGTTTGCTTTTCTCTCTAAGTAGCTTGCATGGTATCCTCCAGAATATGAGAGTTAGACTTCATGGAGGAGGTTTCAAGTTCAATTCCAGGTTCATTGCTCCAAGTTCTTTGTCTAAATATGTCCCATCTCAGCAATAGGATCTTAAATTCAAGTTATGGGAGGTAATCAAGGGCTATGGTAATAGTTTGTATTATTTTTGGAGTCTCTTGAAATATCCTGGCCAACAAATGGAAGAGAGGTTTCCTCTGCATTGCACTGATTCTTGTTATTCAGCCTTAAGCTATATAGATGCACTCATGTTCAGATACTGTGTGTGTATTTTCAGTAGGGTTTTGGGCCAATACATTTCTGTTTTCTCATACCAACTAAGGTTTATATCTCTTCTCACTCTCTTCCTTTAGCTTAATTTTTAAATATACATTTTTTCTTTCTTACATGTATCATTCATATCTTTTCTTTTTTTGTAGTGTATTGTACATTTTTATTTTATTTTATTTTATTTATTTTACTTTTTGGTCTTTTTGAGACAGGGTCTCCCTGTAGCCCCAGCTGTCCTGAAACTCACTATGTAGACCAGGCTGGCCTTGAAATCACAGAGATCCACCTGCCTCTGCCTCCAGAGAGATGGGATTAAAGGTGTGGGACACTACGCCCTGACTCTTTGGTAGATTATTAAAAAATTCTCTCTGGCTGGAGAGATGGCCTAACAGTTAAGAGCACTGACTGCTCTTGCAAAGGACCCAGGTTCCATCCCCAGCACCTACATGGGGGCTGAGAACCATCTTTAACTCCAGCTCCAGGAGAATCCAACACCCTCTTCTGAACTCCCCAGCATTGCATTACATGGGTGCACAGACATGCATGCAGACAGTACATTCATACACATGAAAAAAAAATTCCCTCGTCTCCTGTATAATATCCCCAGAACAGTGGCTGTCTGAGAAACAGGGAATAGTCACTAATGTAGAATAACATAATAAAGTCATCCAACCATGGAAAATGTAAATTAGCTGAAGACTGTGAATTTAATATCTTGATTATGTACTGAAGAAGTATGGGACATAGGCAATGGAGTATTATTTACAAACATATTTTAACAATAATAATATTTAAATTATTTTTGTGAATTAAATAGTTCAGGTTTTAAAGCTCATAGATGTTGTTTAATGTTCAGGAAACAAAGCACCAGCCAGTTTTTAAATATCATTCATGTCACATATACAAAATTTAAAGTAAATATACATGTAAGGAAAAAGAGTCTGAGATGAATGTAAAGAGTTCTATCAAAGACAAATGAGAAGAACCAGTAAGTTCTGATGAGCCTCAGGATAGGGAAACAAACTTCCCAGTATATAGACATTGATTCACTGAAAATAATGAATTCTAGAGCATAACTGAATACATTGCCCTCTGAAATGTCAATTTGGAAATATGTATGGTTCATCAGCCAAATTAATCCTTAAAATTTGGGGACATTTGTTTTAGAAATTACAAGCCAATAATTTAAAAAGATTCTGCAGAGTTAGAAGCCAGGAAACATCATTTATTATGGGTCAGTATATACTATAAAACATGAAATCAATTGTTTGTACGTGCATTTGCATATCTGTTGCACACATATGATATACACATAGTATCACGAAAGATAAATGGCTATCTGCTGAAGAAGGCTGCAAGTATGGAGAGCTGGCCCAAGGGAGACTGTGTGGCTTGCAAGTGGGAGAGGTGGAGAGTGGGGCCTACTTAAGTATTTTGAGTCAAGATGATTCCATGAATAACCCCAGATGTTAGACATAGGGGTACCGCATTTGTTATTTGCCTTGACGGGTTTTGACTTTTAATCTTATCTTTACTAGCAATGCCTTTATTCCCATTTGAAATAGTAATGTCTATTCAATACATTTTACTTTGGCAATATATAACTAAGTTTTTATATTATAGCATCTCACAGTTAAGGGATTTGGACTTTGGACTTTTAAACAGTATTGAGATTGTTAAAGACTATGGGGAAGTTTCAAGTAGGACTCAATGTATTTTGGATTATGAGATTACTATGACAAGGTATGAAAGCTTATTGATTTTCAAATATTGATGTCAAATTGACAACAGGGAAAGTTGTGGAGGTTAATCTTGGGCATGTCTGTAAGATATTTTCTAACATCTTCTAGTTCCATCCATTTACCCACAAAGTTCATGATGTTGTATTTTTTTACTGCTGCATAGAACTCCATTGTGTAGATGTACCACATTCTCTCTATCCCCTCATCAGCTGAGGGGCATTTGGTTTTGTTCCAGCTTTTTGCTATTGTGAACAGAGCTGCAATAAATATAGCTGTGCATGCATTGCTGTGGTAAGATGAGTCTTGTGGGTATATACCCAGTAGTGGTATGACTGGGTCAGGTGGTAAGGAACTAGAAGATATTATGTTAAGTGAAATAACACAGTCCCAGAAAAACAAATGACAAATGGTATCCCTCATCTGTGGATGCTAGCACCAATAACACAGTTGTAAATATTTCTTGTGGGGAGTGATGCATATTGGAAAGAACGACAACAACACCAACAACAGAAAAGACTGCGTCAAAGAACTGACTGAAACAATGATTTTGGTGGGGTCAGAGGGTTGTATATTTAATCGATGTGAGTTTAACAGGTATCCAGATTTGCCCAAGCTTCATCTACATATTATATGGTATTTTAGGACTTAGCAAAAGTAAAAATGTCCATATTAAGGAACATTGGTTAAAAGGTTTTGATAAAAACAGTGATACATTTAAGCTAATTGGAAATATAAATTGTTGTCTACATTTGTTTTACTTATTTGTATAACAACTTTGGGGTTGATGTATACAGATGTTCTCTATAATTTCTGTGTTGTACAGTATCATCTTGTAATATTTTCTTTTACCTATAGAATAATTTGACTAAAGGAATTAGCTTTGCTTCCCAAATTAAAAATATATAGTCAATGATAAACAACTTGGGTAAATTTAATGAAGATTTGCACCTTAATTTCTGCTTATAGGTATGTGTACCACAACTGCTTTTTTGAGAGATTCATGGGTCAAAAAATAAAAACCCAAAATAAAAAAGGGGGGACACAGTTATATATTAAAACTTTTGTCAAATTTTTCACTTTAAATCTTAAAACTAACTATGGGATAAGATTTGCATGTTCCCACAGGTCAAAACGTCTCCAACTTAATGGATGAGAAAGAAAAGATACAGCCTTGCATTGTGAGGATGTACCAAGAAATACCAGCAGAAAAGTTGGCCCATCTAAACATTAAAAGAAGAAAAGCCTAAGACTGCTACAGGCATCAAACATCTCTGTGGATCCTATTTGTAACAACTGTTTATAATGAGTCTTAATGAACTTTACCTTCCAGGTGCCGCAAAGTTTTAATGAGAGACTTTCTTACCTCCTTTTCATAGAACTAAGAAAAACATGAAGGTAATGAAGTCACTTCCTAACTGTAAATTAGAGCCAACTGCTATAGAGGTAATCTCTTATAAAACCGGTATAACTGCTGTCTTTAAATGACTGATAGACATAGGAACCGTGAAAGGATAATTCACTATTCAGAGCCAAATATAATACTAAAGTCTTTATAAGCTGTGTAATTAAGCAAATTATATTAATACAGGAGAGCTCTGATACTAGCAATGGGTTATTTTTGTTTTGCTTTGTTTTAATTTTATTTATTTTTGTATGTGTATGAATGTACTATCTGCATGTAGGTTTGTGCACCGTGGCATGCAATGCCATGGAGGTCAGAAGAGGGTCTCAGATTCCCCTGGAACTGGAGTTCTCCTGGAATTGGAGTTACAGACATTTCTCAGCCACCATGTGGGTGCTGAGGATTGAACCCGGGTCCTCTGCAAGAGCAGTCGGTGCTCTTAACCACTAGGCTATCTCTCCAGCCCAGCAATGGATTATTCTGCCAAGGAGATGTTGGGTAGGGGATCCAAGCCCCCAAAAGGTAAGGGGTTTTTGCCTGTAAACTGGGATACCTGCAAGAAGAGAGGTGGTAAGGCCCTGCTGTAAGAACTGGTGTAAGCATGAGAAACATGTATTGAGACCACACTTGCAAGTGTACAGTTCCAGGTCTCTGGAATGCCAGAGAGTGTTACTGAAGGCCACTAAATCAATAAAGCAAATATTGGCCTCCTTGAGTCAAGCAAGACTCCCCTTCAGCATCAGCTACACCTCACCTGCCTGGAAATACTGTGCAGCAGTGGCAGCCATATGTCTGTATATCCCAAATATAATTGGCTAGTAGCTCTCTCCTTGGAGGAATAATTCATGGCTGATGCCGCAAGTTTACATCATCTAGTGTTTGGAGATGTTATAAGCCACAGTAAGACCTTGTCATCTTTTACAGAAAAGCTATAGTTCATGGATTAGCATACCATCCAAACATCTGTATCTATACCAAAGTAACCTACCATAATAATTAGTACTGTTTAAATGCCTGTATATCTAATTGCTTGTGCTTCACTAGTAGGATTGAAAGGTTATTCCTGGATAGACTGCCAACCCATGAAAAGATGCAGCCTGAACTGATAAGAGTCCGAATGACATCTCCAGAGAAAGTAGACTGTTTTACTTCTCGCCCACTTGTGCCCCTTTTCTAATGCCTAGGGAACAATCTGTGCAAGAGGGGGCATGATAGAATATAAGGGCTGTGATTGGGGTGAATTATGAAACTACAGCAATATAGACTATACTCTTATTTGATCAACATGCTTGTACATACAAGCCCCTCCAGCTGGACAATGGAGACCTTGAGCTGTATAAGTTTGGGCATATCTGCTTGCAAATTGTTTTACATGAAGGATGCTTGTATTCATTACTTATCACTTATTATTATAAAATAAATAAGGAAAGAAAAGAACATAATTACCACAAAAATGTATTTTCTAAATTAAGTGATGTGTAAAGATCAACATTTATGTAGGCAGTACTTTCACATGGAATGGAATCCTGATCTAAACCAAAAAGAAATGGCAGGCTAAGCACACACATTCACCTTCTTTATTTTCTACCTGTGATCCAGGCTTACCAGACACCAATGCTCTTACTCCCACACATTTCCTGACATGATGGATTATTTCCTCTGGAAACAAAACTGAAATAATTCTTTCCTCCTTTAGTTGCTCTCTAAGACATTTTGTTGCAGCAACAAAGCAAGTAACTGATGCACTGTTTAACAGTCTGTATCATCTCCATCAGCAAGTGGACTCTACCATCTAGAAAAATAAGCTTCAAATTTTGCTATGCACTAACATCCCAGGAACTTAAAAATTCCATGGGTCAAGCTATAGTCTGTATCAAATATTAGAATTTCTTTGTGACTTTGATATCAATATCTATAAACATGTACCATTTTGTTACATAGGACTGTCCTATGACTGGCAAACTATGGACAGATGCCTTCTTCCCAAGCTTGGTTGCACCTGCTGACCTAGGATCATCGGGAACTTGTTGAATGTTGACGATCCTCAATAAAGGGGGGAGAGGGAGAGTCCACCATACCTCCCAACCAACCATCCCGGTCAGTCCTAGTTGCATTGCGTGAAGGAAGTAACTAAGTGTATATAAGCACAGGAAGCCATAGGGGACTTCTCTTGTCATTTCCTGGGGAAGTTGAAACCCATGACTGGATGGAGACTTTCCACTGTGGCTCTAAGGCAGGGGAAATTCACATCCTGTAAATAAACTCTCACCCACTGCTCTATAAGTAAGCCCAGTAAGTTCACTGGTTTCCCAGTCAGCAGTCTGGTGAAATCGTACCTCAGTTTATCTTAGGAACCAAGGGAGGAGGGGGCTGGATATTGTTTGTGCCTCCTGCCATTAATTTTAGCTATCCACGGTAATGTCCAATCTTGGTGGTCAACACACCCAAGAAGACTGAGCTTCAACTAAAAACTTTCCTCCACCAGAATAGCCTGTGGGCATGTCTGCTGTGCATTTTCTTGATTGTTAATTTATGTAGGAGGTTCCATCCCACTGTGGAGGGTCATCTCTGGGAAAGTGTAAGAAAGGCAGCTTAATGTGTGTCTGGAAGCAAGTGAGTAAGCAGAGTTCCTCCATAGTTTCTACTCAACCTTTAGCTCTGTCTTTCTTTCTTGTCTCTCCTCAGTGATGGATTATAACCTATAAGATGAAATAAATCTTTTCCTTAACCAGGTTGGCCTAGGTCAATGTTTATCACAGCATCAGAAATGAATGTAGAGCAGAAATTGGTACCAGGAAAATAGGAGTATTGTTACTATAGATTTGACCATGTTGTTTTGTAGAGGACTATGAGCACTGAAAACTTTGAGGTGGAAAAACTGTTGAAAGCTCAGAGATTAATGGGTCATTGTGTGGGTACTTGGAAAATAATGCTGAGTGAAACATGATGGAGGACTGTCTTGTGAAGTTTCAGAGGTAATTTTGAGAGTCCATCAGAAACTCTATTGGGGCAATTTGTATGATATATTTTGAATCCAGTGTCTGTGGAAATGATGGTGTCTGTGCTTCACTGCAGTAATGGGTGAAAAATCAGCTGATATTAATGGTAGGTCATCATCAATGAAATGAAATCTTTTGAAAATAATTTCTTCATGACCAGTACACAGAATGTGTGGTTGAGTGGAGGGACAAGGCTACATATCAAGTTGAGAACAGAACTTGCCAAATAATATGTAAGAGTCTCCCTGAGAGGACCAAATTTAAAGACATGAAATGGTAATGGAGAGAAAGTGAGGTTTGGCACTGCATGGTAGTGCCAGAGACCCTGAAGAGAAGCCAAAAAGAGGCCACTGGTGAAGGTACAGTCTTAGTTGCAATAAAGAACTTAGGATACTGGAGATCCTAGGACTATGGAACATCCCCAAGGACAGTGATAATTGTAGAGTGTAGCCATCTTGGGCTTAGGAGATAAGTTGTATGAGCTGTGGCTAGGACAGTCATGGATGAGTCTCAGATATTGGTCATGGTACTATCTACACTGTTGGATTTTGGGTTTTTTTATGTGATTTTAATTGTGATCCATTTCTTCTGGCTTGGAATAAGAACAGTTATAATTTCTTTTCTATTTCACAAGAACCCACAGCTGAGAGACAGGAATTTTTATGGACATTGAATGTCTTAATCATTTAAAAATTTTAAAGCATATCAGAATTATAATAGTTTAACTGAATTTTATGGCTTAACAGCATTGGGTTGGTGAGTAAAGATGACAGGAGATGGATTTGAATTACAAAACCTTGTTGTAAACTTGACATTCCTGAGAAAAGGGAACCTTCATTTAAGAATTTCCAGCAACCTACAAGACATAGGCATAGGAAACGACTTTCTAAATCAAACAGCAGATGCACAGGAAATAAGGTCAACAGTTGACAAATGGGACTTCATCAAAACTTCTGTACAGTGAAAGAAAAAATCAAGGAAGTGAAGAGAAAACACACACGGTGGGAGGAAAACTTTACCAGTAATACATCTTACAGCATTAACATCCAGAATATGTAGACTACTCAAAAAAACAAAGAAGAAAACAATTGACCTACTCAAAAGATGGAGTAAAGAGCTGAACAGAGACTTCATCACTGAGAAAGTAAAGATGGCTGAGAAACATCTCAAAAAGTGCTTAACACCATCTTAATAATTAAGGAAATGAAAATTAAAACCACCTTCAGATGTCATCTCACTCCGATAGGACTGGCTAAGATCAAGAAAACAAAAGATACCAAATGCTGGAGAGGTTGTGGGGAAAGGGTAACACTCATCCACTGCTGGTGGGAATGTAAACTTGCATAATTATTATGGAAAACAGTGTGGAAAATCCTTAAAAGACTCAAAATGAGCCATCTACCTAACCCAGTCATACCATTCTTGGGAATATGCCCACAAGACTCATCCTACCTCAAAGATACATGCACATCTATGTCTATTGCAGCTCTCTTCACAAGAGTGATGAGCTGAATTCAACCAAGTGACCCTCAACTGATGAGTTGATAGAGAAAATGTGGTACATCTACACAATGGAGTTCTATTCAGTGGTAAAGAAAGATGACATAATGAACTTTGCAGGTAAATGGATGGAACTTGAAGCCACTATGCTAAGTGAAGTAACACAGTCCCAGAAAAACAAAGGGTGAATGGCTTCTCTCATTTGTGGATGCTAACACCAAATCCCCAGTTGAAAGTCATGGTGAACAACATCACTGTTATATTTCTTTTTATCTGAAAGCAACTGTGCTATTATAATGTGGATCTCCTAATGGGCTCTAGAATTGACCTACCACTTATTTTCAGACTCTGTAATTACTATATATGGGTGGAAGGTACATATTAATATTTTAGAGTAATATAAAATTAAAGGGGAAAATGTGAATGCTTAAACATATTTTGGAATTAACATTCTGTTTATTCTCAGAGGTCATAATTTTGATATACATGTGGTTGTTATATAGGCATATGTTGGAGCAATACAAAAGGGAGGGAACAACAATAACATAAAGACTTGGTCAAGGAACGGACTAATACTCTTAAATTCTGCCCCAAACAATAAGCCTCTGCAGTGAAAAAGTTTGGAAATACTGAAAGATGCAAGACATTTATGGCAGAAGGCATAAACTGGGGTGGGGTAGGGGACAGAGAGAGAGGAATGTGTCTAAATTGGACTGAAAGATAATGTATGAAATGCACACAACATCAATAAAAGTATTTAAAAAAATTTTCCTCAGACTAGCCTGGGGGCATGTCTGTGGGATATTTTCTTGATTGTCAAATGATGTGGGAGAACCCAGCCCACTGTGGGTAGTGCTTCCCCTGGGCAGGTGGTCCTGTATTGGGTAAGAAAATGGGCTGAGCATGGGCCAGGGGAGCAAGCCAATAATCAGTATTCCCCATGGCCTGTGCTTCAGCTCCTGCCTCCAGGTTCCTGCCCTGAGTTCCTACCTTGGGTTCCCTCAGTGACGATCTGTGTGATGTGGGAGATGGAAGATGCATAAACCCTTTCCTCTCCCAATTTGTTTTGGGCAGAGAGTTTTGTCACAGTATTTGAAAGAAAACTAGAACAATATTTGTCATAAAGCCACTTAATGAACTGAGGCTCTGTATTAGTCACTTTTCTGTTGCTGTGATAAAACACCATGAACAAGGAACTTATAAAAGGAAGAGTTTATTTGAGCTTACAATTGACGGTTCCAGGGAATTAGAGTCCATTGTGACAGGAGGCATGGCGGCTGGAGCTGGAGCAGCAAGCCGAGGGTCACATCTCGCAATGAGCACAGGAAGCAGAGAGAGCGACTGGAGACCACGAGGCTTGTTAAATTCACTAAGCCTGCCCCCAATAACGTACTTCCTCTAGCACAGTCACACCTTCTAAGACCTCCAAGAACAGTGTCACCAACTGGAGACAAATGTCTGAATACTTAAAGCCTATGGGGGACACTCATTCAAACCACCACAGACTCAGTCAAAAGACAAATGTATAGAGTTAATTTAGCTAGCTAGCTACTTAGCTAGATGATAGGTAGATGGTATAGAAGACAGATAGTCAATTGTTTGATTAATATTTTCATGCTATATGATAAAAGATAGATAAAAGTTAGATAATGAGTGGTAGATGGATATTTTATTTTTAATATTTTATTCATTAATTTTTAATATTTTAATTGAGATTTTGTGCATGTCATACAATAGTTCTTGACTAAATTTAGTCCCCCTCCTCAACTCATGCTCCCACACACATACACCCTGGATCTAATGCATTCTGTTATATATTTTAATTCCTTTCCAGTCAAGCATTTATATCCAGATGTCCTTCAGTGCAAGTTTATCACTGGAGTCTAGTCAGCCTGTCTAGAGATCTTAAAAAAGATCTATTCTCCCTCTCTCAGCAGTAATCAGTTGGCAAGAGTTCCCAGGCTAGGGCCAGCCTTCAGACCATTTTCCTTGCTTCATGCTGGACCCTTGTCTGATTTGGCATGGGTATTATGAGAATTTCACAGGAGCAAGTGGCCTAAAATCCTGTTTCCCTATATCCATGGAGCCACCATGGCTCTTACAATCTTTCTGCCCCCTCTTCTGTTATAGTCCCTGAGAAATGTAGGTGAGGTTTAATATAGGTGTCCTATCCAAAGACACAGACTCTGCAGACTCTTACTCTCTAAATTATATCCAGGTGTGACCTTCTTTATACATTGCATTCTCTTGTATAAGGAAGCTTCACTTGTGATAGTTGCATGATGCACTAGTCTTCTGTTCACCACCTTTTCTGCTATGTTCCACGAGTCTTAGTTGTAGAGTTTCCACTGCAGCTATATCATCTAGGGCTGGCCATATATATCTCATATATATATATATTCTGTTTGTTTCCAGTTGTGGAACTCTCTAATAGCTTCCATCTGTTGCAAAAAGGAGCTACTTTTATGAGTGGTATCAGTACACTTGTCTGTAAATATAACCAACTTGGGGAGGAAAGAGTTTATTCATCTTATATCTCCCATGTCACTGAGGGAACCCAAGGCAGGAACCTGGAGGCAGGAGCTGAAACACAGGCCATGGAGGAAAGCTGCTTAATGGCTTGCTCCCCTGGCCCATGCTCAGCCTGCTTTCTTACACAATACAGGACCACTTGCCCAGGGGTGGCACCACCCACAGTGGGCTGGGTTCTCACACATCTCTTGACAAATTTCATGTGTATGAGTATATTGCCTGCAGGTATGTAAGTCCATCCGTGTCTTGCAATGCCCACATAGTTATGAAGAAAGTGTTGGATTTCCCTGGTACTAGAGTTACAGATGGTTGTTAGGCTCCATGTGGGTCCAGGAATTGAACCCAGGTCCTCTGCAAGAGCAGCCAGTGCTCTTAACTGTTGAGCCATCTCCCTAGCCCATGATGAAGGACATTTTAATGATTGATCATAGATAAAAGATGATATATCCTAATAAATGATCATATACATGTTAACAAATTGGTTCATAAAGGAAATTCTTAGCTGACAAGGGTTGAAAATAAAAGTGATATAAATGTGAAGATCAGTAAAATAAAAAGATGCTCATGACTTGATATTTGACAAGGTAGGTTTCAAACAAAAAAAGTATTGAACCATATCAAATATAAGTTTTTCATTGCTATAGCTTCAATTTACGAGAGTAAGATAATTGAGTTATGAATATGCAATACATAAACATGTATTAACATCTAAGAGAATAAATTATGAGATATGAATGTTCTATTTCCTTTTTCATTTTATCCTGTGATTTCTTTAGTATTTCCACTTCCTTCTGGAGCCTGTCATTCTCATCTTGTAGCTCCTTGGTTTCTTGGTCAGTTTCTTTCTTCATTTTGGCCTGGGATCATTTCAGCATTTCCACTTCCTTCTGGAGTTTCTTATTTTCTCCTTTTAGTTCTTTCCACTGTTTGTCATTATCTCCCTGTAGGTCCTTCTTGAGTTTTTCATTCTCTCCCTTTAGTTCTCTTATTTATTCTTTATATTCTTTGATTTCTTGGAATATGTCTGCAATTGTCCTTCTAAGGTCCATGTCTTGGTTTCCTTCCAGGGGGATCTCATTGTAGGAATCTTCTGGGCACTCACTGGTATATGAAAGGAATAAAATATACTAGCAAAGAAATTTTAACATACCTTCTTTTGTTTAAATCAATAAAAATGAGTAAGAATAGTGAAGAATTAATATCATAAGGAAGAATAAAATCATATGTTTATCAAAAAGTTTATCCACAGACACAGATAAACAGATTAGAATCAATCATTAACTCCTATATCTGGAACATGAAAAAGAGTTTATTAATATGTCGACTAATGATTAATAGATGCTAGGAAGTGTAGAGGGCAAGTGGGTAAAGGAAGATTGGAAAATACTTTCTGAAACAGCATGTTATGGTAGGATGATGTAGTCAACAAGAACCCATCATATATTTGACATATTGCTAGAAGATAAATTTGAGACTCTCAGCACACAATGAATGAAAAGTAGAAGAAAATGTTAATTAACCTTATCCAATCAGTTAGTTTAAATGATTATATAAAAACATTAACACTGGGCTAAATCCATACACACAATTATTGTATGCCAAGTAGAGAATCTAATTTAGAAAATATATTCTCAATAAATAGAAAATGCAGTTCTTTCCAAGTGCATTAGTAACATCTATACATTTTGGTTTTCAATAACAGGGAGGTGGTATGCCTTGGTCAGGCTGCTTTAGACTGTGTAACCCTGCCTCAGCCTGCAGAGTAACTGGGAATACAGATGTGCATCACCATGCTTTATAAAATTGTGTCAGAGAATCAGGGTCTGACCTTGACCTCCATCTCCACTAAAATATCAATGTAGTTTAGCAAACAAAATATTAATATTTTTGTTAAAAATGTAGGTTGTGGAACATGGTTCATAAATAGTTGCACATAAGCATGAAGACCTATGTTCAAATCGCCAGAACCCTTATGAAAGCTAAGCTTAGTAGCATATGTTTGTAATCCAAGTGTTTCTGTGGAAGTAGAGGAGGCGGAGAAAAGACAATCTCCAGTAGTTTATGATCTATCTAGTTTGTCATATACATTGTTGAACAATAAAGACACACTCTCTCAATCAGGACAAAAGAGGAAGTCTGACACCTGAGGTGGTTCTCTGAACTCCACATGCATGCCACGGCCAGCAATCCATCCACAAGCTCTCTCTCTCCTCTCTCTCTCTCTCTCTCTCTCTCTCTCTCTCTCTCTCTCTCTCTGTCTCTTTCATAATGTAAAAAGCAAACATACTAAAGACAAGCTAATTATTGGAAACTGATTAACTGTGGGTGTAAACACCAATCAACAAAAAGAAAATAGTAAAAACCCAACATATTTTCCAACAGCAAATGTGGTTGTCCTACCAATTTCTTTCAGCAAAAGAACTGGACAAATTAATGATTTTTGTGCCCCAAATATATTGTATGAGATTCTTGAGAAATCAATAAAATTATTTTCTTAAAAAAGAATTTCATTAAGAGTTTAAAACTTTATTAACAAAAGTATGTATATTTTTTAAAGGACTACTTTGATAGTAAATAGTGTGAAGGTGGAAAAGGCATCAGTGGATTCACAGAGGAGGCAAACATTTATACAGGCCAGATCTTTGTATACTTCCAAATTACACCACATAGATTACTTGAAAATTCCAGAGGGGAATTTTATTTTTAAAGTACATAATTTATGCTGTGAGCACTTTAAACAAGTGAGCCAATGTAGATTTATTAATAGTAAAAGTATTTAACCATACAATCTACCTAATAGTGTGTGATGTAAACATCTCTGAAGTATTAAGAAAGACACACTCTTTCTTAATTAAAATACTCTGACTGAGGAATTTTAATAATAAAAGTTTAATAATATCCTTCTATCATTTTTATTAGCTGAGGTCCTAAAAATGCAGCATTCTACCTAATTTGTTCTTTTTCTCAATCTCAGTAAAATAATGTTCCTTTTGCCTGGAGAGACTTAAGTTTTCAGAAGCTGGATATGAATGAGGACCGCTGGAAAATTTATGGTTATTTTAACAACTCCAAACAGAATTGGTACAAATTAAAATCCTTAATGGTCTCATTTGTTAAAGAATCCAGAGTTCACTGAAAAGTCATATCACTAATCCTGTAGTAATAAAAAAATTTAAATGAATCAGTTTCCAGTCTCAGACAAAATTAAATTCCTGAAGCCTTATCCTTATAATTGCTACAGGCCACAAGGGCAGTTCATTACTGATAAATGAGAAATAAGGAAGCAAGGGATTATTTTAATTTCTACTTCTCCTTGACACCTGTTGGCACTGATAGTGGAATAGAGTCTGTGATCTGTGAATCTAAATGAAATCATTGAAGCAGGTAATTTGCAGAAAGTTTTACCATTTGGTTGTTGAGCAGGAGCTCCACCTAACTATGCTTCTGCTTTTTCAGAGCTGCCACTTGATTATGTGAAATGATGGAAACTTTCCTCTGCACAATAATAATAGTAGTGCTTGTGGGCAGAAAAGTATGCCACAGTGTGTATATGGAAGTCGGAAAATCGCTTTAGGAAGTTGGTTCTTATCTTTCCCTTTATATAGAGTCTACAGATGGAAACAAGGTGTTGGCATGTTCAGCCATCTTACCAGCCCAGGAATACTTACTGACTTAGTTTATCCCCCATCCATGTAGTTTGTAACTTCTTTTGTACTTCTCTTGGAATTTGGGGACCCTGGCTCATGGATGCTACAGTTAGTGTGGGTTGACCTTATGATAGCACTTATGATACAGTTACCAGTATAAACTCAAAATTAGGGGGCTGGGGAGATGGCTTAGTGATTAAGAGCACTGTGTGCTCCTACAGAGTTCCTGGGTTTATTCTCAGCACCTACATAGAGGCTAACAGCTGTCCATAATTACAGTTCCAGGGGATCCAACACTTTCTTCTTATCTCCACAGACATTACATGACACATGTGCCATTACATACATGTAGGCAATACACTCATATACATAAAGTGAAAATAATAAATAAAATATTTTTAAAATAAACTCAAAATTAACCTATCTTGCTTTCCCTGTTTATAAAAATAATGAATATGTTTTCTAGTTCCTTGGAGCACTCCTTTGAGAGATGTGAGGGATTATCTAAACTAGGTCGAGGTATAATTTCATCCCCTCTCCCAATGTGGGCAGTACCATCCCATAGGCTAGGGTTCTGACTTTCTAGGAGGGGACAGCTGGCTGTGCATGGTCAGCCGTCTGTCAGTGCCTCCTGACCTCTAGCTCCTGCTCTCACAAACTGTGGAACAACAAAAAAATCTTTCCTTCTTTATTTTACTTGTCAGTTATTTTGTGTCTTTTGTGTCTGCAAGAAGGAAATAACTAATATAGTGAGTTTGTGTAATTCAAGGCCAGTAGGCGGTGTGTTGTAAGTCATTACCAGTTTTGGGTAGTGAAAAAAAAATCACAGGAAATTTCCAGAATATTTTCTTTTTTTAATTTTTAAAAATTTATATATTTATTATTTTTTATGTGTATGAGTGTACTATCTGCATGTAGGTTGGTGCACCCGTGTTGTGCAATGCCACAGAGGTCAGAAGAGGACGCTGGATTCCCCTGGAACTGGAGTTAAAGACGTTCTTAGCCACCATGTGGGTGCTGGGAATCGAACCCAGGTCCTCTGCAAGTGCAGTCAGTGCTGTTAACCGCTGAGTCATCTCTCCAGCCCCCCAGCATATTTTGTATCCCTAGGGAATATTAGCTTCCCATCTTTCCATTCTGTGAGAACAGAACAAATATTCCTGTTTCACATTCGAAGATGCGGAGGATGATTTGTTAGCTAGCTTAAAGCAGTCCCTCCTGACTGATTCATACTGTCCATTTTCCTAAGGCCAAGATTTTTTCTATGCTTGTTGCATCCCTGCTAGGGAGATGCAGCTACTTCTTTTGAAAATATTAGGTAGGCCTGTGACACCAGCACTGTGCGAACTCTGATATCCTCTTCCTTCAATTTCAACTTCAAAGTATTCTTCTCAGATTCCTGGATAAAAGCTGGATTTATTTTTGGAATCTACATTTTAGTTACCTGTTGAGGATTAGTACATTTTCCCTGTGCTGCTGAAGACACTTCTGATCTTATCTGGGCTAAACAGACGATGAACCATCAGTAGCGTTTGCTTTCTGCATCCTTCTGCCGATAATATGTATTCTGTTCCTGTCAGAGTATTCAGACTTAAGCTTTACTAGTTTAATTTGCTCGCCCAGTTGGTCCCTCCCTCCAAACATAACTAGAGCTCACAGTTTGTTTATCGTCCTGCTATATGTTTTCCTTTTTCTTGGATTTCTGGAGCAGGTATTTATCAAAGGCTTAATATTTGAAATATGTGATCTCCCATGGTCAGAGATAGGAAACAAGTAGATTGAAACATGTCTCTCTTTATGTCCATGCTTCGCACAACCCAATATAATATAGTTAACTTTTACTCCCCTGGACCCAAACACCTAAGAAAGAGAATTTAAGGGTGAGAGGCTTTAACTTGGCTCACAGTTTTAAAGGCCAAGGTCAGATCCAACAATCTCAGCAATTGGCAAAAAGAGTCATCTCCCCAAGGAAAGCGCAGAGAGTCATATTTTCTTTTCAAAGTTAATTCATTAACTTTGGCTTATATTACTTTCTAAGACAGCACCAGTCATTAATAAGTTTTATACTTACCCATTTTGGTGTTTAACAACATGAATTTTTTTTTAATTTCTGTATTTTATTGGAGAACAAATATTTGATAAAGTTTAAGTTTCATATTATAACTACCCCAAATACGAATTTCATGCTTTTATAAACTGTACACTTTCTAATTGGTTTTCTTTCAATAATACTTTAATTAACATATAAAATGTATGTATTTATGACATATAGTATAACAATTCAATATAGGCATAAGCACTGTGCACTTTTAACAGGAGTCTGGATATGTAGCTCAGTAGTACAAGCCAATGATTAGCTTGTGGCAGACCTGACACAGAAGAAAAAGTCCAGTGTTATAAATTAATTTGCTTTCAGTTGAAAAAAAGAGAAAAAAATCCAGTTCATACAGGCAGTCTTTTTTAGCGAAGAAAATACTTAAAATTCTATCTTGTAAGTAGTTTGAAATATTTAATATTGTTATATATGCATATACTGTTATATATAATTATAGTATTACTCATGTAGTACTGTTAACCATAGTCAACCTGCTGTGCAGTGGAAGGCCAGAATAGAATCCTTCTATCTAACTGTAACTTTGTTACTATTAATCAATTTCTAGGCACTTCCTCCTACCACCATCCTCTTTATCCTTCAAGTTCCCAGCCTTTTCTTCTCTGAAATCATCCTTAGATTCTACAAACATGAGATTGTATGACATTGCTCTTTTGTGCCTAATTGATTTTACTTATTTTCTTCTGGTCTGTCAATGTTGCTGAAAATCATAGCATAACAATTTTAAGGCTGAATAACATTCTGACATGTGTAAACTTCTTTTTGACCATCCATGTATCCACTGATGACGAGTTAATTTTCATTTCCTGGCTCTTATGAATGGGGATGCAGTAATGGAAAGAGGACATACTTTTGACATATTGAATTTTCATTGATATACATGCAATAGTGGGGTACCTGGATCATATGGTAATCTTGCCTTATTTTTTCCCATTATGGCTATAATAATTTCCATCCCCACCATGAAAGAGTTAGAGTTCCATTTTTTCCACATGCATTACTCAAGCCTCCATCCTATATAGGTAATTTACCATTTCTTTTAATTTTCATTAATTTTGTATTATACATTAACTTGACTTTCCTGTTTCATTTCAGCCTGGGATCTTTCCAGTTGGGAAGATAAGATAGAGAACTAGAATGCTCAAACAAAGATTATGAAAAATAATAATAAAAAAAAGACAATAGTGGAGCAATCAGGAAATGTGGGACACTATGAAAAGACCAAACCTCATCATCATAAAGATAGAGGAAGAAGAATCCCAGGAAAACAATATTGATCAGATCTTCAACAGAATAACAGAAGAAAATTGAATTCCCAAACTGAAAAATGACAAACCCATACAAACTAAATAATCACATAGAACACTAAATAGATAAGATCAGAAAAGAAATTTCCCATGCCATATAATAGTTCAAACATTAGATGCCCAAAAGAAAGACAGACTACTGAAGGCCACAAGAGAAAAGCAACAAGTTACATATAAGGGGAAACCCATAAGAATTGCAGCTGACTTTTCAATGTAAACCATAAAAGCCAGAAGAACATGGACCTAAGTATTCCCAGTGCTAAATGTCTATAGATGCCAACACAGATTACTATACCCAGCAAAAATGTCACTTATAGTTGAAGGAGAAAGAAAAATCTTTCATAACACAAACAAGGTGAAAGAATTCATGTCCAATAAACCAACCCTTCAGAAAATTATTAGAACCAAGTCAAAGGTCAGAGGTAAAGAGCAACTATCCCCAAGCAGCTAGAGAGAATAATTGATAACAGTATAACTGTGAAAATACTAACTTAACCAAGAATGCAAACAGAAAATAAGGTGAAAGGAAGCAACATACATCTCTCAATAATAACCTTAAATATCAAGGGTCTAAACTCCCCAATCAAAAGACATCGATTGGGAGAATGGATTAGGAAACAGAACCCATCTACATGCTGTCTACAAGAAACCCATTTCACCTTCAAGGATAGGTATCAACTTAAGTTGAAAGTATGGACAAAAATATTTCAAGCAAATGGTACTGAAAAGAAAGCAGGAGTTGCTATTCTAATATGAGACAAAATAGTCTTCAAAGTAAATCTAATCAGAAGTGACAAAGAGGGCCATTACATCCTTATCAAAGGAACAATTCACCATGAACACTCCACTGAGTACAGGTCAACTGAACAAAGAATAAACAGAGAGTCAACTGAATTACAATATGCCAAATGGACCTCACAGATATCATATCGAATATTCCACCCAAACACCAGAGAATATACTTACCACTCATCACCCCATGGAACATTCTCCAAAATTGACCACACACTGGGACACATTAAAAACCTCAATAAAAAGGATAGAAATAATCCTATGCCTTCTATCAGACCACAGTGCAATAAAACTCAATATTAACACCAGAATAAGCCCTACTGTCTACAGGAACACGTGGAGACTAAACAACACACCCATAAACAATGAATGGGTCAAGGAAGAAATAAGGAAAGAGATAAAAGTATTCCTGGAACTAAATAAAAAAAAGACAATACACAAAACCTATGGGATACTTTAAAAGCAGTCCTAACGGATATTTACACCCCTGGGCACCTACATTAAAAACAAACAAACAAACAAACAAACAAACAAAAAACAGAAAGAGCACAAATAAATGATCTAACACTGCAGATGAAAGCAATTGAGAGGCAAAAACAACTGATTCATAAACCCAAAAGACAAGTGGAAATAACAAAAATTTGAACAGAAATCAATGAAATAGAACCAAAGAAAATGATAAAAAGTATTAATGAATCCAAAAGGTGGTTCTTCAAAAGGATAAACAAGATAGATAGACCTCTAGCTCAGTTAACCAAAAGAAAGAGCACCTCCAGATTGACAGAATTCAAGATGAAAAGGGAAATATCATGACAGACATTGAAAAGAGTCAGACAATAATATGAGAATATTTTAAAAAACTATACTCTACTAAATTTGAATACCTCAGAGAAATGGATGAATATCTGAAATCCTGGAATTCACCAAATCTTACTCAAGAAGATATTGACAGCTCAAACAGACCGATAACATATGATGAAATCAAAATAGTAGTTCAAAACCTTTCAACTAAAAAAAAAGCCCAGGCCCAGATGGATTTATGGCAGAGTTCTATAAAACCTTTATAGAGGACATACAACCACCATTACTCAAATTGTTCAAAAGAATAGAAACAGAGGGAACTCTCCCAAATTCTTTATATGAAGCCACTATCACTCTAATACCCAAACCAGGCAAAGATACAATCAAAAAAGAAAACTATAGGCCCATTTCATTAATGAACATAGATGCAAAATTTCTCAAGAAAATACCTGCAAACCACATATAGCCACACATCAAAAAGATCATTCACCATGACCAAATCAGATTGATACCAGAGATGTAGGGATGGTTCAACATACACAAAACAATAAATATCATAAAACACATAAATGGGCTGAAAGACAAAAAAACACATGGTTATCTCAATTGGCACAGAAAAAGTCCAGCATGACTTCATATTTAAAGTCCTAAAGAGAATTAGACTGCAGGGGACATTCCTCAACATAATCAAAGCCATATACAAGAAACCCACAGCCAACATCATCCTAAACGGTGAAAAATTAGAAGCATTACCCTTAAAATCAGGAACCCAGCAAGGCTGCCCCCTATCTCCACTCCTCTTCAATATAGTGCTTGAAATGCTTGCTACAGAAGACAAGAAAAAGAAATTAAATGAGTGCTAGTTGGAAAAGAGGAAGTCAAACTATCCCCCTTTGCAGATGATATGATATTTTACATAAGGGATGCAAAAAACCACCAAGAAACTCCTAGAAATGATCAAGAGTTTCAGTAAAGTAGCTGGATACAAAATTAACCTAGAAAAATCAAAAGCCTTTCTTTACACCAAAAACAAACAAGTGGAAAAGGAATACCAGGAGACCATCCCATTCACAATACCTAAAAAATACCTTGGAACAAACCTAACCCAAGGCACCAAAGAGCTCCAAAATGAACATTTTAAATCCCTGAAAAAGGAGATTGAAGAAGATACCAAAAAAATAGAAAGACCTCCCATGCTCATGGATTGGAAAAATTAATATAGTAAAAATGTCCATCTTACCCAAACTAATATACAAATTCAATGCAATCCCAAATAAACTCCCCATGAGTTTCTTTTCAGACTTAGAAAAATCAATGCAATCCCAAATAAACTCCCCATGAGTTTCTTTTCAGACTTAGAAAAAAAATCCTTAAATTCATATGGAAAAGCAAAGGACCCAGGATAGCCAAAGCAACCCTGAACAAAAAGAGCAACACAGGTGTGTGTGTGTGTGCGGGGGGGGATAACCATACTTAACTTCAAACTATATTACAGGACTATTCTAATAAAGACAGCCTGGTACTGGTACAAAAACAGACAAGCAGATCAAGGAAACAAAATGGAAGATCCAAACCTGAGCACATGCAATTTCAGCCACTTCATATCTAATAAGGGGGCCAAGTAGACCCAATGAAAGACAGTATCTTCAGCAAATGGTGCCAGCAAAACTGGATTGCCACTTGTAGAAAGATGAAGGCGACCCCTACCTTTCACCATGCACAAAAACAAACTCCAAATGGATTAAAGACCTCGGTAAGAATGGCCAAGATTGGTATATGTGTGGAAGGCATGTATTCATATTTTAGAGTAATATAAAATTAAAGGGGGAAAATGTGAATTCCTAAACATATTTTGGAATTAACATACAGTTTATTCCCAAAAGTCATAATATTGATGCATTTGTGATGATTATATAGGCATCTGTTAGAGCAATACAAAGGGGATGGAAAAATAACAACATAAAGACTGGGTTAAAGAACTGAATGATACAGTTAAACTCTGCCCAAAACAACAAGCCTCTGCAGGGAAAAACTTTGGAAGACTGAGAGAAAGATGCAAGACATGTATGGCAGAAAGCATAAAAATGCGTGGGATGAGGGCAGGGAGAGGGGAATGAGTCCAAATTGGACTGAAAGATAATGAATGAAATACACAATAAATAAATAAAAGTATTTGAGAAAAGAATGGCCAAGATTAGGAAAACAAATGACACCAAATTCTGGAGAGATTGTGGAGGTAGAGAAAGGGGAACAGTCACCCACTGCTGGTGGGAATGCAAACTCATGCAACCATTATGGAAATCAGTGTGGAGAACTCTTAAAAGATTGAAAATGAGCCTACCACCTGACCCCGCCATACCACTCCTGAGTATATACCCACAAGACTCATTCTATTGCAAAGACACATGCACATCTATGTTTATTGCAGCTCTCTTCACAATAGCAAAAAAGCTGGAAGCAACCCAAATGTCCCTCAACCACAACGAGTGGATAGAGAAAATGTGGTACATCTACACAATGGAGTTCTATGCAGCAGTAGAGAAAGATAACATCATGAAATTTCCAGTTAAATGGATGGAGCTAGAAGATATTATGCTAAGTGAAGTAACACAGTCCCAGAAAAACAAATGACATATGGTGTCCCTCATTTTTGGATGCTAGCACCAAATCCTTAGTTGCAAAGCAAACTGAGCATCGTCTGTTATATTTCTTTTTTTACATGAAAGCAGCTGGATGGTTAAAAGGTGAATCCCTAATGGGCTTGAGAATTAACCTACCACTATGTTCAGATTTTGTAATATTGGTATATGGGTGGAAGATATGTATGCATACTTTGAAGTAATATAAAATTAAAGGGGAAAAATGTGAAAAAAAGACTGAGGGAAAGATGCAAGATATGTGTGGCAGAATGCAAGAACAGAGGTGGGGTGGGGGGCACAGAAAGGGGAATGTGTCTAAATTGAACTGAGAAATGATGTATGAAATATGCAAACCATCAATAAAAAATAAAACAAAACAAAAATATATAAAAAAGAGAAATAAACATGTTTTAGAGCTATGAAAAAAGCCTAACATCTGACAGAGGTGACAGGAACATTAAGGAGACACTGCGTGAAGTCTCTTGAGGACAGAAGAGAGCCCTAGAAGTGGCCAGTGCACCTTCTGTCACCCTGCAACATGCTACTTCCTCATAGCCCTCCTGGTGTCATCATGTTCGTTGGAGAAGAAAAGCCAAAGTAATAAAAACTGCCTTAATAACACTTCCACCTTTCATGAGGTATTTGTGCTGTTTCATGTTGTCATGCCTAAGAGAAAGCTCCTTGCTCTGGCCTCTACTATGCAGGAAAATCCCAAGGCTAAAATGTTCAGGGACTTCAAACCTTATACAGCCTGTATTTCTTCAGTTTCAATCCAGAATAGGTCTGTCTGTAGAAGAAACATCCTTAATTGGGTGTTTGATGAATCTAGAGTGATGGCTTCTATCCCATGGAAATTTTAGTGGTATTTTGTAAATGTATAAGTGCTTAATCATGATCCTGAATAAACTGGATAAAAATATAAAAAAATTATTTGTTTCAGAGACAGGAAAGTGCAACTATTAGTTTGATTTACACCTACTTGTTTGCTCATGTGGAAGCACCCTATTCTCTTCATTCTGTGACTTCTCCTTAAAATGTTGTCTTTTTACATTAAGTTGTGAACCTTAGGTGCAATACCACCTTCTGGATTAAGTTAAGGAGTGGCAATTTCCTACACTGTGGAGGAAATAGCATTACCTATCTGCGCAAGACGTGGACCAAATCACAAGGTGGAAGGCTCTTCTGAGGCACCAGGTGGAAAAGGTGTTTGTTATCCTTCAGTTTTACTGTTCTCCAGTAATTGCAAGGTTAGAACTAAGATGACTAAAACTAGGTTTGCTACTTTTTTGAATGAAGGAATCTACATCCAAGAACTTTTAGCTATCTCACAAAAGAAAGAAAAAAAGATAGGTTAATTACAGAATTTTGTGGAAAGGTAGAGTTGAGAGATATATAAAGAAAGGCATATTCTAGCTGGGCATGATGGCACATTCCTTTAATCCTAGCACTTGGGAGGCAGAGGCAGGTGGATCTTTGTGAGTTCAAGGCCAGCCTGGTCTACAGAGTGAGTTCCAAGACAGCTGGGGCTACAAGGAGACCCTGTCTCGAAAAGACCAAAAAAAGAAAAAAAAAAAAAAAAAAAAAAAAAAAAAAAAAGGCATATTCTGGTAGGTTCAAAGCAAAGAAGCAGTATATGCAGGAAAATGATAACAATTATTATGGGAACTGAGCACTCTATGAAGGAAGGTGACACCAGTGCTTGTGGAAACTAAATACTGCATGTAGGGAGGTAGACATCAGTGATCACGTGGGCCAGACAGTCATCGACAAGCAGTCACTCGGGCCAGCCTTACCATTTCTACCTAGATGGATGAATCTTCTTGAGCCAGTGTTTTTGTTTGTTTTACACAGTTTAACAAATCACATCATTCATATGGTTTTCTGCAGCAAGGGGATGAGAGATGATGAGAGAGAGAGAGAGAGAGAGAGAGAGAGAGAGAGAGAGAGAGAGAGAGAAATACTAACAGAGCCCAGGGACACATATCTGTATCTTCTCATCTCGCTGCCAGACTCAGAAGCTGTTCACCTTGAAAAAGTTAGATATTAAGTCACTTGGCATTTTCATAATGGGAGCATTCTAAAATCACTGTAACCACCATATACTCAGAATTCTCTACTTGCCTTCATGTTATCTGCGCACTCTCTTATATGTGTTTTTTATATTCTTTCAAATAATTCAAGATTTAGTGAAAATAATTCCCTTGTTGGGAGGTAATGAAATAAAAGTTTTAAGAGATTTAGTAGATTTTCCAAAATTGCATAGAAAAATAACTACTGGGTCTTAGCCTGGAAGTTTTGGTTTCCTCATTCTCTTTCAGTTATATAGCATGAATTATGCTGTATAGATAGGTTAAGTCTGATGGAGGCATTGTGTTTCACTGAATGAGGAGCCTGAGGAAACTCGGAACTGGAGACTGGTTTCAGTCTTAACTAAACATGTCCTCTCTCTTGCGGTAAGCTCAGGGATGGATTAGAACCAAGATCTTGGCTTAAATATGGAGGATTTTCTCTCTTTTCGCATCTGTAAGAGGCAGTGAGTACAGGCATGGTGCATATATTGCTGAGCTCCTGTTTATACATCCAATACATCTTCCTGAACTACAGACAAGTGAAATGGAACTTCTGGACTTTGGAATTATGCTCATACTCTGTAGAAATTCTGGGAACAGACACTTAGAGAATAACTAGGAAACTTTTGTCAGGAAGATTGCAAAGGATTCATAAAGTTTTTTTTCTAGTCTGTTTTCTGCTGTGAAGTACTTGCAGTTCACCTTAGTTTTAATCTTAGAAATACCCTACAGCATGCACAGTCTTTGATGTTTTATTAAGGAAGTGAAGGCTTTGATGATCCACTCATGGGCCCAGGGACCTCTTTTCTGCCAGTCAGCCTTCCCCCATCCCTTTCTAAGTGTCCTCAGTAGAACCCGAAGCTCTGGTAAGCTTTTGGTTTAATATTGGCTCTCTCTTTTTGTTTTTACCAACTTATCTATAGAGTAACCAAAATTTGACAAGAAGTCCATAAAGAAGTGTGGGAATTCTTTGTCAGATGCAAATTAAGAAAGTAGAAACTTCATGGGGCTGGAGAGATGGCCTAGCAGTTAAGAGCGCCGACCACTCTTACAGAGGACCCGGGTTCAGTCCCCAGCACCCATATGGCGGCCAAGAACCGTCTGAAACTCCAATTCCAGGAGAACTCCAGTTCCAGGGGAATCCGAGACCCTCTTCTGACCTCCGCGGCATTGCACGACACGGGTGCACAGATTTGCATGCAGACAGTACATTCATACACATACAGAAATAAATAAAAATTAAAAAAAAGAAAGTAGAAACTTTATATTGAAATGTTTTTTCTTAATTTTTAAAAATTTTATTTATTTATTTTTTTATGTGTATGGATACACTGTCTGCATGCAGGTTTGTGCACCCATGTCATGCAATGCCACAGAGGTCAGAAGAGGGTGTTGGATTCCCCTGGAACTGGAGCCAAAGATGGTTCTTGGCCACCATGTGGGTGCTGGGGATCGAACCTGGGCCCTCTGAAAGAACAGCTGGTGTTCTTAACTGCTAGGCCATCTCTCCAGCCCAAAAGCTTATATTGAAAGATGTTTTAATGGGTGCTCATGAGTTTATGCAGAGCAAAATGTTCTCTTAGTCTTTGATGGTGATTTTCCTTGGTGTGCACTACACAATTTCCATTTGTTGCTTTGGATTAGTGTTCATCTTTCTTCATCTAGACTTTCCCCAAGGATCCTGAACACTATGGATCACATAAAACCCTCCTTACTTCCCTTTTATGTTGAGTAAAACAGGTGCCAGGGAATACAGAACACAGGATGTGATGGTGGAGAAGAGAGGATTAAGGTATTGATTGTCTCATCCTTTCTTTCTGATGTCCACATGCTGGTTATACCTTTAACTAAAGGTTCCAGTTCAGGTTTGGAAGTTCTCTGTGTTCATTTACCATTCTGGGTGGCACTAAGTGTGTTTTCTCCCCATCCAAGTTTCATCTGGACCTAGATGTTCTGCTGTCACCAGTCCTGGAAGTCTGCAAGTTTTCCCTTCTCTGCCTGAAAACCCTTCTAAATAGTCTCATTATTAAACATTCCTTACCTAGTATGACTATGTCCTGTGTTTCTCTTAAAACCCTGGATGATATAGAGTGAAAGAGTCAATTGTGGATTTTCCTATTAATATAGAAAATCACAAAGTCATAATCGTGACTCAAATTAAAAATGTTCGGTCTTAATTTGAATCTATCTTCTGCTAATTTCTGAGACTTTATAGAAACTGAATTTTCAGAACCTCTGTTTTCTCACAAAGTACTTTTTTGGAAGACTGTTTTACAATTAAGGTTAAATATAAGGAAAATTGGTACAGTGTCTGAGAAGTACAATACTGAGTAAAGAGGCACTTATAAATCTTGAAATATTACCAATGTAGTTAAGCTAGAATTGTTTCCTAGATTTTTTTTACCTTAAAAGTGCTTAATTTTGTTTCCAAGTAAACTTTGCATACTATGTGGAAGGGAGAATGAAGCAGCATCTACCTACTCAGCACAGATGCAGCATGGTGTCCACTGGAGGTCAGAATCTCCAGATGCTCATCAGGCTGTGGCTTCCCCTCTTCACATCCATCTCATCCAGCTCCACCACTCTCTCCTACCACTTTCCTAGGCCATAGGCTAGGTGCAAGGATGCTACTTTCATTGACAGATGATCAACATTCTCATAGTAGAAAGCACTGCAGGTCCAGATTTTATTCCCAAGAGTTGGTTCTGCAGATGTCTGGCATTTCATGCCCCTTCCACGCAGAGTCAATTTCCACTAAATGTTTATTTGGATTCAATCCCCAGTGCTTTAATCCTATTCTATTCCTTTATCTGAATCTCAGTCAGTAGTCTTTTTGAGTCTTGCCATACAAGCGTCCTCTTCACTATCTCTTTTGTAAGAAATGTGCTCCCAGTTATGAATGAGAAGATAGCATAGAAAACAGGAATGTATTTTTATATGTCAACAGAGTCCTAAATAATCTAATATTCATTTTTCCCTTGTTGGGTCATGAAGCAAAGGAAAGAATTAAAAGAAAAATGTCATAAACACATTGAAGCTTGATTTTAAAAATTAAACTTGCCCTGATCAGATTTTCAGAAATGGCCTGAAGTCTGTCTTTGGGGCTTAGCATTTCTCCCCCCATCAAGAATAATACCAAATTTTTGCTCATGTTTAAGAAAGGAGATATGGAGACAATTACTGATTATTAATTTTCACCAGGGTTACTGAGCAAACCCTGCTTTTCTTTTTTTTCCAAGATTCCTGTCATTATCTATTAAAGTTTAACTTCCAAAGCTCTGGCCCTATATAGAATTTCACGCTCATTTAGAATTTCATACACTTAGGGCTGTCAGGAACGATTCCACTTGGAAGAGCCCAGAAACCGTATGCTTGGTCCCAGAAAGCCACAGAAACAGTCTTCTTTGTCTCTTTGATTCTCTTTGGGTCATTTAATAGGAACGGTTCCTCTTTATTCTTTTTCCTTTTGAATCTTGCTTTGTGAGTTGGAGTCTCAATGTGTCTGTCACAAACCTTCCACTTCAGAGGTTAAACTACAAGATCTAATGAGGCAAAATTATTTTTAGCTTAGCCTCTGGCACTATCAATTCCAGGAATATATTGAATTAAGCTTTGTGACTTTGTAGGAAAAAATAGCAGGCTGCCAAGCAGTCTTTTAAACTCTCTCTCTCTCTCTCTCTCTCTCTCTCTCTCTCTCTCTCTCTCTCTGTTTTCTCTTTAATTTTAGAAAAATTTAAAATTAAAAAGAACTTTATGTCATTTGTATCAAATGTATGGGGTTTAATTCAACAAAAGTTTTTACATTCTTCTTTGTATACATTTATTTATTTATTTATTTTTTTTATTTATTTCTGTATGTGTATGAATGTACTGTCTGCATGCAAGTCTGTGCACCCGTGTCGTGCAACGCCGCGGAGGTCAGAAGAGAGTCTCGGATTCCCCTGGAACTGGAGTTCTCCTGGAATTGGAGCTTCAGACGGTTCTCAGCCGCCATGTGGGTGCTGGGGATCGAACCCGGGTCCTCTGTAAGAGCGGTCGGCACTCTTAACCGCTAGGCCATCTCTCCAGCCCCTGTATACATTTATTTTTAATTGGGCTTCCTTCTCTCTTGAATGCTGTTGGATTAGCAATGCACATTTTCCACAAACAACTATTTGTAAGCTTAAAAACAGTTGTATTTATTTTCCAATAGTAAACAGAATTTAGCCAGGCGTGGTGGCGCACGCCTTTAATCCTAGCAGTTGGGAGGCAGAGGCAGGCGGATCTTTGTGAGTTCAAGGCCAGCCTGGTCTACAGAGTGAGTTCCAGGACAGCTGGGGCTACAGGGAGACCCTGTCTCCAAAAGTAAAAAAAAAAAAAAAAACAAAACAAAACAGAATTTATCCCTTAAATCTAATATTGGGGCATAAGTAAATATAATAAACTACTACTTCATTTAGAGGAATTTATTTCTCCTAACATAGATTCCTACCTGAATTCAGAGTCAATAAATAATGGAAGCTGAGTCACACTAGAGATAATCTCAGTTGTGATCAACTTAAAATCTTCTCTAAGGAATGGCTTTGTAATGTGATTGTTCTCTAATGTCAAATTCCAACTCTGACCAGTGCACTGTTTATTTATTGCAACTGCTCCCAAGAAACAGTACTGGATGATTAGAAAGTAAGTAAATAAGAGATTTTGTTAGTAGATTACTTACTGTTCAAAATACTTAGTTTACAAATGCTTTGAGCATGGATGGGAGACTGTAGGGAGATTTCAAGTTTATTATGGACTGGCTTGGGAGGAAGATGTAAATCACATCTATAAAATTAATTAGTGCCACTCACTAATAACGTTGAAAGGTGAGCATTTACTGTGGAAGACACTTCGAACATGATGCTAGAAAGATGACCTCATCAATGAGTGATGGGGGAAGAGGCATTTGAGAATGACATTGAATGAGGTTGGAATGCCACTTTAGTTAAAGAAACTATATCAATTTTATAATAACTGTATGAGAGTTGTTGGGTCCTAGGAACATGGAAACAGCATACAAAGCTTGGCTGGGTTGTGACTATTACAAACATATGCCCTCATATTATAGTTTACCTTGATAAAGCAGGATTATTATTAGTCAGAATAATAATAAATCAATGTTGGTTAATTTATATTTCTATTTTCTGCAGTGCTTTGCTATCTCCTATTTGTATGTCATCTAATTTATCAAAACAAAGTATAACTACCATAATTTTACAAAACAGGAATGAGGATTTGGGGGTAGGAGCAAGGAGAGAGAGCTGTCAGTGGAAGAACTACTTGGATTCAATCCTAAACTAAGTATTATTCAAACACCTGTGAATTTAATCTTATTTTGTGTATATGGATGTTTTGCCTTCATGGATACAAGTGCATCCATGTTTTGCAGTACCTACAGGGGCCAGAAGAAGATCCATTGGAAATGGATGCTTGTTAGCTGTCATGTGGGAGCTAGGAACTGAACCTGGGTCTTCCACAAGGGCAGCCGGTGCTCTTAACCACTGAGCAATCTCTCCAGCCCCTCTCTATGAGAATGACAGGGACAGCCATGTTACAGAACCTTTCTAGGTGTAGAGAGATTGGCATTTTGTGGAATCTGAAAAGCACAATATGGAATTTTAATGAAGCCTTGAAGAATGACTTAAGCTGGATACAGAGAGGACTGCATAAATTTGTAGAAGCAAATGAAGGAGAAAGCAAGAAGATCAATGGCACTGGTCTGGATTTTCTCAAATGAGTTATGGATTTGGGCTGGAGAGATGGCTCGGAAGTTAAGAGCACTTGCTGCTTTTATAGAGGACCTGAGTTCTGATGCTATCGCCCAAGTAGATGAGCTGAGAAATATCTGTAACTTCAATTCCAGGGGAGACAATACCCTGTTCTGGCCTCAACAGCCACTCACTTCCCCATAACCACACACAGAGACTCACGTATAATTAAAAATAAAATATTTTAAGGAATTGCAGCTTGATAACAATATGCATAGATGTAATTTATCCATGAAACTTGCTACTGAAATGTTTTCTGCAAATCACAAGTATTCTATAAAAATTTGTAGATATTTATTAGAGAACGGTATCTCCTTGAGTCCATTATGTTGAAAATGTAGGTTTTACTATTAATAAATGGAGATCTAGTCCCAGGAATCCCCTACATAGCAAAGGGGGAAGATCCCCAATTTTTATGTAGCTTATGTAGGTATGTGTATACCTCATAAGATTTTAAGTCATTCCTAAATTATTTACAATATCAAATGCAATGTAAAGTGCTACTCTGTGTTTTGAAGGAGTAATGACAGGAAATAGGCATGTTCCATGTCCATGGAGATAGATTTTGCTTTTCTAATTAATATTTGTTTCCAGTTGACTGAAACCTTAGATATAGATTCCACAGATATGATAAGCCAACTGCACATGAGATAAACCTTTCACAGCTATTAGAAATTTCTAGTCTTGTCAATGAAATTATAAAAATCTCACAAATCGGGGCTGGAGAGATGGCCTAGCTGTTAAGAGCACCGACCGCTCTTACAGAGGACCCGGTTCGATCCCCAGCACCCACGTGGCGGCCGAGAACCGTCTGAAACTCCAATTCCAGGAGAACTCCAGTTCCAGGGGAATCCGACACCCTCTTCTGACCTCCGCGGCATTGCACGACATGGGTGCACAAACTTGCATGCAGACAGTACATTCATACACATACAGAAATAAATAAAATTAATTAAAAAAATCTCACAAATCTATAAAATAGTATTGTAAGGCTTGAGAAAAAAACCAAAAAAATGAATTCTCAAAATCCTCCTAAACAGGAAATCCTTTATTTGCTAATTTATAAGCCATTGTTGGGTGAAAAAAAAATGCAAAATGGACTTAGAACAAAATGTTCTGTTTTTTAATTGAATTTTTGTGATTTTTTAAATTTTTATTTATTTTATGTGTACAAATGTACTGTCTGCATGTAGGTTTGTGCACCCGTGTCATGCAATGCCACTGAGGTCAGAAGAGGGTGTCAGATTCAGCTGGAACTGGAGTTACAGACGGTTCTCAGCCACCACGTGGGTGCTGGGGATCGAACCCGGGTCCTCTGCAAGAGCAGTCAGTGCTCTTAACCATAGGCCATCTCTCCAGCACTAATTCTTGTGATTTTTATACAGTGTAGTTTGATGGTATTTAGATCTCAACTCTCTATTTTTGCCCCTCACCCAACTGATGTACTCTATCATATATATATATATATACACACACACACACACATACACACACACACACACACACACACATATGATCTGTACAGTCTAATTTTGCTCCTCAAATGTCCTTCAGTGTGTGTCAACTGGAGTCTGATTAACCCGTCAAGGTTTTCATGCTTGAAAGACACTGCCCCTCACAGAGGCCATCTGCTGCAACAACTTCCTTAGGTGAAGTAGGATTCTCTTACCCGCTTCCTCCTGCTTACTTTTATCCGGTTTGAGCTGGAATGCAGCTGTGCATACTGTCATCAATGTCTCTGGTTACCCAACAGAACTTGACAGTAAGACTATACTGCTGAAGACACTACATACATGAGCATAGAAGGAATCATAGAAATTAACTTGGTGCTGACTTTAGAGGTTCATCTCTACTGACTAGCATACATGGTGTTGGCAGGTCCCTTGCAAGCTGCTGGAAGAAGAAAAATAATTATCAACATTACCCAGCTATGAATCTTATTCAGCTTTAAAAAATATTTTAATTCAATGAGAATTTCATCTAAGGTGTTTTGATCCTATTACCTCCCCCTCCTTCATGTCCTCTGACACCCAGCATCCCTTCCCTACCATCCAACTTTATGTAGTCTTTATAATTTTAAAATTAACTAACTCTGATTTGTGTTACACATATGTACTTTGGGGTATAGAACCATCACTGGAGCTTCATAGAAGCTTCATAGAAGCACCTGGTAAGGTGCCACACTCTTAAGGAAACTGGCTCTCAGTCACCAATAGCTCCTCAGGTAGTGGGGGCAGATGGTCCCCATGTCCCTCCTCCATGCTTGAGCTTCCACTCTACTACTACAAGTCCTGTGTCTGGAAGATGCTGCTTCTTCAGCAATAGGGTTTTACCCTCAAGTTCTAGGCCCTGGTACCATGATTTTTTTTTTTTTTTTTGTCTTTTCGAGAAAGGGTCTCCCTGTGCCCCAGCTGTCCTGGAACTCACTCTGTAGACCAGGCTGGTCTTGAACTCACAAAGATCCGCCTGCCTCTGCCTCCTGAGTGCTAGAATTAAAGGTGTGTGCCACCGCGTGCGGCTCATTTTATTTATTTATTTTTATTATTTTTATTTTTTTATATTTTTTCCATGATATTTTTATATAGCCTTTAACTCTACACATGCACTCACAATTAAAGTATATGTGTATTTTTCCATAGAATTATGGAATACTACAATTCTCTTTCAGTTTTCAAACCACCTTAACATTATTTACCTCCTTCCCTTGTATAGCCTGCATTCTTTCCTCCCTGGTTGAACATAAGCAGTGCCTAGAAGACAGGAGTAGCAAAGGACTTTATCAATATGACTTCACTCAGCCTGAAATTAAGGCTAACAATCAATAAATGGAATATCAATAAACTAAAATCTTCTGTACAACAAAGAAAACAAGCAATCGAGTGAAGAGGAAGCCTGCAGAGTGGGAAAGGGTCTTTGCCAGCTATACAGTTCCCAGAATATATAGATAAATTGAAAAAGAAAGGGTCAAGAAAATGTATGCCCAATTAAAACTGGGCTATGAATCTGGAAAGAATAATTTGCCTTACTCAAGCTAGAATGGCTGTGATCATAAAAAAAAAAATGATACAAAATGTTGATGAGGATGTGGGCAAGGGGAGCCCTCATTCAGTACTGATGAAATGTTTAAACTGGTACAGACAGTATGAAAATCACTATGGACAACTCTACTCCAGTTCCAAGGGAATCTGATGCCCTCTTCTGACCTCCGTGGCATTGCACTACATGGGTGCACAAACCTGCATGTAGACAGTACATTCCTACACATCGAAGAATAAATAAAAATTAAGAAAGTAAAATAAACCTGCCATATGATCCAGCTATACTGCTCCTTGCCATTTACACAGAGAACTCAGTTTCCTACTACAGAGATACTTTCTCAACCATGTTTATGTTTTTTTTTTCAAAATATCTAGGAGATGGAAAGAACCTATATGTACCCAACCTATGAATGGATAATGAATGTGTGGTGCTTTTACACAATGGAGTTCTATTCAGCTATAAAGTTCTATTCAGCTGTTCTTGAAATATGCAAGTAAATATATAAATTAAAAGCTGTTATACTGAGTAAGGAAAACAAGACTCAGAAAAACAAGTGATTCGTCTCTCTCATTTGCGGATCCTAGCTTCAAATACTTACATGTGAGTATACATCTTAATATAGCAACAGGAATTAGGAAAATGGAAGAGACCTATGGTGTGGAGGGGAGAAGAAGGAGCTTAGGGGGGCATAATAAAGAGAGAGATTATCCAGGGGAAAATTGGAGGTAACTTAAATCTGTTTTCACTATGGAAAGTTCTATGTGGCTCTCTGTGTTACCAAACATAGTGTTGCTGTATCCTAAGCTATCACCTGTGGTCTTTCTTAGCTCACAGAACTGTCTGATTTACTGCAATTCAAAATCGCCAATGAAAAACCAGCTGAGTAGGCCTGATGTGGCAGCATAAGCCTTTAATCCCAAGCATTCTGTAGGCAGAGGTAGATAGAGCTCAGTCATATCTAAGCCAGCCTGGTTTACGTAGTGTGTTCCAGGTCAACTAGTGCTAGTTGGGAACACTGTCTCAAAAATAATAATAATAAAATTAAAAAGAGGTAAAAACCTTTCAATATCCTTTTTATGTTCTGTATAGTTATTGTTTTGACTATTATATGATACCCCGGAAGTTTGACAGGGAAGAGTCCTCTTCGTTTGGTACTCACTCGGTATGTCTCTCAACACATTTGATAGGCATCTCTCTCCTTAGATGAACGTTCTCCTCTGGTTTTATTTGAAATCTTTTCTTTATGATTGACCTGTGTTTCTTCTACTTCCATAACTATGATTCACAGAACTGGTCTTTCGCATATTCCCAGAATTCTTGCATGTTTGCCTTCTTGGGGTTTTTGTTGTTTCTGTCACTTTTTATTCTATCTATCTATCTATCTATCTATCTATCTATCTATCTATCTATCTATCATCTATCTATCTGTCTATCTATCTCTGGCTGAGTGAACTAATTCTTGTCCCTTGTCTTCAAAACCTGATTTTCTCTTTTACTTGTTCCAATTTATTGGTGAAATTTTCCTTTGGGATTTTTATTTCACTTTCTGGATTTTTTCATTTTGAGATTTCTTTCTGTTTGGCTTTGATTCAGAAATTCTCATTATTAAATATTGTTTTCTTATTGTGAAGTGTCATTATTATTTCATTCAACTCTTTGTAAGCAGTCTTCCTTCTGACTGCACTACTATAGTCCATTCATTATTCATAGCCTCTTGCCTTCCTTAAAGATATTTATTTCTGCTATTTGAAACCATTGTCTTGCATGTTATTTACGTTGCTTTTCTCAGAGAATAATACTATGAGAGCAGTAATTTTTAGAGAAGCTATCGTCTTGGCTATTGATGCTGTTTGTTTTTGAGCTAGGATCTAGGCATCTTGAGTTAGGGTGTTGGTACAATTTCTTGGTCTTCCCTCATTTGAGTGGGTGTTTGGATCTGTTTCTTGTACCACAATATGTGAGGTTGTATAGCAGGTCAGTGAGACATAAGGTGCAATCTTGGGACAACTCAGTGTTGATATTTGAACATGGTACCAGGAGTGGTGATCCTTTGCTCACCTAGGCCTGGGTGAAATTTCTGAGCCCAGGAAGAGCCCTCTGTGAGTTAGATGATTCTCACAGCCTATCATCTGGGGTCTGAGGGAAGTGGGAAAATCTTGTCCTCAGGAGACCTTGAGGAAAGTTTGCTGGAGTGACAGCAGGCACTTGGAGTCCCTACCTAGAAAGGAGGGGATGGAGGGCAGATAGGACATGGAATCCTCAGTTGGTGATTGTGGATGGCATTGGTGGCAGGATTCTGGATCACTATTTGGAGAAGAGGGCTGTCAGAGGGTTTGTTGTATGGTCCTCAGTCAGGCAATAGTGGTGGGTGGAGTAGACATTGGTAGTTTGAGGTCCCTCTCTATCTGGAAAGGAGGGTCAAGCAGCTGGTCAGCAGTGCATGGCATTTGCTGTGGGAGGCCTGTTCAGATTTTGGCTTACTCCTTTACCTTCTTCTTTCTTCCTTCCCTATTTGGTCTCTCTCTCTCTCTCTCTCTCTCTCTCTCTCTCTCTCTCTCTCCCTCCCTCCCTCCCTTTCCCTCCTCCTCTTTTGAAGAAAATCCTGATGCATTTTTTAAATTTTTATGAGCTGTGTGGGTTTGGGCACAACTGCTCGCAAATTGGTTTTACATGAAGGATGCTTGTACTCACAAATTATCACTTATTGTTAAAAAAAATGAAAACAAAACAAAACAAAACAAAACATGATCTGGGATGGGTAGGGGTGGGGTGGGGGGAAGGGAAGGGGATATATGCCTGAACTGAATTGGAAAATGATGTATGAAATACACAAAGCATCAATAAAAAAAATTAAAATTTTTTTTTAATGTGTATGAATGTACTGTCTGCATGTAGGTCTGTGCACCCGTGTCCTTCAATGCACATGGAGGTCAGAAGAGGTCGTCAGATTCCCCTGGAACTGGAGTTAAAGACGGTTCTCAGCCCCCTTGTGGGTACTGGGGGTCGAACCAGGGTCCTCTGCAAGACTAGTTGGCGCTCTTAACCTCTAGGCCATCTCTCCAGCCCCAATCCTGATGTATTTTTAAAAAAGGTAACCAACACAGAGCTGTTCTTCAAAAAGGGGAAATCTTCAGTATTTTACAGCTGTACTGTGATGTAGAACTCATGCTAGAAAACAAAACCAAGAAAACACCAACTCTAATAGATTATACAATAGCATTATATAACTGCTGTAGGAAGGGAAGGTCTTCAGCACCCAGCCATGTTGGCTTATTGTAGCCTTACTTCAATGCTCTGGACTCACTCAAACTGTGGCTAACAACTATCTAACTCCAGTTCCAGGAGAATCCGTAGCACTACATGACAGGCCTGCACTTACACACTCATGCATGCAAAATAAAAATAATAATAAAATATTTTAAAAATAAAGTGAGTACTTTGCCTTCTATACATTTACTTTGTAGGATAGACTCTTCCCAGTGTGCCCAAATTTGATTATGTTTATTGGCCTATGAATATTGGAACTATGAGTATTCTGGTTCTCTCCAAAGCAAACGAGCCCTCAGTAAAGTTCTCTGAACACAGAATTCTGAGACTTCAGATAGAATGCCGTGACTCAACCTTCTCCAAATTGTACTGTGTTATTTTAAAAGGGTGGTTCCCAAAGACAGAATATAAATACTGTGGACAGTAAATATCATGTGAGGTGTTAGGACAACATGGTGTTCTTTAACAAGTGATACACCTTCCGATTGTGTCGTGATCCATGGACTACGATGATGCAGTAACTGAAGGAAGACTTAATTTTAGATCTAGCCTGCTTTTAATAGATTGTTGGCCAAGGGTAGGTTCCTGAGCTTGCTGTCCTGTATAAATAGCATCTGAGGAAAGGCAGTTATTAAGGGGGCTGGATAATGATCTCACCCTTCTCGTCACATCAGACCTTGGTATTTTTTTCCTTTCACTTCTTTCTGGGCACCATATTTCAGAACTCACAGATGCACAGTGAGAAAAAGAGCTCTTTTCACCAACCTGATATACAACAGGATGCCACTTTCTGAAAGATTCCTATGCTGTCTTATTTGTTTCTATGCTATTGATTTTACAACTTGGGTTTAAATAAACTTAGTTTTATAGAATATCTATAGTAATAATTCAAAGAACTTCTGCACAGTTCTCTTTCCCCAGATTCTTTGGTTATTATCTTTGTGTAACAGTTGTGTTTTCAATGTTAAATTCTATGTTGTGTATTTCTGATGAAAATGAATGCTGGTTTATATAACTAAAGTTGAATTATCAAATAAATTAACTCATAGTAGCCAAATCTGCTGTTTAATCTACAGATATATTCAAATTTCCCAAGAATACAAGATGCAACCCAGGATCAGACTTTCTTTGCTAATTTTCTGTGACTTCTATGCTGATCACTGTTTGAAAAATGCAGAAGTTATTTTTTAGCATATACCTGTATGAGCTGGCTCTTGTTTCCTCGAGATAAAACTTAACTATTCTTTTGCAAGAATAGAAATAAGGAGATGCTATGACTTTATAGTGTGTCTTATCTAGCAGCAAATAACACCAGTTTCTCCTGATTTGAAATCTCCTGATTTCCTGATAATGATTGTGTTGTTTGATGAAGCTGATATTTGTAACTTGTCCACTGTAATTAGTATTCACACCTATATATTTATAAAAGTACCTGTTTCCAGAGACACTCTAATAGAAGATTTTGTCAAGCTTTCATTTTTCCAGTCTTGGAAGTAAGAGCTGATATCTCAGCAAACTTGAAATTTATTATGATGTTGAATAACATTTCTGACACAGATTTTCATGAATGATTTCTTTACTTCTTTGACCTATTACTACATCATACAGGGTATAACTTTAATTTTTTTTAGTTATTACATTTTATTGAAGTTTTGTGCACTCCATACAAAATTTCTTCATAAAATTTATACCCCACACTCGCCCTCCATTCCACCAGAGTTCATGCACTTTGCCATACCTGTCCTGGATCTTTTTCTTAGTAAACTTCTGCATCAAAAACTTAACTTTCAATTTTAAAGATTTGTGTGTGTGTGTGTGTGTATGTGTGTGCATATAATGTGATAGTTACTAGATGTATTTTCAATATATATATATGTATATATATTGCAGTTCACAAGTTAATATTCCTTTTATATATCAATCATTATGAACTTATATGATGCAATTAACATTTTTTCAGTTTGTGACAGAGATTAGCTGTACAGCCTAGGCTGGCCTCAAAATCATTAACCACTTTGTCTTGGTTTGCTATGTGCTGAGATTATGAATGCTCTGCTGAACAGATAAATTTTCTTTTTAAGATTCTATTTGTTATTTTTATTTTATTTGTCTGAGTGTATTTCTTGCATGTAAGTAGATATACCCATAGTGTTTGTGGAGGTCAGAAAAGGGCTTTGTATCCTCTGGAACTGGAGTTACAGATGGTTGTTAACAGCCATGTGGGTGCTGGGAATTGAACATAGTCAGTGCTGTTAGTGTCTGAACCATCTCTCCAGCCCCTGGATATCTAAATTTTCATTGAATCACATGTTACTATATGAGGCCACATAAGGTGATACTTGAGTGAAGATAGGCTGAATCTTAGTATCCATTTTATCCAAGAGGGAAATGAACTACTCTGAGCATCTCTTCCTTCAGAATACTCTCAGAACTGTGCTCTGGAAGAAAACCTTTCCTCTTTCTTTTATTGAAACAAATATATCTAGCATAAAATAGGGAAGGAAAAGAGGAACTGTCTTATCAGATTATGTTCATTCTGACTCACACTGACCTAGAGCACACACTACTACAAACAGGCTTATCAATATAATCCCTTCCATTGTTGGAACACAAATGGGATAATCTTCATAGTGTCCTTGCTTCAAAGGAATACTGCTTTCATTGCTTACTTAACATGCAGAATATCCACATAACCATTCATATATTATGTTGAATAAAGAGTAAAATGGGTCATGAGCAATTAAAGCTTTATGCTTCAGGTTACAAGAGGAGCCCAAGGCTTTATAAGCTTGTTTACAAACAAAATAAGGTTAACTTTTTTGTTTGCAACGTAAAGAAAGTCACTTATCCAAAGCAAATTCACTTCATAAAAGTCATTCCCTCACTGCATGTAAACATCATTGTTAATTGTCCAAAGTTTTATAAGAATTCTATCTTGCTGCCTGAAAAAGGAGAACTTTACTTCTTTTTTCTAATGACTATGTCTGTAATTGTTAGTAATGGGTCTGTGATCCCAAGAAAATTATTATATAATACAAAGCATTTTGATGAGGCAAAAGTCTTTCTTTTGCAGAAAGTTGTGAATCTACTCTGAATCCAGCAAGCACATGTGGTTAAGACAGCCTCTTCATTTTATACCTAACATGACAAAGGAGACTTTTCAAGGTGGACTAAATGCATCTCACATTTTACATGTTCATGAGCCTATGGATCC
Source organism: Rhizomys pruinosus (assembly GCA_009823505.1). NCBI lineage: Eukaryota > Metazoa > Chordata > Mammalia > Rodentia > Spalacidae > Rhizomys > Rhizomys pruinosus. The sequence continues at coordinate 328,847 of VZQC01009724.1, forward strand.
CAGGGAGTACAATGCAGTGGTTTGAATGAGAATGTCCCACATGGGCTCTAAGTGTTTGAACATTTTGTTTCCAATTTGTAGCACTCTTATGGGAGAATTTGGGGGTAGACCTTTCTATAGAAAGCTTGTCATGAGGGGTGAGCTTTGAGAGTTCTTAGGCCTTGTCAGATTTTCAGTCACTCTTTTGCTTCAGGTGTTAGACTGAAGATGTGATCTCTCAGCTTTCTGCACTGGCCAACACCTGCCATGCGTCCTTCCCCATTATGGACCCTGTACTCCTGGAACCATAAGCTAAATAAACGCTTTCTTTTGTAAGTTTCCTTGACTGTAGTATTTTGTCACATCCACAGAAAAGTAACTAATGTGTTTCCTTTGTCTTTATCTCAGTGAAGATGTCACTACTGTTTTCTCATTTGCCTGTACCTTGGGTCTCCCTTTAGTTCCAGCTGACCTGGAGTTTGCTATGTAGACCAGGCTGCCCTTGAACTCTCAGAGTTCTGCCTGCCTCTGCCTCCAGAGGGCTGAGGTTAAAAGTGTGCACCACCATGCCTGGCATTTTCCTGTATCTTAAAATATTAGTTTTGAGAATGAGGAAATACATTTCATTAAACTAACCAGTATCCATTGTTCCTTATGTTCTTGTTTGTGTATATTTTCAAATCAACAGCAAATACAAAATTTCAGTTTTTTTCTTGCCCTCCCCCACTTTCTACTATTGAATTAATTAAGGGATGTTGGTCTGTAATTTTCTTTTCTGTACTGTTTTTCTTGAACAATTGAATAATTTGTATGGCTATTCATTTCAGCTTATTTTTTTTTCATTTCACTTATAGAAATTAGTGACTATGGTAGTTTGAGAATTATTGCTCTTAGACACACCAAGTATTTGAACATTTGATCAGTTTGTTATGGAAGCTTTATCATTGTCAAAGGGTGGTATGATACAGAATTGAAAAGTTGGGGGGGCTGGAGAGATAGCCTAGCGGTTAAGAGCACCGACTGCTCTTGCAGAGGACCCGGGTTCGATCCCCAGCACCCACATGGTGGCCGAGAACCGTCTGTAACTCCAATTCCAGGAGAACTCCAGTTCCAGGGGAATCCGAGACCCTCTTCTGACCTCCGCGGCATTGCACGACACGGGTGCACAAACCTACATGCAGACAGTACATTCATACACATACAAAAATAAATAAAATTAAAAAAAATTATAAAAAAAAAGTTGGTACTACAATTCTTTGATCTAAAGAACTAGAGCATATTGTTTCTGGGATAACTAAGGAAGACCTTGGAAGATGGGACTAGAAAAGCAATTGAATGCTATAACAGAAGCTTAATGGGTCTTTCTAGTAAAGGCCCAGGTCAAAAAGTTCCAGCAAAAGATGTAAACAAGGACTTAATCGCACCCACCTGGGATATTTCATCAAATAATCTGACTGATGCTCTGCCCTCTTCCTAAGAACTTCCTGAGGTTCATTTAAAATGTAATGGATTAACTTCTTTGTGGGAAGATATTTCTAGAAGGTATAAAACTGATTCTGAGACATGGTTATTATCCATGAATACTATGCAGATCAACAATGAAAAGCAGTAAGTGGGCACCAAAAAATTACAAAAGAGAATTTAAACTCTGAGCATATTAACAGTGTTGAGATGATTAAAGATTATCAGGACTTTTAGACTTGGACTAAATGCATTTTGCATTATGATTTTACCATGAACCTCTAGAGGCCAGGATGTGGAATGTGGTGATTTAAATGACATTTTCACCTCTAGGCTCCACATATTTGCAGACTTGGTCTGTTGGTGATGCTGTTTGGAGGTCATGGAAACTTGCAGAGGTGTCGCATCACTGGTGGGCTTGGAGGGATCGTAGGGTTATCCCCATTTATCTCTCTTCTTCTTCTTCTTCTTCTTCTTCTTCTTCTTCTTCTTCTTCTTCTTCTTCTTCTTCTTCTTCTTCTCCTCCTCCTCCTCCTCCTCCTCCTCCTTCTCCTCCTCCTTCTCCTCCTCCTCCTCCTTTTCCTCCTCCTTCTTCTCCTCCTCCTCTTCCTCCTCCTCCTCCTCTATCTTCTTCTTCTTCTTCTTCTTCTTCTTCTTCTTCTTCTTCTTCTTCTTCTTCTTCTTCTTTCTTCTTCTCCTCCTCCTCCTCCTTTTTCTCCTCCTCCTTCTCCTCCTCCTCCTCCTCCTTTTTCTCCTCCTTCTTCTCCTCCTCCTCTTCCTCCTCCTCCTCCTCTATCATCTTCTTCTTCTTCTTCTTCTTCTTCTTCTTCTTCTTCTTCTTCTTCTTCTCCTCCTCCTCCTCCTTCTCCTCCTCCTCCTTCTCCTCCTCTTCCTCCTTTTCCTCCTCCTTCTCCTCCTCCTCCTCTTCCTCCTCCTCCTCTATCTTCTTCTTCTTCTTCTTCTTCTTCTTCTTCTTCTTCTTCTTCTTCTTCTTCTTCTTCTTCTTCTTCTTCTTCTGCCTGGTTGAGGATGTGAGTGCTCACTATTCCTGCTCCTTCTTGCCATTTTGGACATTTCTTCCAGGCAACTTTTTTATAATGCTTTTATTGCTGTTTTTTGTATTTCAGACATCATTTCTCAGTTGAATTTAGACATATTCCCCTTTTCCTTCCCCCCAATCCCAGATCATGCACTCTGCCAAAACTGTCCTGCATCTTTCTTTCAGTCTTTTTCTTATGTTTAGGAATTCACATTTTCCTCCTTTAATTTTGTACCACACTAAAATATGAATACACACTTTCCGCTCATATACAGTAATTACAGAGTCTGAAAATAAGTGGTGGATTGATTCTAGAACCTGTTAAGAGATTTACATTATAACAACATAGTTGCTTTCAGATAAACAGAAATATAACAATAATGTTGTTCAGCTTGCCTTTCATCTGGAGATTTGGTGTTAGTATCCACAAATGAGGGAAACCATTCGACACTTGTTTTTCTGGGACTGTGTTACTTCACTTAGCATAATATGGCTTCGAGTTCCATCCATTCACCTGCCAAGTTCATGATGTCATCTTTCTTTACTGCTGAATAGTACTCCATTGCGTAGCTGTACCACATTTTCATCATCCACTTGTCAGTTGAGGGGAATCTGGGTTGGTTCCAGCTCTTCCGTATTGTGAAGAGAGATGCAATAAACATAGATGTGCATGTATCTTTGCAGTAGGATAAGTTTTGTGGGTATATACACAGGAGTGGTATGACCGGATCAGGTGGTAGGCTCAGTTTGAGTCTTTTAAGGGTTCTCCACACTGCTTTTCATTTTGTTAAGTACATTTTTCTTTTTTTATTAATTTTATTTATTTCTGTATGTGTATCAATGTACTGTCTGCATGTAGGTTTGTGCACCCGTGTCTTGCAATGCCGCAGAGGTCAGAAGAGGGTATTGGATTCCCCTCGAACTGGAGTTCTCCTGGAATTGGAGTTTCAGACGGTTCTCGGCCACCACGTGGGTGCTGGGGATAGAACCCGGGTCCTCTGCAAGAGTGGTCGGCACTCCAGCCCCCACACTGCTTTTCATAATGGTTGGTGCAAGTTTCCATTCCCACCAGCAGTGGATGAGTGTTCCCATTTCCCCACAACTTCTCCAGCATTTGATGTCTTTTGTTTTCTTGATCTTAGCAAGTCATATTGGACTGAGATGATATCTGAGAGTGATTTTAATTTGCATTTCCTTAATTATTAATGATGTTGAACACTTTTGAAGATGTTTTTCAGCCATCTTTAATTCCTCACTGGTGAAGTCTCTGTTCAGCTCTTACTCCATCTTTTGAGTAGTTCATTTGTTTTCTTACTTCTTTGTTTTTTGAGTAGTCTATATATTCTGGATGTTAATGCTCTGTCAGATGTATCACTGGTGAAGACTTCCTCCCACTCTGTGGGTTTTCTCCTCACTTCCTTGATTGTTTCATTAACTGTACAGAAGCTTTTGAGTTTGGTGAGTTCCCATTTGTCAACTGTGACCTTATTTCCTGCGCAGCTGCTGTCTGATTTAGAAAGTCTTTTCCTACACATATGTTGTAGATTGTTGCCAACTTTTTCTTCTATCACCTTCAAGGTTTCGAGTTTCACATTGAGATCTTTGTTCCACTAGGAGCTGATTTTTGTACAGGGTGAGAGGTAGGGGTTTAATTTTCTTCTTCTACAAATGGTGATCCAGTTTTGCCAGCACTATTTGCTGAAGATGCTATCCTTCCTCCATTGAGTTTTTTTTTTTTGCCCCTTTGTCAAATATGAAGTGGCTGAAATTATATGAGCTCAATTTGGAACTTAAATTTTGTTCCATTGGTCAACGGGTCTGTTTTTGTGCCAGTACCAGGCTGTCCTTATGAGCTTCTTCACAGATTTGGAAAAAAATCCTTAAATTCATGTGAAAAAACAAAAGACCCTGAATAGATAAAGCAACTCTGAGAGAAAAATGCAATACAGGGGGAATTGCTCTACTGACTTCAAGCTATATTACAAGGCCACAGTCATAAAGACAGCTATGCATTATTAAGCCAAATAAACTCTCCTTTCTATTAGTAATTAGTTGTTTTTGTCATGATGTTTTATCACAACAAGATAAAGGTAACAAATGCAGTAATTGGGGAAATAGAGTCTTAGCATATTTATCATTTAATGTATAGAGAGAACTCATCCTCTATGGTTGGTAGAACCTAGGACAAATCACAAGTGAAGAGACATGTAATATTTCTAAATATTTAACTCTTAAAATGCAAACTATATACTAAAATGTGTCTCATCCTTCAGCTTTCATAAAGGACTACAGAGCCAAGCTTCAGCTTAGACTTGTCATATCGCTTCCTGATTTATTCTAGAGTCTACATCACAATGGCATGGAGACAGCTGACCAGTGACTACTGGTCTTCTTTTCTTTTATTCTTCAGGCATAGCCAGCTCTATGTGTACATCTAATCTATGACCAAATGTCTATATTCCATGCATATACTAGTCCTTCTAAAGAGCTATCTGTTTCAAAGTACTTGCCCAATTTTCACTGAGAACTGCTATTCTAGGGTAGAATTTCTATTAATTTGCTTTATAATATTTTATTTGACATTCTAGTGCGTAAAATATCTAAGTGTGGTCACAGAAGGGTAATGAGGATTGTTACACAGAGTCTACTTGACCCTATGAAGTTTTTGACTAACGGAGAGAAGTATAGATAGAGGAAAACCCAAATAGCGTTATTCTACATAAGCACAGAACCCATAATAAGGGCTGTCTTTCTTTAAGCCTAAAGATGATAATATTAACATTAAAGCACTGGATGAGGAGTTGGGGAGAATATACAGTGCCTGAAATTCTCAATGGTTAAACTCAAAAGCCTCTCTACAGTGAACGAAATTATCAACGAAGTGAAGAGAAAGCCCACAGAGTGGGAAGAAACCTTCACCAGTGATACATCTGACAGAGGATTAACATCCAGAATATACAAATTACTCAAAACACAAAAGAGCAAGAAAAGCAAATGACCCAATCAAAAGATGGAGTAAAGAGCTGAACAGAGACTTCACAAATGAAGAAGATAGCTGAGAAACATCTTAAAAAGTGTTCAACATTGCTAATAATCAAGGACATGCAAATTAAAACCAGTTTAAGATTCCATCTTACTATTGTAAGACTGGCAATGATCAAGAAAACAAAAGATACCAAATGCTGGAGAGACTATGAGAAAATGGGAACACTTGTCCACTGCTGGTGGGAATGCAAACTCATGCAAGCCCTATGGAAAACAGTGTGGAGAACTCTTAAAAGACTCAAAATGAGCCTACCACCTGATCCAGTCGTACCACTCCTGGGTATATACCCACAAGAGTCATCCCATTGTCCAGATATGTACACAACCATGTTTAATGCAGCTTTCTTCACAATAGTGAAGAGCTGGAAGCAACCCAAGTGTCCCTCAACTGATGAGTAGATAAAGAAAACGTGATATAGCTATGAAATGGAGTTCTATGGAATGGTTAAAAAAAAAAAGGCGATATCTGGGTCTGGAGAAATGATCTAGTGGTTAAGATCGCCAACTGCTCTGGCAGAGGACCTGGTTTTGATCCCCAGCACCTACATGGTGGCTGAGAGCCATCTTTAACTCCAGTTCCAGGGGAATCCGATGCCCTCTTCTGACCTGTGCAGCATTGCACAACACAGGTGCACAGACCTGCATGCAGACAGTATATTCATACACATAAAGAATAAATAAAATAAAAAAGACAATACCATGAAATTTGCTGGTAAATGGATGGAACTAGAAACCATTGTGCTAAGTGAAATAATACAGTCCCAGAAAGTCAAAACATGTATAGTGTCATTCATTTTTGGATCCTAGCACCAAATCCTCATTTGTTAAGGCAAACAATGAACTTTCTTTTTTTTTTTACTTTTTTAGTAAATACAATACCTGATGGCTACTATAAAAACTACATTAAAACATACATCAACTTGCTATGTGATTTAGGAATATAAAATAATATTGATTTTACCTGCATGCAACTCTACTGTTAACATGTGGATCCCTAAACATGTTTGAAATTAACCTATAGTTTATTTTCAGATGTTATAATTTTGGTATATGTGTGGATTATATATATATATATATATATATATATACATAAATATATGCATATTTTGGAGTAATATAAAATTAAGGGGAACAGCAACAAAAATAAAACGTTCTCAAATAACTGACTGAAACAGTAAACTGCCACAAATGATAAACTTGTGCATCGAAAATTTTAAAAAGACTGAATAAAAGATGCAAGACATGTATGGCAGGACGCAAGAGCTCTGGTGGGGTGGGATGCAAGGAAGGGGGGGATGGGTCTAAATTTTATTAAGAAAGGTTGTATGAAATGGGCAAAAGTTTAATAAAAACTTAAGAAAACATAATAAAAAGAGTAAGGAATTATTGGTCTTTAGTTTGCATGCATATGTGTGTGCAAGTTTGTGTCTGTGTATGTGTGCAAGTGTGTATGCATGTGTGTTCATTGATGAGTTTTGTGATACCAATGAAATTGTATTAAGTTTTCACATAATCACTAGTAAGAGTTAAAAAGCAATTTGACTCTATTTATCTCTATATTTAGACAATTAGGAATCTGCTCTTAAGACAGATGTTAAAGGAATCTAATTTTTTTATTTTGAAAATGATTATGTACATATGTCCTGTCATCAACTCTGCTACTGGCACCCTTTCCTGATATCAGAACCCAGTTTCTTCAGTCTTCATACCAGTCAGCAGCTCTCCAGCAGTCCTCTAGTCCTTCAACACCAGATTAGCCCTGCTGATATAGAAGCAGAAAAGGAACAGGGACCCTTGAGGGTCCTTATTCTTCATAAAAAAGTAAAAATGGTTTCAAATAGAAGCTCTAGGAATCTCAACAGCTAACATGAGGAAGAGAAGAAGAAAAAAAAAGCCATTAAGCCATGCCCATTTGAAGTTGCCATGGAGGTAAGACAAACATGTGGCAGCGATAATGGCATAGAGAACAGAGTGGTGGAAAAAAGGTAAAGAGTCCCCCCCAAAGTGGGAAAACTTATGGAGAGGCATGTCTGTAACACAGAACCATAAGGACTGCACTAAGTGGCTGGGATTTCAGGCAGGAGAAGTACATCATCCCATTAATACTCTATGTAGTTGAGCAGAGGCTTTGGCGTCATAGTGAGTGAGTTCTTATGCGGGGTGCTCAGGTTAGAGCCTTGCTTGCTAAGACTGCCTGAAGCACAGGTAGGAGCCTGGCACCACTCCAGACAGGGAAGCCTGAAGTGGATTGACTCTTGGGTTGCTGGATGGTTGATTCGCTGGTTTGTGGCAGGAAATGGAAATACTAAAGAAATCACAGGATGAAATGAAAAAGGAAATAGAACAGTCATCCAATCAAGAAGAAAGGAAAGGAAAAAGCCTCAGAAATAGAATGGAAGAAGCAGAACAAAGAATAACAGAAATGGAAGATAACACAGAGCAACTAAAAAGCTCAAATAAAGAATATGAAAAATTTTTAAATACACAAAAGTGGAACCAGGAAATATGGGACACTATGAAAAGCTCAAACCTTCACATCATAGGAATAGAGAAAGGAGAAGAATCTCTGGAGAATAGTATTGATCAGATCTTCAACAGAATAATAGATGAAAATTTCCCCAAACTAAAAATAGACAAACCCATACAAATACAACAAGCACGTAGGACTCCAAATAGACAAGATCAGAAGAAACTCCCCTTGCCATATCATAGTTAAAGTGCTAGATGCCCAAAACAAAGACAAAATTCTTAAGGCTACAAAAGAAAAACAAGTCACATACAAAGGGAAACTCATCAGAATTACAAATGACTTCTCAGCACAAATGATGAAAGCAAGAAGAACAAGGAGCAAAGCATTACCAGTGTTAAAGGACTATGGATGCCAACCCAGAATACTTTACCTAGCAAAAGTGTCGATTATAGTTGAAGGAGAGAGACAAAAATCGTCCATGGCATAAACAAGATGATAGAATACATACCTGGAAAACCAAATCTTCAGAAAATACTTCAAGCAATTCAAAGGGCAGAAGAGAGGAGCAACTATCCTCAAGCACCTAGGAAAAGAAACTAATAAAAACATAACCACTGGAGTAGAATCAGAGACTAAAAGTCCAAATGGATAATAAAGNATTTAATGAAATTTACATCTTGATTCCTGCCTATAGGTATGTGTACTACAACTGCCTTTTTGAGACTCATGGATCAAAAAGAAAAACCTAAAATAAAAGAGAGGGATACAGTTATATATTAAACCTTTTTGTCAAAAACTTTCAATTTAATCTTAAAACTAACTATGGGAAAAGATTTGTAAGTTCCCACAGGTCAAAACGTCACCAACTGAATGGCTGAGAACGAAAAGGCACAGCTTTGCATTGTGTAGGATGTACCAAGCAATACCAGCAGAGAAGTTGGCCCATCTATACACTAAAAGGAAAAAAAAAGCCTTGGACTGCTACAGGCATCAAACATCTCTGTGTATCATATTTGTAACAACTGTTTATATAGAGTCCTAATGAACCTTACTTTCTAGGTGCTGCATAGTTTTAATATGAGAGACTTCCTTACCTCTTTTTCATAGAAGAAAGAAAAACATGGTGGTAATGAAATCATTCTCTATCTATAAATTAGAGCCAAATGCTATAGAGGTGATCTCTTATAAAACCAGTAAAACTTTTTTTCCTTAATTGACTAATAGACACAGGATCTGTGAAAGGATTATTTTCTATTCAGAACCAAATATGATGCTAAAGTCTCTTTAAGCTGTGCATAGAAGCAAAATATATTATTACGGGAGAGCTCTGATATCAGCAATGGATTATTCTGCCAAGGAAATGTTGGCCAGGGGATCCAAACCCCCCTCCAAAAGGTAAAGGCTTCTTGCCTGTAAACTGGGATACATGCAAGAAAAGAGGAGGTAAGGCCCTGCTGTCAAAGACCTGATGTAAGCATGGGAAGGTTGTATTGAGAGCGCACTTGCAAGTGTAGAGTTGGTCTCTGGAATACCAGAGAGTGTTACCAAAGGCCACTAAACCAATAAATCAAGTGTTGGTCCCCTTGAGTCAAGCAGGACTCCTCCTTCAGCATCAGCTACACCTCACCTGCATGGAAATACTGCCATATGCCTGTATATCCCTAATATATTTGGCTATTAGCTCTCTCCTTAAAGGAATAACTCAAGGCTGATGCCACAAGCTTACATCCTCTAGTGTTTAGGAGATGTTATAAGCCACAGTAAGACCTTGTCATCTTTTACAGAAAAAACGTAATTCATGGATTAGCATACCATTCAACCATCTGTGTCTATACCAAAGTAACCTACCATAATAATTA
>VZQC01009724.1:339293-353287 GCA_009823505.1 Rhizomys pruinosus
GCTTTGTGGCATACTCAATAGAACAGCGCCTTGGAAAGGCCGATGCTATCGAAGACCCTCTCCATTATAAAAGCATTTTCAAAATCCTTATCTCATTTGGCCTTGAGAAAGAGGCCAAGAAGGAAGTCATTTCTTTGTGGGTAAAACAAGGAAGCTGATCACTCCCCTCCTGGGCTGGCACTGAAGGCGACATGCCATATGGGTGCTGGGCAGTGGGCCACTCACCAGCTCCTGGCACCAGAGGGCCCTCATCAGGGCTGTCCTCCCAGTGCCCAGCCTAGAGCAGCCAAGGCCAACTCTGATGGAAACCTGTGTCTGCAAATCCAGAGAGCTGGCAAAGGTCTGCTTCTGGGAATCTGCACTGCAGACGTCGTCAGTCAGATGTGCCATGTCAATAGAGAATGGAGAAGACTGCTCAATAGTAAAGTTATAATTACTGCAAGTGTTCAGCTGCAGGAAATTGGCTCAGTAAATCTAGCCATGGAGAGGTGGAATATTTCACAGTTACTGAAATATAGTTCTGAAAAATAGAGTTGTGGTCTGTAATGTTTCCCAATTGAAGCAGGATAAATAACTGTGTAGAGAGAGCAATGTGTGGGCCATAGATTTCACACACAAGTCTGGGAGGGAAGTCTGGGTTGGTTCCCTCTGGGGGGAGGGAATATGGGGACTGACCTTCTTTTCATTAATTAATTTTCTTCTTTGATTGTTTGAGACAGGGTCACCCTGTAACCCCAGCTGTCCTAGAACTCACTATGTAACAAGGGTGGCCTTGAACTTACAGAGATCCACTTGCCTCTGCATCCTGAGTGGCACATCATGCCTGGCACAATTAATTAATTTTATTTGATGTGTGCCAGTGTGTTGCCTACATGTATAGAGGTGCACCCATGTCACACAATTTCCATGGATTCTGGAATAGGTCTTCAAATCCCCTGGAAGTGAAATTAAGGTTACTCGTTAGCTTCCATGTGGGTGCTGGGAATTGAACCCAGGTCTTCTGCAAGAGCAGCCTCTGCTCTTCACTACTGAGCCCTCTCTCCAGCTCCACGGATGTTATTGACTATCCCTAGTAGTATGTAATGAGCATCCCCACCACAGAAGCCATAGGAATAACAGGACAATATCAGGGACAATAACAGCTCCCTGAGCCTTTGGCTGCCCTTCTGCACATTTGGTACCCGTGTCTAGAGAGAACAGAGTCATATTCTGCACTTATCAAAAGCAGAGGGTGGGAATTCTGAGCACACGCGCTCTAACCTAGGCACCCTCCCACCCTCACAGAAGGCTTCCTCCTCCCCTTCCTCTAGCGGGGTTGGGGATGAATCCAGGGACCTGGGCTTGCTAAGGAGAATGCTCTATGTTCAGCCATGCCACAAGGTCTGTTAAAAATATATACTTTTTGCTAGTTGTAAATTCTTGTAGCTGTGTTCTTTGATTTTAAGTTTTTATTAGGCCATGTGTGGTGGTCCACTAAGGAGACAGAGTCTGGTGGATCTCTGTGCATTTGAGACCTGCCTGGTCTACATAATGAGTTCCACGATACCATTGGCTACACAGTGAGACTTTGTCTCAAAACAAACAAAAAGTTTTTAGCACACCTATGTCATTGTGTGTAGGTCTTTGTGTTTCTGTGTGTGTGTGTGTGTGTGTGTGTGTGTTACACTGTGTTCATGAAGGTCAGAGCATCACATAGAGGAGTCTGTTCTCTCCTTCAACCATGTGGGTCCTGGGGATCTAACCTGGGTCATGTGGCTGGGAAGAGTCTGTATCCACTGAGCCACCTGGCCATGCCTAGATGTTTCCTTTGAATCTACCCTATGTTGCTTTTGAAGCCTACCTGTGTGCAGCTGGATGAGGTGGTGCACACGTATGACCCAAGCACTCAGGACAGAATCAGGAGGACACTGAGATCAAGGTCAGCATGTGCTAAACAGAAAACACTATTTCATAAGAAAAGTAGTAGAAAGAGATAAGGAGGAGGAGTAGGAGGAAGAGGGGGAAGAGGAGGAAGAAATTAAGCCTTATGGATTTCTAGAAATGACTCTCATCACAGAAAATTAGGAGCTTGGGCATTTTTACAGAGCCGCCTGTCTCTCTGTGGCTGTGGAAGCTCAGCTCAGCAGGGAGGGTGCGTGGCCTGCCAAGTTCCTGGTGTGTGTGGTGTATGTGGGATGGCACTGGGACTCTTCACTGGGCTCTGTGGAGCTCTGAGGATGGAGGCTGAGCAGGATGCAGGGAGGCCGGAGGACTCTCCAGCTGAATCAGTGGAGCTGATTTCCTGTTCGCTCAGAGAACCTGCAGATGCAGCCCAGCAGACATTGCAAGATAAACCGCCAAAGATCTCATTTCCTCTTGGGTATTTGAGCCTTAGGTATATAAGCCTGACCTTGAGGTGAGACCCCTGAGCAGGCCTGAGGGAGCCACTCGGAGAGCTGCTGCCAGGAGCTGTCACCAGGAGCTGTCACCAGGAGCTATCACCAGGAGCTGTCACCATGGCGGTGAGGATGTCAGCCCCTGGCTCACCCCCTCCACTTGCTTGTCGTTGCCTGGTGTGGTGGGGTAGCTTTGGGTACAGTAGTGCTGCTCCTCTCTGGGGCTCAGCATCAAAAGAAAGTAGGGTAGATGGTCTGCCAGCCCCCAGCATTGAAGCTGTCTGTCCTGGCAGTACCAGGTCAGAGTCAGAGCCAGTCTGTCCAACACTCTAACCTTTTTCTCCTCTGTAAGAACAGCAATAGTAATGTGAATTTGATTGTTATGTCTATTGAGTTTCAGAGATTTGAAGAAATTAATCCTCAGGGGCTGGGACCAGATCAGTGCTGGAGTCTGTGATGAGCAGGATCAAGGCCCTGGCTTTGATCCCCAGAACCACAAAGCAAAATAAATTTTCTCTCTCTTCATTGAAAGAGGGTCTCATTATTTAGCCCTGGCCGGCCTAGAGCTCATGATGTAAAAAAAAAAGCTAACCTGGAACTCATGAGAGATCTACCTGCCTCTGCATCCTGGGTGCAGGTATCAAAGGCATATGTCAAGAGGCCAAGGCAAATAAAAATTTTCCAACAGGAGTCAGTCAGTGGGCAGCAGTTCATTGTCGAGACTTGTCTGGCAGGCAGAAGCCCTGGGTCTGACCCGTACTACTGTATAAGCCAGGTGAGGTGGTGCCCAGCGGGAACCCTGGCACTCAGGAGGTGTAGAAGGAAAAGAAAAAGTCCCAGGATAGGGGGCTGGAGAGATGGCTTATTGGTTAAAGAGCACTGAATGTTCTTGAAGAGGACCTGGGTTCAATTCCCAGCACCCACATAGCAGGTAACACATATCCATATATCTAGTTCCAGGGGAATCTGACACCCTCTTCTGACCTCTGCAGCACACAGGTGCACTTATATGGGGCACTGGGACTCTACACACCCCAGATCCCAACATCCTATTATAAAGTGTACCCCACCTTGGTGGTCCTTGTTCCCCAGCTCTGCAGCAGCCCCCACTTGCAGCCTTGAGGGCTCTGCTTTGTCTGTTAAGGCCAGGCAGCCATGGGTGTAAATGTAGGCGGTGCTCTGACCCATCCTGTCCAGCACCCACTGCACCCTGTCCCAGGAAGCATGGGAGGGACAGGGGTGCTGGCCTGTAATGAGGAGAGGCCACAGACTCTGCTAGCTATCCCACAGCACACAGGATGCCCCCAACAGAGACTCGACTTCCCCCACAGCCCAGGGAAAGGCCCAGGAATGTCTTGAAGGCTCCTCTGACCAGGGCTCCTGTGTCTCCTCCCTAAAGCTCCAACTAGGGGCTGGGTTTCCCAATGACTCTGGAATTCTTCTGTTGCACAGGGCAAATTTGAGATCACAAACTTGGACATGAAGCTGGGGATGACCATGAAGATGAAGGGCAAGATCCAGGAGGGCATTGCTAGGTGAGCAAGGTGGGGGCAGGGAGGGAGACGAAGCTTGGACAGGCAGGCCGGCCCTGTCAGTCAGTGTGGACACAGGGACTTCAATCCAGGGGCCTTTTCTGCTTCCTTGCTCCTTCCACTGTGGGATCCCACAGCCCTGCTGCTAGCAGCTGTCCCTGCCCCTAAGCCTCAGCTCAGCCCTTCAGAACGTCAGAACAGGAATCATCCACCTTTTCTGTTCTGGATCAACAGCCACCCACAGGGGAGTGGAGAAAGCTGGAGCTCTGCCTGGTCCTTAAGCTCCTGTGGTCCAGTGCTTCTATTGAAAGTCCAACCTGCCTTTCTGTCAGGGACATTATACACACACACACACACACACACACTCACACACACACACACACACACACACACACACACTCCTAATCCATCTGAAAGTGCCAGTGTATTCAACCAGAGGAAGCCACCAGGGGGCAGCAATGGTCTCCTTTGCATCCCCGAGAGCCCTGGGCTTGTTCTCATGACCCTGCAGCTCAGCAGAGGAACACCCAGCATTTCTGGGGTCTAATCTCTAGCTACCCAGGGTTAGGAAGTTTGAAGCAGATGCATGGAGTAAGAGCTAAGAGAAAGTCTCTTCCTTTTCTATCTGTGTCCCTTAACTTTGCAGAAATGTGGTGATCACCTGGTATGAGATGCCCCAGTGATGGAACCCCAAGACGCAGAATTCTCTGTTTTCAGGGACCCTCAAAGTCTAACCCAGGCTCCTGTAGTGATCCTACCAAGTCCTTCATTCCTGCTTGCATACCTCAGGTGCCAGGGAGCTCATTCCTTATGGCTGGCTATTCATGGTCATCTCCCCTGGGACAGACACCCCTAATTTCTGAAATTGTCCCCATCAGTTAAGTCAGCAGCCTTGGTCCCTGTTCCAAATGGAACACGCCACTGCAGTGCCACTCCTGACCCTACTGCCACTGCATGTCGAGGTACCGACCTCATGAAAACAGCTTTGGTGATTCTTCTCGCTTGTGGTCCACCAAGACCCTCTGTCCTAACCTGTCCTCACCTGTCAACCCTTCTGCAGCTTTGCCATTAACCTGGGCTATGGAGAAGACGTCGTGAACCTTCACTTTGAACCTCGTTTTGACCGAGGTGTCATTGTCTGCAACTCAAAGGATGGTGGTAACTGGGGTGAAGAACAAGTCACCAACCGCCTTCCCTTCTCTGCAGGATCAGAGGTCACGGTGAGGACAAAGGGGACAAAGGTCAGGGAGGATGGCAAAGGGAGAGCCCCAATAGCCGAACCCTGCCTGGATAAGGAGCCTAAGCCACCAGCACCATCGGGACCTCCCAGGCTCCTCCCTCCTTCCTCACTCCCCCGTTTCTTTGCAGTTCACCATCATCTTCGAGAATAATTACTTCAAGGTGACGCTGCCAGATGGATACGTGATCAGCTTCCCCAACAGGCTGACCCAACAGCAGCTGCACTACCTCTTTGCAAATTCTTTCTCTGTATCCACCTTCAACCTTGAGTGAATATTTGGCACCTCAAAACAAGACCTGTAGCCCTGAGCCCATCCCAGTCCTCCTGCAAGACCCACCAGGACTGGCACCTTGGGGTCCTGGATCTCCCAACCCTTCACCTGCAGCTTCTGCCCCTCTGTCCATTCCCCTTCCCTTCCCCACAGGTCCAGAGTAAAGAAGCATCTTGTTTATTGAGTCATTCCATAGTGTGCACTGCTATCACTTGCCATGTACCAAACTGCTCCTGGAATCCTGATGGAGGGGAACTGATGACAAGGATGTGGCACCACCTCCTGCAGAGGATGACAGGTGCTGCAGAGCCCTCTAAGTATGCCAGCCTGCTGCCCTCTGGTGATCTCCTGGGCACCTGCCAGGCTGCGCCATAGAGTGTGGGGCAGACATGGTTCCATCATCTGGGACCAGTGTGTCCAGGAGCTGTAGCTAGGGTCCCATCTGGACCTCTAATTATTGGGCATTCCTGGTTGGGGTTTCAGATAGCTCAGTCTATTAAGGGGCCATCACACCCTAAGCCACAGGTAAAGCTTTATGGATAATCCATTGTTTAGCTTGGATGAAGGCTATATGTAGCAAAGGTTTTGAGCAAAGGGTTACTAACCCTTAGACTGAGTTCAGCTATCACCATCAGGCTTGTGAAGCTATCAAGTTCTCAGCCCACAGGCTACAACATTACCAATTTTGTAGGCCCTGGGATACTGGAGTAATCAATTTCATGGCCTGCAGCTGGAGTTGAAAAGTTATAAGACTTTCAGGAGCTATCAGGTTCTGGCAGACCCCCTTCAACAAACAGGGTGGGTCAACAGCCCCCCTTTTTCAACAGCAGTGCCCTGCAAATGGCACCTCCATCACCAACAGCGCTCTCCACTTGGACATAACAAAAAAGCCCCAAGGGTTTAAGATCCCTTAGGCTAGGTACCTTGAGACAATTTTAAGCCATGGCCACTTGAAAGCTTTCTCTTAAATTTTGTATACAAAATCTATGGATTCAAATTCATCTCACCATGCTTAATTAAGATGCAATATTTTTATTTAACCCCCAGGTACCCCAGATATTTTTGAGTAAAAAAATGGCCACTTCAAGTTTCCATCATTTATGTGCACAGAATCATTCCTTTTGGCATGCCAGACTAGATACGTACATGCAAACTTTAAAATATGGATATTTATAAACGCAGGATTTAACGGACTAAAATTTGGATACTGCAGACATATCTGAATTTAAACACTTCAAAACAGGTGGTAATTGTTTATAGGAATCAGCCTCTGAGTTGACTCTTTAAGGATCCCATTTTTCCTAGCTGACTTTTTGGTTTGTGTTTCCTTTCAAAAGGATTGTGTGAGGTAACTTGCTTGCTTTGGTAGTATTTTGTTCTGAATGTTCAGTCTACTTTGTGGGTTTTTTTGAGACCTCTGTGGGCCAGAGTCTCTGGGTGGATATATCCCTAATTTAGCATACTAACTTGCCTTTGGGGCTGGGAATGAATTGTTTGTAAAAGGGGGTTTATTTGAGACAAGGTCTTCTTGTAGCAGTTGCCCTGTAATTCAATACACACACCAGGCTGGCTTTACCTGTCACAGAAGTCGGCCTGCCTCAGCCTCTGGAGCACTGGAATCAAAAATCTGTGTCATCAAGTTAGGCTCAGAAGGCTGTTTGATGTAGACTATTTCATGAGATTTAAAATGAAATGTTTGCTTTAGGGCAGGATATACAAACCAGCAGAGCACCCCAGGAAATATCCCAGTTCCCACACCTGTGCACAGTCTGGCTCACAGGTTTTGGTTTACAATGGCTGTGATTAAAGGTGTGGACCATTATATCCTGTTGGTTGAAAATCTTCTTTTTGCCAGGGTATCAGGCCTAGGAACACACAAAGTTTAAGTCCCGAGCAAAACTTTTGAAGCGAGGTAAATTTAAAGACCAGAATAAAATTTGATGCCTAGGACTTTTCAGTTAAGTGGGTGTATATGTATACTGAAAGATGTTTAGGGTACCTGGGTTTATTAAAAGAAAGTTTATATTTTCAATAGGCAGTCCAGGATGGAATTTAAGCAAATAGTTTTTGTACACAAGAATAATGGCCATAATTTAAAATTATCTTGAGACAAAGAAACACATAAAGACAATACAATTATGTGATATCTGTCTGCATGGAAATATTAGATCCTAACACCTAAAAACATATAAGAACATGACATTATAAGGAAAAAATTTTAAAAGACATGAATTAAAATTTAAAGGATAGCAAATCTGGGACTTGATGAAAACATTATGTGATAAAAATGTAAGAGTTTGAAAGTTTCTTTTAGAAATTAGTAAATATACCATAGAAAAGATGTAATCCCTTAAGAATAGGTGAATGTTAGATGAACAAAGTTAAAATCCAAAACAGTTACTTTAAATCCACAAGAAGCTAAAGGGTTAAATAATTGTATCCAAACCCAGGTTGAAACATGTTAAACATTTCTAAAGTGGAAACCAAGACAAATTGTAAGAAGGCTAAAACATATGATCAAATGTTTGTGGTTGTATTAATTATTTAGAAATAAACCCATCTCACAATAGGATTTACATCCTGTGGGTCTCACATTACAGATTAAATGTCTACAGTAACTTTTTTTTTTACTTTTAGAACATTAACCAATTAAGTTAGACTTGATATAACACGAGAAACTGTCCTCAGATATGTAGGAGTTAAGTAGAAAACAGAGGGAAGGACTGCATAACAGCAACACACAGGTCCAACATTTAAATTGCAAATTTCCCCCTCCTTTTTCTTTCTCAGAGGAAGGAGGGGGCAGAGTTCAAGTGAACAGAAGCTGGATCAGGCGAACAGGGGCAGGCCAGGCATATGGGGAACGAGGTCCCAGGCATGTTGGTGCACGGCCGTTAAAATTCTAACACAGGCTGGGCATGGTGGCACATGACTTTAATACCAGCACTGGGGAGGCAGAGGCGAGCAGATATCTGTGAGTTCAAAGCCAGCCTGATCTACATAGTGCATTCCAGGCCAGCTGGGGATACAGGGAGGTATTGTCTCAAAAAGACGAAATCAACATCATCATAATAACACAATTCTTCAAAGAACTTAAAAAAATCTCAAATTTCATATGGAAGGACACACACATAGGATAGTCAGAATAATCATGAATAATAAAAGAACTGCTGGAGGCTTCACCATCCCTGAGTTCAAGTTTTACTACAGAGCTATAGTAATAAAAACAGTATGATACTGGCATGAAAAAGGCACATTGATCTTGCAAGAGTTGCTTTTGATATTTTCTTTGACCTAACCAGATAATTTGGCTCAAAAATCTAGGTTCTATCTCCCTGAAACACCTGCATGCAGTCCAGGAGGACACAGTTTAGATGAGCTTGGTAAACCTTATCAAATTATTTCCCATCTTCTGGTATGTGTTACAACTCCTGTCGTTCTGGGAAAACTATAAATCAGGATAAGGGGACTGAAAAAGAAAAAGATTCTTCCCCTTTGTAGTAATTATAGTGAATAGTTTACATTTAAAATAAGCCTGAAATTGTTTGATTCAATCTTGTGGGTTATGCCTGCTTAACATATGGTGTTAAGTCCCCCCTCCAGTCAGTATTATACAAGGTTGCTTCATCTTTTGCCCAAGCCTTATCTAAAATATTATACAGTAATTAAAAGTATTAGACTGGTGTAATTTAGCCTTTCTGTATGGATAACGACCATACATAATGCCCATACCAATTTGGCTGAGGGACTTAAGAAACAACTTTGTGTCTTGCCCTCTGAGGTCAACTAAGTCCCAGGCGACTATGTCTGGGGGCATCTCCTGAAGTGTCCTGTAGTTGTGAGTCACCAGTCCTCCTGGGCAGGGAGGTCTTGGAGATCCACTAATGGGAATCTACCCAGTGTCCAGTCTATAAAGAGAAAAGTCTCTTCAAGCTTCAAAAGGGAAGCCTAGTCCTGCATGACCTGACTTTGTCCTCTAGTGAATCGACCTGGTAAAACCCAAGAGGAGCCAGAGGCCTCTCCCCCCTCAGTGGCCCCTGAGGACCAGATCTTCATCTGACCTTGAGAAAACAAAAGTTGGTTAATCTGTGCTAACTCTATGGACTTAAATATCCAAAAGGAAAGTATAACCAGAAGATAAGTAATCATTATATTTCCTGTAAAGTATGAGAGACTGTGCCTCCAAACACTAGATTTTAAGTCAGTAAAGTCATATGAGATTTCTTTTTACCAAATCATAAAGTTTCCTCTCTCTATTTAAGTAACTACCTAAGGGAAAACTCACACCATGACTATCAAAATGTCCTGGAAAGCAGATCCTGAGTCCAGACACCATGGCCAAATGAACAAAAGGAGAGGCCCAATAATGGATGCTTTGGAACCCCTCATTTAGAAATTCTAATGGACTTTTAAGTTGGACATTTAATTCACCCTGTTCCTCTACTGGTTTCCTGCCTAGAAAATGTACCTAGCTACTCTCACCTTCACAGGCAATGGTCAAGGATATTGTTCTCTCTGTAACTGTACTTTTGGGGGGTCTTTTAGATAGATCCACTGAGCAGGAGCACCCCAGCCTCCACCACCTATGTCCCTTTTCAGCATGGAAGAGGTCAGAGCAGTCGGTGCCCTGATTCCCTCTTGGAAATTGGGGTATCCTCCTCAGAGGGTAATGTGATAAAAGTAGGAGCTAAAAATTGGCTAGGCAGTTTAGGGTCAAGACCCCCGAAGAGCTAGTTTCTTTCTCAGCTGAGAGCTGAGGACTTCCTGGATCTGCCAGTGGACTTATCCTTCTGGTTGCTCTGACTCGTGGCTCATGCATCCTTAACTCACTTGTCAGATCTATTGACCAGTAGGGAAATTCCATTAAAATCATGGTGCTAAGGACTCAATACAACCCCCTGGCAGAGATCATTCCATCTTGCAAACACCAACTGTGGTTGACTCTTGTGAATTTCCTTCAAGGATTTGAAAGGCCACATAATGAGAGGGAGAAATGAGTTGCAACCCCAGGTTTTCCTCATTCTGCCTGATACCTACAAGTCCTCAATATTACACATTGATATCATGAAATTAGTGACATTATTAAAGGCCCCTGGTCAGAACAGTTTATTAACTAACTACACCTTGACTGTTGGTTCTCAAATTGTCTCCCTTAACTCTACCCGCCCAGAAGTTATAACCTTCAATATCAGCTTTGTTTCTCAGTTGTGGTCTCAGCTAAAGTCCATTTTTGATCCTGCTACATTGGTCACCTGGGGCATCCTCTGCCTCCTGGCCCTTCTCTGCCTTTTTCTCTTCAGGTGTCTGTTTTGCTTTGCCTGCAGCCAACGCCAGGTCCTCTCAGCAATGGTCAATAGAGACTCTGCATGCACCCCTCCCAATGAGGTGATTAGCGTGTGGCTCTCATCCATCCACAACTCACAGGAATGAGCTTTTCTCTCCCCTCTGTGGCTGGTTAGTCAATTATGGGTAAGACCCTGAAAACCAGGGCAACCTAAGGCAGGCACAGTCAAATGTCGGAATGCCAGAGGTGGGGCCTACAAAGTTCAGGCATAGCACCTGAACTCCCACTTGGACTGCTTCTCATGCAGAATTAAATACAAAGGGTGGAAATGTAGTAGCCTGTACGCTGAGAATTATGCAGTGCACTTGCACAGAGCTTGTCCCTCGTCACCCTAACCTGACCTAGGCAGGCAACCATAGAAAGATCTGAGTCACAGACCTGGGCCAATCACAAGGGACACGATGACTTCACTAAGAGGAGAACAAAATGTAAATAGTAAATAAACCTTAAACCTGGCCCCCAATAAATGAATCTGTGGCAGCTCACCTTCTGCCCACTTTTACCCGACCCCCAGGGTCTGCATGTTGACTCTGCACCTCTCGCCCCCTTTTGGTCATGGTGGGACCCCAAAGTTCCCTGGAAGGCCTGGAGGACTGACAGAAATAGGGATAGAAGAGGAAGAAGATTCACAGGATAATGGTATTGCTCAGTTTTTAAATGTAATTTTTGAGGAAAATTTTCCCAAATTAAAGAATGAGATACCTATAAATGTCCCATCCTGCGGGACTCAGTTATTAGTGGGTTTCGAGGGGAGACCCCAGACCTGAAATATAATGGGCACGAGAGAAAAGAGGAAGACCAAGCAGAGTTGTCAAGGTCTCATTTATTGGAATAAAAGCAGTTACATATATACTTTGCAGAAAGGCAGGAAGTAAGGAGGAGGAGGCCTGTGGGGATAGTTAGGGCAAGGGTGATCTGGCAGGACTTGCAAAACATGTCTTTGCAAGATAAGCTTGGAATGTCCTGTGGGCTGAAACATCCTGTGGCTTATCTTCAGCAAACATCAGCATAGTCCCACGATCCATGCTGGGTGAGCAGGGCTTGTCCAGGCTTGTCCAGGCAGGACTGTGTCTCGGTCTCCAACATATAAAAATACAAGAACCATATAGAACACCAAGTAAACAGAACTGGAAAAGAAATTCCACATGCCAAATCATAGTAAAAACATTAGATGTTCAAAGCAAAGTGAGGATATTGAGGGCAGCAAAACAAAAACAAGTCAGTTATAAAAGAAAACCTGTCAGAATTACAGCTGATTTTTCATTGCAAAGAGTGAAAGCCAGAAGAGCTTTGTCTAAAGCATTTCCAGTTCTAAATAACTTTAGATGTCAACCCAGAATTCTTTATCTAGCAAAAATGTCTATTATAACTGAAGGAGAAAGGAAAATGTTCCATGACATAAATAAGCTGAAAGAATTCTTGTCCAGAAAGCCATCCCTTCAGAGAATATTTGAAACAATCCAAAGAGTGGAGGATAACCAACCAGCCCCAGAAAATAAATGCAACTACTATTATGGAAATAAAAACCTAGAGCAAGAATGCACCAGAAACCAAAATGATTGGAAGTAATATAAATCTCTTACTAATAACGTTAAATATCAATGGTCTGAACTCTCCAATTAAGATACATAGACTAGGGGGTGGGAGAGATGGTTCAGCGGTTAAGAGCACTGTCTTCTCTTGCAGAGGACGCGGATTCGATTCCTAGCACCCACATGGCAGCTAAGAACCGTCTTTTACTCCAGTTCCAGGGGAATCTGACACCCTCTTCTGACCTCCATGGTATTGCATGACACAGGTGCACCAATGTATATGCAGACAATACATTCATACACATAAAAAATAAATTAATTGGTGCTGGAGAGATGGCCTATCAGTTAAGAGTGTCAACTGCTCTTGCAGAGGACCTGAGTTTGATCCCCTGCACCCACATGGTGGCTGAAAACCATCTTTAACTCCAGTTCCAGGGGAATCCGATGCCTTCTTCTGACCACCGCAGTATTGCACAGTGTAGGTGCACAAACCTACATGCAGATGGTACATTCATACACATAAAAATAAAAATAATAAAAAAGGATCATATGAAAATAAATTAGTTAATTACAATATTTTTAAAAGATACATAGATTAGTAGAATCGATTAAGAAAAAAAACATCTTTTTGTTGTCTACAAGAGACTTGTCTCACCTTTAAATATAGGCCATATCTCAACGGGAAATGATGGAAAAATAATACAAGAAAATGTCACTAAGATTCAAGCAGGAGTCACTATTCTAATATCAGATAAAATAGACTTCAAACTAAAACTAATCAGAAGAGGTGAAGAGGGTCATTTCATTCTTATCAAAGGAAAATTTAACTAAGAAGATAGCATAACCATTAAACAGTAAACTTCTGCCTCGAGAACTATGAGAGAGAGTGAGAAAGGACGAAGAATGTTTGGCAGAATGGACGATCTCTGCTGGGGTTGGGGGGTAGACAGGGGGGCACGGGTCTAGATTTGACTTGAAATTTTGTATGAAATTCACAAAGATTCAATAAAAATTGGCTTTGAAATAAAAAAGCAGAGCAATGGGCAAGGTGCGGCATGCCTTTAATCCTGGCACTAGGGAGGCAAAAGCAGGCAGCTCTCTATGAGTTTTAGGCCAGCCTGGTTTACAAAGTGAGTTCCAGGCTAGCTGAGGCTACAGGCAGTCTGTGTCTCAAAAATACAATAAATAAATAAATAAATAAATAAATAAAGCACAAATAAATGACTTAATGTTGCAACTCAAAACACTTGAAAGACAACAAATCACTCCCAAACCTAAAAGGCAAGAATAAATAACAAAATCAGAGAAGAGATTCAAGAAACAGAAAGAAACAAACAAAAAACAATACAAAGAATCAATGAATCTATGAGCTGTTTCTTTCAAAGAATAAACAAGATAGAAAGACCCCTATGCAAGCTAGTCCAAAGGAAGAAAGAACAACTCCAAGTTATTAAAATTAGTGCTGAAAGGGGAAACATTACAGTAGATAATAAAAAGATCCAGAATATTATGGGGGAATATTTTAAAAATCTATACTCTGCTAAATTTGTTAAACTAAATGAAATGTATGAATATTTGAAATCATGGGATTCACCAAAGCTCAACTGTGGTGGTTTGAATGAGTGTCCCCATAGGCTTTAAGTATTCAGACATTTGTCTCCAGTTGGTGGCACTGTTCTTGGAGGTCTTAGAAGGTGTGG
>VZQC01009724.1:354112-395048 GCA_009823505.1 Rhizomys pruinosus
CTGGTAGTACACTACAATATAAAATCCGATTAAACAATCATAAACATTGTTTAGTAACTGTATTATCCGTTACGTACTCCTGTCCTGTGAATGAAGTCTAAGGCTGCACTAAACTCCTTCTTTCTTTGGTGCTGAGTCATTCAGCTTCATTGTTTTGGTCATCTGCAGAGCTTCTTGTTTGCTCTTCAGCTCTACACGTTCTTCCTGTGCATTATCTTCTGTGACTTCTGGCTCCCTCTTATTCCAAGGACAACATTTACTAGCTGCTCCTCAAACCTCAGCCATTTTGTTTCCTTTACAGAACTTGCTCCTGCCGAGCTTTCCTGGATACTGCCTCCCCCCAGGACCTCGCCTCCTCATTTCGGTCAGGCTTCTCTCTTCCCACCATGCCTCCTTTGGGGAGCTTCTTGAAACCTTCTGTTGGAATTAGCCCTCTGCCCGACCCTGTTACTCAATCTAATGTTGCTTTATCTTCTTTCTTTCTTTGCGACTGGCGTTATTTCTAGAGGCTTCCTGCTAGCTCCTAAACCTATTTCCCTGCTTTAGAGATTCCCTACCTTATATATTTAGGTGGGAAATTGTGATATGTTCACATTGCATATGTTAAAGCATTTTTTATTTTTTTCACCAATGTTTTATTGAAGCCCTGTGCATTTCATACAAGATTACATTACAAATCAAATCTAGACCCCTGCCCCCTCCCTACCCCCCACACCACCAGAGCTCATGCATTCTGCCAAACATATTTTTCATTTTTTTCTCAGCCTCTCTCAAAATTTCCTACACAGAAGTTTACTATTTTGAGCAGAAGTTTGCCATTTCAGTCAGTTCCTTGACAGTCTTTTCTGTTGTTGTTGTTGTTATTCCTTCCAATATGCATCACTCCAAAATATGCACATATGCATGCCACATAGATCATAGGTTTTAGCATCTTCTGCTTAAGATTTTTTTTTAATTGGGCTGAAAGATGTCATGTTTGAAGTATCCTCCTAGGCAAGCCCAAGCCACCATCAGTTCTGCCTTTGTGTTCCACACAGGGGTTTTCCCTTCCCATGGTCACCAAATGAGGTCAGTAAGCACTGTGCCCTGTCTTGATCTTCCTGTACTGGTCTCCATGATACAGCTGGGTAGTCCAACAATGGCAGTCTACGCTCTGAAGAAGCAAACCCACATCTTTCACTGATACCAAAAAAACACAGAAGCTGAGCAGAGTGGTACACATCTGTAATCCCAGCACTCTGGAGACTGAGACAGGAGGATAGCCATGAGCTCTATGCTAGCCTGGGACAAATAGAGTGAGACCCTGCCTCATAAACAAGCAAACAAACAAATACACAGACAGAGAGACACAGGGTCATAAGAACAGTCATGACCCTCTGTCCTCAAATATTCTTTCCAAGGAAGAGAACTTGAAGTCCTTTTCTGTAGGTTCCCACTGCTTTGTGGCATACTCAATGGAACAGTACCTTGGAAAGGCCGATGCTATCTAAGACCCTCTCCATTACAAAAACAGTTTCAAAACCCTTATCTCATTTAGCCTTGAGAAAGAGGCCAAGAAGGAAGTCACTTCTTTGTGGGTAAAGCAAGGAAGCTGATCACTCCCCTCCTGGACTGGCACTGAAGGGGACATGCCATGTGGGTGCTGGGCAGTGAGTCATTCACCAGCTCCTGCCACCAGAGGACCCTCAGCAGGGCTGTCCTCCCAGCGCCCAGCCTAGAGCAGCCAGGGCCAACTCTGATGGAAACCTCTGTGTCTGCAAATCCAGAGAGCTGGCAAAGGTCTGCTTCTGGGAATCTGCACTGCAGACATCGTCAGTCAGATGTGCCATGCCAATAGAGAATAGAGAAGACTGTTCAATAGGAAAGTTATAATTACTGCAAGTGTTCAGCTGCAGGAAATTGGCTCAGTAAATCTAGCCATGGAAAGGTGGAATATTTCACAGTTACTGAAATATAGTTCTGAAATATAGAGTTGTGGTCTATAATGTTTCTCAAATGAAGCAGGATAAATAACTGTGTAGAGAGAGGAATGTGTGGGCCATAGATTTCACACACAAGTCTGGGAGGGAAGTCCTGGTGGGTTCCCTCTGGGGTGAAGGAATATGGGGACTGACCTTTTTATTAATTAATTTTCTTCTTTGGTTGTTTGAGACAGAGTCACTCTGTAACCCCAGCTGTCCTAGAACTGACTATATAACAAGGGTGTCCTTGAACTTACAGAGATCCACTTGCCTCTGTGTCCCGAGTCCTGTAGTTGAAGGTCTGTGCCATCATGCCTGGCCCAATTAATTAATTTTTATTTGATGTGTGCCTGTGTGTTGCCTACATGTATAGAGATACACCCATGTCATACAATTTCCATGGATTCCAGAATAGGTCTTCAAATCCCCCGGAAGTGAAATTAGGGGCACTTATTAGCTTCCATGTGGGTGCTGGGACTTGAACCCAGGTCTTTTGCAGAGCAGCCACTGCTCTTCACTACTGAGCCCTCTCTCCAGCTCCATGGAGGTTATTGACTGTCCCTAGCCGTATATAATGAGCATCCACCACAGAAGCCATAGGAATAACAGGACATTTATACTCCCAGCTCCCCTGAGCCTTTGGCTGCCCTTCTGCACATTTGGTGCCTGTGTCCAGGGAGAACAGAGTCGTATTCTGCAGGGTACCAAGAGCACAGGGTGGGCATTCTGAGCACGTGCACTCTCACCCAGGCACCAGCCAGCCCTCACAGAAGGCTTCTTCCTTCCCGTCCTCTAGCCGAGTTGGGGATGAATCCAGGGACCTGGGCTTGCTAAGGAGAGTGCTCTACCGCTCAGCCATGCCCCAGGGCATTTAAAAATATATTTTTGTCAGTTGTAAGTTCTTGTAGATGAGTTCTTTTATTTTAAGTTTTTATTAGGCCACATGTGGTGGCCCACTAAGGAGGCAGAGGCAGGTGATCGCTGTGAATTTGAGACCAGCTTTGTCTACACAGTGAGTTCTAGGCTACCCATTGGCTACAAGTTTTTATCACTCCTATATCATTGTGTGTAGGTGTGTGTGTGTGTGTGTGTGTGTGTGTGTGTGTGTTACACTGTGTACATGAAGGTCAGAGCACGACATAGAGGAGTCTGTTCTCTCCTTCCGCCATGTGGGTCCTGGGGATCCAACCAGGGTCATCTGGCTGGGAAGAGTCTGTGCCCACTGAGCCATCTGGCCAGGCCTAGATGTTTCCTTTGAATCTACCCTACGCTGCTTTTTTAAAAATTTTATTTATTTATTTATTTTATGTGTATGAATGTACTGTCTGCATGTAGGTTTGTGCACCCGTGTCGTGCAATGCCGCAGAGGTCAGAAGAAGGAATCGGATTCCCCTGGAACTGGAGTTCTCCTGGAATTGGAGTTACAGAAGATTCTAAGCAACCATGTGGGTACTGGGAATAGAACCCAGGTCCTCTGAAAGAGCAGTAAGTGCTCTTAACCACTAAGCCATCTCTCCAGCCCCCCTATGTTGCTTTTGAAGCCCACCCATGTGCAGCTGTATGAGGTGGTGCACACGTATGACCCGAGCACCCAGGACAGAGTCAGGAGGACACTGAGATCAAGGTCAGCACATGCTAAACAGAAAACACTGTTTCCTAAGAAAAGTAGTAGAAAAAGATGATGATGGTGAGGAGGAGGAGGAGGAGGAGGAGGAGGAGGAGGAGGAAGAAATTAAACCTTATGGATTTCTGGAACTGATTCTCATCACAGAAAATTAGAAGCTTGGGCATTTTTTTAAATTAATTTTATTTATTTACGTATGTGTATGAATGTACTGTCTGCATGCAAGTCTGTGCACCCGTGTCGTGCAATGCCACGGAGGTCAGAAGAGGGTCTCGGATTCCCCTGGAACTGGAGTTCTCCTGGAATTGGAACCTCAGACCGTTCTCGGCCGCCATGTGGGTGCTGGGGATCGAACCCGGGTCCTCTGTAAGAGCGGTCGGAGCTCTTAACCACTAGGCCATCTCTCCAGCCCAAAAGCTTGGACATTTTTACAGAGCCGCCTGTCTCTCTGTGGCTGTGGAAGCTCGGCTCAGTAGGGAGGGTGCGTGACCTGCCACGTTCCTGGTGTGTGTGGTGTATGTGGGGTGGCACTGGGGCTCCTCCCTGGGCTCTGTGGAGCTCTGGGGATGGAGGCTGAGGAGGACGCAGGGAGGCCAGAGGACTCTCCAGCTGAACCAGTGGAGCCATCTTCCTGTTCGCTCAGAGAACCTGCAGGTGCAGCCCAGCAGACATTGCAAGATAAACCGCCAAAGATCTCATTTCCTCTTGGGTATTTAAGCCTTAGGTATATAAGCCTGGCATGAGGTGAGACCCTGAGCACAGACCTCTGGGAGCACTGGGAGAGCTGCTGCCAGGAGCTGTCACCAGGAGCTGTCACCATGGAGGTGAGAATGTCAGCCCCTGGCCCACCCCCCTCCACTTGCTTGTCGTTGCCTGGTGTGGTGGGGTAGCTTTGGGTACAGTAGTGCTGCTCCTCTCTGGGGCTCAGCATCAAAAGAAAGTAGGGTAGATGGTCTGCCAGCCCCCAGCATTGAAGCTGTCTGTCCTGCCAGTACCAGGTCAGAGTTAGAGCCAGTCTGTCCAACAGTCTAACCTGTTTCTCCTCTGTAAGAACAGTAATAGTAATGTTAATTTGATTGCTATGTCTACTGAGTTTCAGAGAGTTGAAGAAATTAATGCTCAGGGGCTGGGACCAGATCAGTGCTGGAGTCTGAGATGAGCAGGAACAAGGCCCTGGCTTTGATCCCCAGAACCACAAAGCAAAATAAATTTTCTCTCTCTTCATTGAAAGAGGGTCTCATTATGTAGCCCTGGCCGGCCTAGAGCTCATGATGTAAAAAAAGCTAACCTGGAACTCATGAGAGATCTACCTGCCTCTGCATCCTGGGTGCAGGGATCAAAGGCATATGTCAAGAGGCCCAGGCAAATAAAAGTTTTTCAACAGGAGTCAGTCAGTGGGAAGCAGTTCATTGTAGAGTCTTGTCTGGCAGGCAGAAGCCCTGGGTCTGACCCTTAGCACTGCATAAGCCTGGTGAGGTGGTGCCCAGCAGGAAGCCTGGCACTCAGGATGTGTAGAAGGAAAAGAAAAAGTCCCAGGATAGGGGGCTGGAGAGATGGCTTATTGGTTAAAGAGCACTGAATGCTCTTAAACAAGACCTGGGTTCGATTCCCAGCACCCACTTGGCAGGTAACACACATCCCTATCTCTAGTTCCAGGGGAATCTGACACCCTCTTCTGACCTCTGCAGGACAAGGGTGCACTTACTTGGGGCCCTGGGAATGTACACACCCCAGGTCTCAGCATCCTATTATAAAGTGTACCCCACCTTGGTGGTCCTTGTTCCCCAGCTCTGCAGCAGCCCCCACTCACAGTATTGAGGGCTCTGCTTTGTCTGTTAAGGCCAGGCAGCCATGGGTGTAAATGTAGGCGGTGCTCTGCCCCATCCTGTCCAGCACCCACTGCACCCTGTCCCAGGAAGCATGGGAGGTACAGGGATGCTGGGTTGTAATGAAGAGAGGCCACAGACTCTGCTGGCTATCCCACAGCACACAGGATGCCCCCAACAGAGACTCGACTTCCCCCACAGCCCAGGGAAAGGCCCAGGAATGTCTTGAAGGCTCCTCTGACCAGGGCTCCTGTGTCTTCTCCCTAAAGCTCCAACTAGGGGCTGGGTTTCCCAATGACTCTGGAATTCTTCTGTTGTACAGGGCAAATTTGAGATCACAAACTTGGACATGAAGATGGGGATGACCATGAAGATGAAGGGCAAGATCCAGGAGGGCATTGCTAGGTGAGCAAGGTGGGGGCAGGGAGGGAGACGAAGCAGGGACAGGCAGGCCGGCCCTGTCAGTCAGTGTGGACACAGGGACTTCAACCCAGGGGCCTTTTCTGCTTCCTTGCTCCCTGCACTGTGGGATCCCACAGCCCTGCTGTTAGCAGCTGTCCCTGCCCCTAAGCCTCAGCTCAGCCCTTCAGAACATCAGAGTAGGAATCGTCACGTGCTCTGTTCTGGATCCAACAGCACGGGGGGAGTGGAGAAAGCTGGAGCTCTGCCTGGTCCTGGAGGTCCTGTGGTCCAGTGCTTCTATTTAAAGTCCAATCTGCCTTTCTGTCAGGGACATTACACACACACACACACACACACACACTCCTAATTCATCTGAAAGTGCCTGTGTATTCAACCAGAGGAAGCCATGAGGGGGCAGCAATGGTCTCCTTTGCATCCCTGAGAACCCTTGGCTTGGTTCTCATGACCTGTAGCTCAGCAGAGGAACATCCAGCATTTCTGGGGTCTAATCTTTAGCTACCCAGGGTTGGGAAGGCCACAGGCAGGTGCATGAAGTACAAGCCAAGAGAAAGTCTCTTCTTTTTCTATCTGTGTCCCTCAACTTTGCAGAAATGTAGGATCCCATGGTCTGAGACGCCCCAGTGATGGAACCCCATGACCCAGAATGCACTGTTTTCAGGGACTCTCAAGGTCTAACCCAGGCTCCTGTAGTGATCCTGCCAAGTCCTTCATCCCTGCTTGCATACCGCAGGTGCCAGGGAGCTCATCCCTTATGGCTGGCTAGTCACGGTCATCTCCCCTGGGACAGACACCCTAATTTCTGAAATTGCCCCCATCAGTTATGTCCATAGCCTTGGTCCCTGTTCCAAATGGAACATGCCACTGCAGTGCCACTCCTGACCCTACTGCCACCACATGTCGCGGTACCGACCTCATGAAAACAGCTTTAGTGATTCTAGCTTGTGGTCCACCAAGACCCTCTGTCCTAACCTGTCCTCACCTGCCAACCCTCCTGCAGCTTTGCCATTAACCTGGGCTATGGAAAAGATGTCCTGAACCTTCACTTTGAACCTCGTTTTGACCGAGGTATCATTGTCTGCAACTCAAAGGATGGTGGCAACTGGGGTGAAGAACAAGTCACCAACCGCCTTCCGTTCTCTGCAGGATCAGAGGCCACGGTGAGGACAAAGGGGACAAAGGTCAGGGAGGATGGCAAAGGGAGAGCCCCAATGGCAGAGCCCTGCCTGGATAAGGACCCTAAGCCACCAGCACCATCGGGACCTCCCAGGCTCCTCCCTCCTTCCTAACTCCTCCCTTTCTCTACAGTTCACCATCATGTTTGAGAATAATTACTTCAAGGTGACGCTGCCAGATGGATACGTGATCAGCTTCCCCAACAGGCTGAGCCAACAGCAGCTGCACTACCTCTTTGCAGATTCTTTCTCCGTCTCCTCCTTCAATCTTGAGTGAATATTCAGCACCTCAAAACAAGACCTGTAGCCCTGAGCCATTCCAGTCCTCCCGCAGGACCCACCAGGACTGGCACCTTGGGGTCCTGGGTCTTCCAACCCTTCACCGGCAGCTTCTGCCCCTCTGTC
Source organism: Rhizomys pruinosus (assembly GCA_009823505.1). NCBI lineage: Eukaryota > Metazoa > Chordata > Mammalia > Rodentia > Spalacidae > Rhizomys > Rhizomys pruinosus. The sequence continues at coordinate 361,524 of VZQC01009724.1, forward strand.
CATTCCCCTTCCCTTCCCCACAGGTCCAGAGTAAAGAGGCATCTTGTTCATTGAGTCATTCCATAGTGTGCACTGCTATCTCTTTCCATGTACCATAATGCTCCTAGCATCCTGATGGAGGGGAACTGATGACAAGGATGTGGCACCACCTCCCGCAGAGGATGACAGGTGCTGCAGAGCCCTCTAAGCATGCCAGCCTGCTGGCCTCTGGTGATCTCCTGGGCACCTGCCAGGCTGTGCCATATAGTGTGGGGCAGACATGGTTCCATCAGGTGGGACCAGGGTGTCCAGGAGCTGTAGGGTCCCACCTGGGCCTGTAATTGTTGGGCATTCCTGGTTGGGGTTTCAGATAGCTCAATCTATTAAGGGGCCATCACACCCTACACCACAGGTAAAGCTTTATGGATAATCCATCCTTTAGCTTGGGTGAAGGCTACATACAAGGGTTTTGAGCAAAGGGTTACTAACCCTTAGACTGAGTTCAGCTATTCCATCAGGCTTGTGAAGTTATCAAGTTATCAGCCCACAGGCTACAACATTACCAATTTTGTAGGCCCTGGGCTACTGGGATGATCAATTTCATAGCCTGCAGATGCAGTTGAAAAGTTATAAGACTTTCAGGAGCTATCAGGTTTTGGCAGCCCCCCCATCAACAAACAGGGTGGGTCAACATCCCCCCTTTTTCAACAGCAGTGCCCTGCAAATGGCACCTCCATCACCAACAGCGCTCTCACTTGGGCATAACAAAAAAGCCCTAAGGGTTTAAGATCCCTTAGGCTGGGTACCTTGAGACAATTTTAAGCCATGGCCACTTGAAAGCTTTCTCTTAAATTTTGTATACAAAATCTACGGATTCAAATTCATCTCACCATGCTTAATTAAGATGCAATATTTTTATTTAACCCCCAGGTACCCCAGATATTTTTGAATAAAAAAGTGGCCACTTCAAGTTTCCATCATTTATGTGCACAGAATCATTCCTTTTGGCATGCCAGACTAGGTATGCACATGCAAACTTTAAAATATGGATATTTGGGGGCTGGAGAGATGGCCTAGCGGTTAAGAGCACCGACTGCTCTTGCAGAGGACCCGGGTTCGATCCCCAGCACCCACATGGCGGCTGAAAACCATCTGAAACTCCAATTCCAGGAGAACTCCAGTTCCAGGGGAATCCGACACCCTCTTCTGACCTCCGCGGCATTGCACGACACGGGTGCACAAACCTGCATGCAGACAGTACATTGATACACACACAGAAATAAATAAAAATAAAAATTAAAAAAAAATAAAATATGGATATTTATAAATGCATTTAATGGACTAAAATTTGGATACTGCAGACATCTCTGAATTTAAACACTTCACAACAGGTGGTAATTGTTTATAGGAGTCAACCTCTGAGTTGACTGTTTAAGGATCCCATTTTTCTAGCTGACTTCTTTTTGGTTTGTGTTTCCTTTCCAAAGGATTATGTGAGGTAACTTGCTTGCTTCGGTAGTATTTTGTTCTGAATGTTCAGTCTACTTTGAGGTTTTTTTTTTTTTTGAGACCTCTGTGGGCCAGATTCTCTGGGTGGATGTATCCCTAATTTAGCATACTAACTTGCCTTTGGGGCTGGGAATGAATTCTTTGTAAAAGGGGGCTGGGAATGAATTCTTTGTAAAAGGCGGTTTATTTGAGACAGGGTCTTCTTGTGGCAGTTGCCCTGTAACTCGATACACACACCAGGCTGGCTTTACCTGTCACAGAAGTCCACCTGCCTCAGCCTCTGAAGCACTGGAATCAAAAATCTGTGTCATCAAGTTAGTCTCAGAAGGCTGTTTGATGTAGACCATTTCATGAGATTTAAAATAAAATGTTTGCTTTAGGGCAAGATATACAAACCAGCAGAGCACCCCAGGAAGATATCCCAGTTCCCACATCTGTGCACAGTCTGGCTCACAGGTTTTGGTTTTCAAAGGCTGGGATTAAAGGTGTGGACCATTATATCCTGTTGGTTGAAAAACTTATTTTCACCGGGGCATCAGGCCTAGGAACACACTAAGGTTAAGTCCTGAGCAAAGCTTTTGAAGTGAGTTAAATTTAAAGACCAGAATAAATTTTGATGCCTAGGACTTTTCAGTTAAGTGGGTGTATATGTTTTCTTAAAGATGTTTGGGGTATCTGGGTTTATTAAAAGAATGTTTATATTTTCATTAGGCATTCCAGGATGGAATTTAAGCAAATAATTTTTGTACACAAGAATAATGGCCATAATTTAAAATTATCTTGAGACAAAGAAACACATAAAGACAATATAAGTATGTGATATCTCTCTGTATGGAAATATTAGATCCTAACACCTAAAAACATATAAGAACATGACATTATAAGGAAAATATTTAAAAGACATGAATTAAATTTTAAAGGATAGAAAAACTGGGACTTGATGAAAACATTATGTGATAAAAATGTAAGAGTTTGAAATATTTTCTTTTAGAAATTAGTAAATATACCATAGAAAAGATGTAATCCCTTAAGAATAGGTGAATGTTAGATGAACAAAGTTAAAATCCAAAACAGTTACTTTAAATCCACAAGAAGCTAAAGGGTTAAATAATTGTATCCAAACCCAGGTTGAAACATGTTAAACATTTCTAAAGTAAAAACCAAGACAAATTGTAAGAAGGCTAAAACATATGATCAAATGATTGTGGTTGTATTAATTATTTAGAAACAAATCCTTCTCACAATAGGATTTACATCCTGTGGGTCTCATATTACAGATTAAATGTCTACAGTAACTTTTTTTTTTTAACTTTTGGAACATTAACCAATTAAGTTAGACTTGATATAACAAGGGAAACTGTCCTCAGATATGTAGGAGGTAAGTAGAAAACAGAGGGAAGGACTGCATAACAGCAACACACAGTTCCAACATTTAAATTGCTAATTTCCCCCTCCTTTTTCTTTCTCAGAGGAAGGAGGGGGCAGAGTTCAAGTGAACAGAAGCTGAATCAGGTGAACAGGGGCAGGCCAGGCATATGGGGAATGAGGTCCCAGGCATGTTGGTGCATGGCCATTAAAATTCTAACACAGGCTGGGCGTGGTAGCACATGACTTTAATACCAGCACTGGGGAGGCAGAGGTGAGCAGATATCTGTGAGTTCAAAGCCAGCCTGATCTACATAGTCCATTACAGGCCAGCTGAGGATACAGGGAAGTCTTGTTTCAAAAAGACAAAATCAACATCATCATAATAGCACAATTCTTCAAAGAACTTAAAAAAAATCTCAAATTTCATATGGAAGGACACACACATAGGATAGTCAAAATAATCATGAATAATAAAAGAACTGCTGGAGGCTTCACCATCCCTCAGTTCAAGTTTTACTACAGAGCTATAGAAATAAAAACAGTATGATACTGGCATGAAAAAGGCACATTGATCTTGCAAGAGTTGCTTTTGATATTTTCTTTGACCTAACCAGATAATTTGGCTCAAAAAGCTAGGTTATATCTCCCTGAAATACCTGCATGCAGTCCAGGAAGAGACAGTTTGGATGAGCTTGGTAAACCTTATCAAATTAGTTCCCGTCTTCTGGTATGTGTTACAACTCCTGTCTTTCTGGGAAAACTATAAATCAGGATAAGAGGACTGAAAAAGAAAAAGATTTTTCCCATTTTTAGTAATTATAGTGAATAGTTTACACTTAAAATAAGCCTGAAATTGTTTGATTCAATCTTGTGGGTTATGCCTGCTTAACATATGGTGTTAAGTCCCTCCTCCAGTCAGTATTATACAAGGTTGCTTCATCTTTTGCCCAAGCCTTATCTAAAATATTATACAGTAATTAAAAGTATTAGACTGGTGTAATTTAGCCTTTCTGTATGGATAACGACCATACATAATGCCCATACCAATTTGGCTGAGGGACTTAAGAAACAACTTTGTGTCTTGCCCTCTGAGGTCAACTAAGTCCCAGGCTACTATGTCTGGGGGCATCTCCTGAAGTGTCCTGCAGTTGTGAGTCACCAGTCCTCCTGGGCAGGGAGGTCTTGGAGATCCACTAATGGGAATCTACCCAGTGTCCAGTCTACAAAGAGAAAAGTCTCTTCAAACTTCAAAAGGGAAGCCTAGTCCTGCATGACCTGACTTTGTCCTCTAGTGAATGGAACTGGTAAAAGCCAAGAGGAGCCAGAGGCCTCTCCCTCCTCAGTGGCCCCTGAGGACCAGGTCTTCAACTGACCTTGAGAAAACAAAAGTTGGTTAATCTGTGCTAACTGTATGGACCTAAATACCCAAAAGGAAAGTATAACCAGGAGATAAGTAATCATTATATTTCCTGTAAAGTATGAGAGACTGTGCCTCCAAATACTAGATTTTAAGTCAGTTAAAGTCATATGAGATATCTTGTTACCAAATCATAAAGTTTCCTCTCTCTATTTAAGCAACTACCAAAGGGAAAACTCACACCATGACTACCAAAATTTCCTGGAAAGCAGATCCTGAGTCCAGACATCATGGCCAAATGAACAAAAGGATAGACTTAATAATGGACGCTTTGGAACCCCTCATTTAGAAATTCTAATGAACTTTTAAGTTGGACATTTAATTCACCCTGTTCCTCTACTGGTTACCTGCCTAGAAAATGTACCTAGCTACTCTCACCTTCACAGGCACTGGCCAAGGATTTTGTTCTCTCTGTAACTATACTTTTGGGGGTCTTTTAGATAGATCCACTGAGCAGGGGGCCCACAGTCTCCATCCCCTATGCCCCTTTTCAGCGTGGAAGAGGTCAGAGCAGTCAGCACCCTGATTCCCTCTTGGCAATTGGGGTAATGTGATAAAAGTAGGAGCTAAAAATTGGCTAGGCAGTTTAGGGTCAAGACCCCCCAAGAGCCAGTTTCTTTCTCAGCTGAGACATGAGGACTTTCTGGATCTGCCAATGGACTTTTCCTTATGGCTGCTCTGACTCATGGCTCATGAATCCTTAACTCACTTGTCAGATCTATTGACAAGTAGGTAAATTCCATCAAAATCATGGTGCTAAGGACTCAATACAACCCCCTAGCAGAGATCATTCCATGTTGCAAACACCAACTGTGGTTGACTCTTGTGAATTTCCTTCAAGGATTTGAGGGCCACATAATGCGAGGGAGAAATGAGTTGCAACCCCAGGTTTTCCTCATTCTGCCTGATACCTACCAAGTCCTCAATATTACACATCGACATCGTGAACTTAGTGACATTATTAAAGGCCCCTGGTCCCAATACTTTATTAACTAACTACACCCTGACCCTTGGTTCTCAAATTGTCTCCCTTAACTCTACCCACCCAGAAGTCATAACCTTCAATACCAGCTTTGTTTCTCAGGTGTGGTCTCAGGTAAAGTCCATTTCTGATCCTGCTACATTGGTCACCTGGGGCTTCCTCTGCCTCCTGGCCCTTCTCTGCCTTTTTCTCTTCAGGTGTCTGTTTCACTTCGCCTGCAGCCAACGCTAGGTCCTCTCAGCTATGGTCAATAGGGACTCTGCATGCACCCCTCCCAATGAGGTGATTAGCGTGTGTCTCTCATCCATCCACAATTCACAGGAATGAGCTTTTCTCTCCCCTCTGTGGCTGGTTAGTCAATGATGAGTAAGACCCTGAGAACCAGGACAACCTAAGGCAGGCACAGTCAAAGGTCGGAATGCCAGAGGTGGGACCTACAAAATTTGGGCATAGCACCTGAACTCCCACTTGGACTGCCCCTCATGAAGAATCAAATACAAAGAGTGGAAATGTAGTAGCCTGTACGCTGAGAATTATGCAATGCACTTGCACAGAGCTTGTCCCTCATCACCCTAACCTGCCCTAGGCAGGCAACCATAGAAAGATCTGAGTCACAGACCTGGGCCGATCACAAGGGGACACGATGACTGCACTAAGAGGAGAGCAAAATGCAAATAGTATATAAACCTTAAACCTGGCCCTCCATAAATGAATCTGTGGCAGCTCACCTTCTGCTCACTTTTACCAGACTCCCAGGGTCTGTGTGTTGACTCTGCACCTCTCACCCCTTTTGGTCATGGTGGGACCACAAAGTTCCCTGGAAGGCGTGGAGGACTGACAGAAATAGGGATAGAAGAGGAAGAAGATTCATGGGATAATGGTATTGCTCAGTTTTTAAATGGAATTTTTGAGGAAACTTTTCCCAAAATAAAGAATGAGATACCTACAGAAATACAAGAAGCATACAGAACACCAAGTAAACAGAACCAGAAAAGAAATTCCACATGCCAAATCATAGTAAAATCATTAGATGTTCAAAGCAAAGTGAGGATACTGAGGGCAGCAAAAGAAAAACAAGTCAGTTATAAAAGAAAACCTGTCAGAATTACAGCTGATTTTTCATTGCAAAGAGTGAAAGCCAGAAGAGCTTTGTCTAAAGCATTTCCAGTTCTAAATGACTTTAGATGTCAACCCAGAATTCTTTATCTAGCAAAAATGTCTACTATAACTGAAGGAGAAAGGAAAATATTCCATGACATAAATAAGCTGAAAGAATTCTTGTCCAGAAAGCCATCCGTTCAGAGAATATTTGAAGCAATACAAAGAGGGGAGGATAGGAAATACTATAACCAACTGGCCCCAGAAAATAAATGCAACTACTATTATGGAAATAAAAACCTAGAGCAAGAATGCACCAGAAACCAAAATGATTGGAAGTAATATAAATCTCTCACTAATAACTTTAAATATCAATGGACTGAACTCTCCAATTAAGATACATAGACTAGGCGGTGGGAGAGATGGTTCAGTGGTTAAGAGCACTGACTGCTCTTGCAGAGGACCCGGATTCGACTCCCAGCGCCCACATGGCCGCTGAAAACCATCTTTAACTCCACTTCCAGGGGAATCTGTTGCCTTCTTCTGACCACCGTGGAATTGCACGACATGGATGCACAAACCTACATGCAGATGGTACATTCATACACATAAAAAGAAAAATAATTAAAAAAGGAACATACAAAAAACAAATTAGATAATTAAAATATTTTTTAAAAGATACATAGACTAGTAGAATGGATTAAGGAAAGAAAAACATCTCTTTGTTGTCCACAAGAGACTTGTCTCACCTTTAAATATAGGCCATATCTCAAGGGGAAATGATGGAAAAATAATACAAGAAAATGTCACTAAGATTCAAGCAGGAGTCGCTATTCTAATATCAGATAAAATAGACTTCAAACTAAAACTAATCAGAAGAGGTGAAGAGGGTCATTTCATTCTTATCACAGGAAAATTTAACTAAGAAGATAGCATAATCATTAAACAGCAAACTTCTGCCTCGAGAACTATGAGAGAGAGTGAGAAAGGACGAAGAATGTTTGGCAGAATGGACGACCTCTGCTGGGGTTGGGGGGTAGACAGGGGGGCACGGGTCTAGATTTGACTTGAAATTTTGTATGAAATTCACAAAGATTCAATAAAAAATGGCTTTGAAATAAAAAAGCAGAATGATGGGGAAGGTGGGGCATGCCTTTAATCCTGGCACTAGGGAAGCAGAGGCAGCCAGATCTCTGTGAGTTTAAGGCCAGCCTGGTTTACAAAGTGAATTCCAGGCTAGCTGGGGCTAAATGCAGTCCACGTCTCAAAAATAAATAAATAAATAAATAAATAAATAAATAAATAACTTAATGTTGCAACTCAAAACTCTTGAAAGACAGCAACAAATGACTCCCAAACCTAAAAGGCAAGAATAAATAACAAAATCAGATAAGAGATTCAAGAAACAGAAACAAACAAAGAAATAATCAAAAACAATACAAGGAATCAATGAATCTATGAGCTGTTTCTTTCAAAGAATAAACAAGATAGAAAGACCCCCTATGCAAGCTAGTCCAAAGGAAGAAAGAACAACTCCAAGTTATTAACATTGGCACTGAAAGGGGAAACATTACAGCAGATAATAAAAAGATCCAGAATATTATGGGGTAATATTTTTAAAAATCTATACTCTGCTAAAGTTGTTATTAAATGAAATGTATGAATATTTGAAATCATGGGATTCACCAAAACTCAACCAAAAGAGGTTAACTGTTTAAACAGACCCAAAACATATGAAGAAATTGAATTGGTAATACAAAAACTCCCAACTGAAAAAAATGCCTAGGCCCAGATGGACATACAGGAGAATTTTATCGGCCATTTAAAGAAGACCTACAACCAATATTATTTCAGTTATTTAAAAGGATAGAAGCAGAGGGTAGCTTCCCAATTTCCTTCTATGAAGCCAGCATCATTTTAATACCAAAACCAGGAAAAGTTACAAGTAACAAAGAAAACTATAGACTCATATGCTTAATGAATATAGATTCAAAAATTCTCAACAAAATCCTTGCAAGCTGTATACATGTGCCATCAAAAAATTATTCACCATGATCAAGTAGGTTTTATTACAGAGATGCAGGGATGGTTCAACATACATAAATCAATTAATGTCATAAATTATATAAAGGGACTCAGAGATAAAAAAAAACACATGATCATGTCAATTGATGCAGAAGAGGCTTTTGATAAAATACAACATGACCTTTATGCTCAAAATCCTAGAGAGGGAACATTCCTCAACATAAAAAAAGCTATATACAACAAACCCACAGCCAACATCCTCATAAATGGAGAAAAACTAGAAGCATTCTCCTTAAAGTCAGGAACCAGACAAGGTTGCCCACTATCTCCCCTCCTTTTTAATATAATGTTTGAAACTCTAGCTAGAGCAATAAGACAAGAGGAGATTAAAGGAATACTAATCAGAAAAGAGGAGGTCAAATTATCCCATTTGCTGATGATATGATATTATACCTAAGAGATCCTAAAAATTCCACAAGAAAACTCCTAGAAATTATTAACAGTTTCAGTAAAGTTGCAGGTTACAAAGTTAATCTACAAAAATCAGTAGCCTTCTTATACAACAAGCAATTGGAGAAGGACTACATGTAAACCCATCCACTTATAATAGCCTTAAAAAATTAAATATTTCAGCATAAACTTGACTAAAGATATTAAAGATCTTTACAATGAAAAATTTAAATCTTTGAAGAAGAAGATTGAGGCAGATATCAGAAGATGGAAGGCTCTCCCTTGTTCATGGATTGGAAGAATTAATATAGTAAAAATGACCATCCTTCTCAAATTAATATACATATACAATGCAATCCCCATGACTTTTATCACAGAATTATAAAAAAATTCTAAAATTCATATGGAAAACCAAAGACCTCATATAGCCAAGCAGACCTGAGCCAAAAGAGGAATGCAGAGGGAATTACTATACCAGATTTTACTCTCTACTACAGAGCTATATTTATAAAGACAGCATGGTACTGGCATAAAAATAGACCTATAGATCAATGGAATAAAATTGAAGACCCAGACTTGAGTACATACAATTTCAGTGTCTCTGATACTATGAAGGTCAGCCATCCCTTTGTACTCTAAGGTCTCAGCACAGTTTTTCCTTTTCATGCTCACACCATGTCGTCTCTTCAGCAGTAGGGTCTTACCATTGACTTTTTGTGTGCACCCAAGATCACAGGCAAATAACCTTTGTTTTGGAGGCTTCTAAAGCCTCCCCTTGACGGCATGGAATAGCCGAGAAGATAGGCCTGTAGGACAAAAGAAAGCCTGTGGAGTTTCGCGAACTCACCCCCGCCCATCCGAGCAAGGAAGGCTAGCTTCCATGTACTAATATGATAATTAGGGACTATGCTAGGAAGGGAAGGGATTGGATTAATTAGGAACTTGTAAATTAAGCCTCCTAAAAAGACCAGTTGGGAAGAGACATATGCCGGAATGGGGAAGCCAGCACAGCTTATAAGCCTCAGTGAACCTGCAATAAAGTTTGAGTTTTTGAGCTGTAACACTTTGACTTGATTCCCTGCCGTGATTGTTTTCAGTTCGGCAGCGCACTTGCTCTTTCCAGCCCCACTCCATCGCGGGCCGACGGAGTGAAGATCTCCGGCGGCAAGGAAGCTAGAGGGGGTGGTCCTCACCAGCCACCTCTCTACGACCCCCGCATCTGGCGGCCCAACGTGGGGCTCAAAGACCCCCCTTGAGACCCTAATGGCTAGAAATACGGCTGGGGCCAATCGGTCTTCTGGGTAAGTGAGTCCCTGCCATGGGAAATGCAACGGGAAAAAATGAGGACCCAGCACTTAAAGCGCTGAGATTGATGTTAAAATCCAGGGGATTAGAACTGACTGATGCAGTCGCAGAGCCTGCCTGGGACTATGTCCTCTTTCTGGCCCCCTGGGTAAGAGGGGCCAACCTTTTCTCCTGGGAAGTTTGGGGGAGAATAGAAAAGCTGGCAAGAGAAAGAGAAAGGATTCTCGGAGCAGGACCTCCTTTGGGCTTTTACCCCATGATTGTGGCGCTTAAAGCCACTTTTCACCCCGACTCCCTCCCACCTCCTGGGGGTGGAATTTCAGCTCCAGAAGAGGTTGAGAGACCCCCTGGTCTCAGGGAGGAGCATACGGCCTGGGACGCCCCTGAGTATCCAGACTCCATGGGCCCCATCCCTTCCCCCTACTCGGCTTCGAGGCAGGAGGCCAGAGAGACAGAACAACGCTTCTCTGAGGAACTCTCCCGACCACCGGCTTACGCCGAGGTGCGAAAAGGGGGGGTCACTCCTAAATTAGTTATGCTGCAAATTGAACTTGTCAATTCTAGGCTTGGTGGTGGTCATGTAGCTGTTTGTAGATCCAATGTTTGTTCTGTGCCCCTCTCCTGCTCTGGAAACAGCGGATGGCTGGTGGGGGAAGGGCTGGCCTTCTAAGACAAAAGCCTAGCCCGGGGCAGTGTTCTTTAAGTACAGCCTTGATTCCAATCCTCCGGAGACAGACTGTGGTCCTCCACCCTACCAAGTTGTATCAGCATGTTTAACTCAAAGTCTAGAAGAATTTACAGGCCTTGAAATTCTAACAAAACAAACTTGGTCTTTAATAACATATTTTGGTTTAATTTAAATAAGAATAAGACTGTTTTACGCTTCTTTAGGCCCATCTTCAAGCTGTGTGTATGTGTGAGTGAATGTGAGTTCCTGCTTTCAATTCATTATAGTCCTACAGGTTTAAATCTATTTAGCTAACTATAACATAGAAAATGTTTGCTTTATACCCCTTAGTGTTAACAATTTTTAATTGGGTTTATAGTATGCATACTATTCAGTTTAATGATAGATTGTTGTTAATTATTAGTAGTAATTGTTATTAATAGTTGTAGTTATTGTTATTAAATATAATTATTGATAATAATTGATAAAAATTCAGTCTAATAGTAAATTGTTCATTGTTGGCTGCTATTTTTGACCATTATTGTTTATAATTACTGTTGTGATAATTAATAATAATTATTAATGGTTATAATTGTTGTGGTTATGAATAATTATTATTCTTCCAAAGTCCTTAATAGCAAGACAAGATGGATCATTTCAAGACTACAAACAACTTTGGCCTGTCTACTTTTGGGAATCCTCAATCTTTAGATTTGTAAATAATATAGGGTCAGTTAGGCTTAGCAGAGGGACAGCTTAGGAGTAATTGACCAAAGGGACAGGATAGGGAAAAATAGTAAACTTTAGGTATAGTTCATTAAAGGCAAGTGTTGCAAATGGGCCTAAAAGGTGGCATATGGATCTCAGCTGTTTTATGGGTTACTAGGACATTTATTCTAATTATGTAAAAATAACCCTATAACAGATTATAAAAATTTCATGTTTTTCATTGGACATCAAACGATATGGCTTTCTTCTCTTACAGGTCAACCTAACAAATCTTTCTTATGTATGTATGTGTGTATGTATGTATGTGCACGCACATGTGTGTATGGATGAGTGTACTTTTATGTTCTAAGTATATTATGTTAACAGACATGATAATATAAGAACATTGCCTCTAAGTTGGAACTGGCCCTTCCATCTTAAGACGCAAATTTATATTAAACAGCCAAAACATGGTTCGATTTCAACAAAAGTTATGGATTATCTATCAAAAAATTTGGAATAATGAATCTACACTGGTTACACTCTTTCAACATCTAAAACAAAGATGCAACATCTAAATTTATTGTCTCTGAGTTTCTCACAACAGGTGATAGTTGTTTATAGAAATCAGCCTCAGAGCTGACTGTTTAAAGATCCCATTTTGGTTTGTGTTTGCTTTCAAAATGTAACTTGCTTGCTTTGGAATTATCTAGCTTTTGTTTTGGGTGGGGCAGTTTTGTTGCCCCTTGGGACTGGGTGTGGTGGCACACACCTTTAATCCCAGTACTGGGGAGGCAGAGGCAGGCAATCCTTTGTGAGCTCAAGGTCAGCCTGGTCTACAGAGCGAGCTCCAGGCCAGCTGATAATTCAAGCATATTGGAACCAGTAAGAAAAATGTGGGCAAGATGAATGTGTGTTTGAGGGGCTGGGGCTTGCTGTCCCTGCACTGGGAGGAGTTGTGGATGTTTTCAGGTAGAAAGGGTATAACCTTGAAATCACCCAATTACAAAAGGTGTTGGGGGAGATAAATTGGCTCAGGCCCTGGGTTGGAGTCTCTACTGAGACCCTCCTCCCCCTCTTTTCCCTCCTCGAGAAAGGGGGGCCCTGTGGAGGGGAGGTTGAGCTCTCAGAGCAACATTTACAAATCTTTGATCAATTCTCTAGGGCCCTATTTTCTGCCAAGCTACAGAGGTTCGATAAAAGAAAAGACCTTACGTTTTGGATTTTTCCGGGGAAGGAGCTTGCCATGGCCGTGTTAGTCCAAGAAGGAAAACCATTGGAATGGGTGCATACCTCTCTTGGCGGAACACCGAGGGTATACACGGTCTTAGATCAAATAACTGATGCTATAAAAAAGGGCAGAAATTTAGCAATCAGACACTATGGTAAAGACCCTGATACTATAGCCATACCCCTCCGAATAGAAGATATGGAATGGGCATTAAATACCCACCCTCGGTTACCACTAGCCCTGGAGGGATTCCTGGGTAGTCTGGACTGCCATTTCGGCCCTTCTCCATGGGCCACACTCCTCCAACGACTACCCATTAAATTAGTAGCCAATAACCTCTTTTCCAAAAAGATTCTGGCCGATGCCTTGTATGTTTTCACTGATGGAGGAAGAGGAGGGGGGGCTTACATTGCCTATTCCCCAGAAAACCCTGATGTCCCAGTAAAGGTCCGGACCCAAGACGTACAAGGGTCCGCACAATACAAGGAATTACTAGCGGCCACAATGGCCCTCCAGGACTTCACCCAACCCTTTAATCTTATATCTGATAGCCTATATGTGACAAATCTTCTGCCAGCTCTCCCAGGAGCACATATAAGACTGGACAGAAACCCCATATCAGCTCTCATGATACAAGCTCGGTCTCTTTTGGAGGGCCGGGCGGAGTCCATTTATGTCCAACATGTAAGGAGTCATTCTCATCTGCCCGGGTTCCTTGCCAAGGGGAATGCCATGGCAGATAGATTAGCTTCTCAAATTAATATTGTTGATGTAACTGAACCAAATAAACTTCATGAGTTGACTCATCTAAACTGGAGGGGATTACAGGTAAGATTCCCCCATATACCGGTCTCAGAACTTAAGAAAATTGTACATACCTGCAAATCTTGTAAACCTTTTCTCAATGTTCCGCCTCTGCAGGGGCCCGGAGTAAATCCCCGAGGCCTTCAACCCAACATCATCTGGCAGACAGATGTCACCCACTACCCGGCTTTTGGGAAACTCAAATTTGTCTTTGTCTCAGTAGATACATATTCAGGAGCATGTTGGGCAACGGCCCACTCTGGAGAAAAAGCCGCCCATGCTAAATCACACTTTATACAATGTTTTTCAACCCTGGGCCTACCTAAACAGGTCAAAACAGACAATGGGCCTTGCTTTACATCTCAGTCCCTAAGCCAATTTTTTAATAGATGGAATATCAAACACATCACCGGTATTCCTTATAACCCACAAGGACAAGCGATCATTGAAAGAACTCACCAAACTTTAAAACAACAAATACAAAAACAAAAAGGGGGAGAGGACTGGTACCGCAGTCCTCACCTGCAGCTGGCAGGGGCACTATTAAACATAAATATTTTAAATTTTTCCAAAAATGTACATTACAATAGATTTCAAAAACACTGGGGACAGTTACCCCAGACACCAGCAATACAGGTCCGGTGGAGAGATCCTCTAACCCAGCAATGGCGAGGCCCGGACCCGCTTATAACTACAGGCCGAGGATTCGGCTGTATTATGCCAATAGACTCTAATACACCTATCTGGGTCCCGGCAAGGAACATCAAATATGACCTCCCGGAAACTTCTTAACCCCCAACCTAAGGATGAACTCCTTAAGGTAAACCCCCTTGTTCTTACAGAAATGAATCTGATGCTCCTGGCCATCGGAATTCTACCCCTATGGCCCCATGGGAAGACTGAGTCATCAGACGAGTCACACAGGCCTCGCACCATCATCTGGTCAGTGATGAACGTCGCTACTGGAAATGTCAAGGCCAAACCGATTTCTGCTCGTTAGCAGCCGGTTACTTCAATGGACAATGGGAACAGTGCCGAAGGGGAAGGGAGGTGGAAATGCTAATGTATGCCCCGGGACTAATCCCTTGTGTCAACCTAGAAGCTGTAAAGACTCTTGTGCATTATACCACCCAGCAGGAGGCCTTTCAGTTCCTAGACATAAAAGAGAGAACCGCCCTTGCCCTGGCGGGCATAATAGGAGTGGGAATCACAGGCACAGCTACTGGAGGAACAGCTCTCAGACAGATAGAAAAGGTAGCTTTAGCAGAGATGGTCCTTCAGAATAGAAGGGGGCTTGATCTCCTTGCACTAGAACAGGGAGGGATATGCCAGGCTTTAGGGGAAGAATGCTGCTTTTACGCAGACCACTCCGGTGTAATTGCAAAGAATCTAGACAACCTTAGGAACAGCCTTAAAAGAAGAAAGACCTCTTATTCTTTTGCTTTTGTTCACGGTAGGCCCTTGCTTGCTCAACCGGGTTATAAGGTTCGCTAGAAAACAGGCAGAAGAAGTCCAATTAATGGCCTTACGGGCAAAGTATAAGCCCCTCCCCCTCGTCAATACCTACAAAAGGCAGCATCAGACTCCAAAGACGGGTAAGGGCTTTTTTGGGTCGGCCAACCTAAGACAGGGGGATAGCCAAAGCTGCTATCTACTCAAAGACGGGTAAGAGCTGAGCCCAGTAAAAGCACCAACCTAAGACAGGAGCTATGCCAAATAAAACAAAAAGGGGGAAATGACGGCATGGAATAGCCGAGAAGATAGGCCTGTAGGACAAAAGAAAGCCTGTGGAGTTTCGCGAACTCACCCCCGCCCATCCGAGCAAGGAAGGCTAGCTTCCGTGTACTAATATGATAATTAGGGACTATGCTAGGAAGGGAAGGGATTGGATTAATTAGGAACTTGTAAATTAAGCCTCCTAAAAAGACCAGTTGGGAAGAGACATATGCCGGAATGGGGAAGCCAGCACGGCTTATAAGCCTCAGTGAACCTGCAATAAAGTTTGAGTTTTTGAGCTGTAACACTTTGACTTGACTCCCTGCCGTGATTGTTTTCAGTTCGGCAGCGCACTTGCTCTCTCCAGCCCCACTCCGTCGCGGGCCGACGGAGTGAAGATCTCTGGCGGCGAGGAAGCTAGAGGGGGTGGTCCTCACCAGCCACCTCTCTACGACCCCCGCATCCCCTGGCCAACAACTCCTTGGCAGGGTAGTCCATACCTGCCAGTGAAGCCTCTATTCACCCATACATCCCACTGATGACAAAAAAAAGTCTAGAGGTGGGGCATGGATCCAAAACAACAGGCACAAATGTCCCTGTTACCTCACGTCTGCATGTTTAGACAGGTCAGCTCCCCTGCTGGTGGGTCCTGAGACATATGCTGAATGTCTCTTGCTGGAACCCAGATGGGGCGCCATCCGTGGGAAGACACAAACAAACACTGTTCCCATATTTAGTAGTGGATCTGGTTTTCCATTGTCCCAACATTGTACCCTGCCATAGTACCAATGGTGTCTTATGGCCTATCAGAGGGCACCAATCTTTATGGATTAGATTTATCAATTCTGATGTCAAAAGTGACAGAAAGCCAGAGTATAGAGTGCTCTGCAAACTGCATATTCCTCCCCCTTTCTTTTGTTTGTAACAGTCGCTAGAAACAGAACAGTCTTTCTTGTTTCCCAGACTCCTATATCTTGATTTATAATTGTTTAGAAGGCAAGAGTTTTATTACATACCCATAGACAGGGCCTAAGCTGAAAAGGTCTGCTAAGCCCATCCAAAATCTTTCCATTTGGACTGTATATTGTTTGTTTAAGGAGGTAAAACCCCGTCTTTTTTGAGCCCAATTATCATTATGGGCAAAAGAAATGTTACAAGTAACATTGTTTTAAAACCTATGTCTTGAGTTACATCAAAGGAGTCTTCACTATAGGATTCCTCAGTAGGACTAGTAGTGTTTGGTGGAGGATTGTTGTTTGGATTTCTCATATTATTGTTTTTGTGTTGTGCTTTGGCATTTGAGGTTTTGTTTGTTGGTTGTGGTTCTGGTGCAGAGTTTAGATGTTTCTTTGTTGAACTGAGGACTGATTTTGCTTATATTCTTCAGGTGATTTTGTTGACTACTTAATTAGGATACAGATGTGGATTGTTTAGGTCCCAAGTTCTCACCTCTATCCTAAGACTGGATAGACCAGCACCCCTCACCCAGCCAGGAAACTGCTCCCTCAATGGCCAGAGCTATGCCACACCCAAGCCTGCCTGTAGACCCCAGGCCTGTGGAACCCACACCCTGAAGACCCCAGGTGCTCCAGGCATAGTGGGTGGGAAGATGACCATACGCCCCCCCTGCTGTGCAGCTGGAGCCCTCCTTGCCAAAGTGGGGTGAGCCCGAGTCACCCACCTAGAAAGATGCAGAGACCACCACACACTATCTGTCATCAGCCCACAGGCCCTCCAAGGCCAGCTGCCAAGGTCTGTACCTGGATCCAGTGGGAGGCAGGGCCAGCCCATGCCAGGGTTATCTCTGCTGCCTCCCAAAGCCCTTGGCCACATCTATAGCACCAAACTCTAGACAGAAAGTGTCCAAATGTCCTCAGGACCACCTCCAGTGTTTTCCAATGCTCTGGGCAGGGGTGTGACCCCCCAACTTTGTCTTAGCTGCTCAGAATGCACCCACCACCCTGGGAGCTGCCATCATCTCAGAATCACTGGTTCTTTTTCTTAACTTTAAACTCCTTCCTTTTCCCTCTCCAAAACTCTAACAACAACTGTCCATAGATTCCCAGGTATCTTCCTGTCTCTGCCTCCCCAGCCCTGGGATTCAAGGTGTGCATACAGCTGGGTGGGATACAAACTCCAGTCATAGGCTGGACTCATAGTCTTTCTGTTTCAGAGTACACTCCTCAAGCCTGTCCTTGGCATGGGGGGAGCTCAATGCAGCCAAATGCTGAGGAGGAACCACAGATAGAAGAACACCAGGTAAGTGAACCCCAGAGAGAGGGTCTCCAGTTAGAAGAACTCCAGATCAAGAAACCCCAGATAAACAGATGGGCAAGGACAGAGATAAGCTTGAGCTCAGCAGACCAAGAAGTGGGGGTGGTCAGGAAGCCAGGGTGAGAGGAGGCTGCAGGGAAGGGACCAATGACACCACCTTCTCAGACAGGAGGCCATTTTGCATTTTGTGGTGAGGGCAGGAGGAAGCTGCTGGGTGTTGACAGCAGCAGATGAGTGGGTCATTTACACACCACAAAGTCCCCAAGGGGTTGGGAGGAATGGGGTAGAACTGGGGATGGCCCAAGAGCTTTGGGCTGCAGGGCTGGGGAGGGTGACTGGCCACACCCAGCAGAGGGGTTTGGAGAGGGTCGATATCCTGAGGTGAGTTTAGCAAGGACCAGCCCTGGCCTGGGAGGAAGCCTCTGTGGAGTCTGCCCTAGTCTGCTCCTCAGACTTCAGCAAGACACTGGGTGATTGATAAGAAGAGAAGTTTATTCAGAGTTCAGGAGACAGACAGTCCAGGAATGTCAGGGTTAATATTCCCACATTGACAGGATCTAGCATCCCTTTTGGGCATGTCTGTGAAGGAGCTGCTAGATTGTGTTAACAAAGGTGGGAAGGCTCACCCTAAATCTGGGCATCACCAAGCCATGGGCTGGGGTTCTGGACTGAATATAGAGGAGAAAGCGAGGGCTGCAGAGATGGCTCAGTGGTTCGACATGGGTGCACAGACCTACACATAAACAGTACATTCATACACATAAATAAATAAAATAAAAATAAAAAAAATAGTCTCTGTTCCAGCCGAAGACCAAACGAGTGTAGGCAGCCACAGGCAGAGTCGGTGAGCTGGACTCTTGTCTGCCCACAGTTCCTCTTTGATTCACAGTGCTGCCTTCCTAGACACCTGCTTTCTTGTCTGAAGTGAAACCTGAAGCGTCAGGAATTTTCCCACCTAAAATGACATCCTTTTTTATTTTCAAGTGTGTGTGTGTGTGTGTGTGTGTGTGTGTGTGTGTGTGTCTATGTGACTTGTGTGTCTTTGTGTGGGAGTTCGCATGTGCATGCAGTTGTCAGAGGAGCACATTGGGTCCCTAGAGCTGGAGTTACAGGCTGTTGTGAGCTGCCTGACACGGGACTTCTGAGAAGCTGTACCTGCTCTTTTTCTTTTCTTTTTTAAATTTTTTTATTTGTGTGTATGAGTGTTTTCCTTGAATGTATGTAAGTCCACCCATGAGCACAATGCCTACAGAGGCCATAAACGGTGTGGAATTCCTGGGAACTCAAATTACAGACCATTTTTATCTGTCATGGGTGCTGGGAACGGAACCTGGATCCTTTGCGAGCACAGCCAGTGCTCCTCACTGATGAGACATCTCTTCAGCCCTGGTAATACACCAGTTTGCATCAGTAAAAGGAAGTTTACTCTGTCTGAGAGTTCCAGATGATTAGAGCCCATACTGTCCTGATGGCACAGCAGCAGGCAGTCAGAGAGGGAGGGTGAGGCTTCCACCCCCTTTTACACACAGGAAGCAGGGAATCACGTGGAATTAGGTGAGGTCTGTGCTCTCAAAGGTCACCCCACCCCATGACACACTTCCTCCAGCAAAGCTTCCCATCCAAAGATCCATTAACATCTACAAACAGCATCACTAACAGGGGACCAAAGGTTTCAATCCCTGAACGTGTGGGGACAGTTCTCGTTTAAAGCACCACAGGGTGTGATCTAGATCCTGTCTCTGCCGTCTCAGATGTCCCCCTGCTGTCCCCAGATGTCCCCCTGCTCCCCCAGCTGTGATAGGAGATCAAGGAACAGAAGGCGCCATTGTCCACAGGAAGGTTGGCTGCCCTGGGCCAGAGAGGAGGGTCCAGCTCAGGTCCCTGTTCCTGAGGAGGCCACTGTCAGGGTAGGACCTCAGCTGGAGACACCGACTTCCCTCCTGCCTCTCCTCTCCTCTCCTTCCTTTAGTCTGTGTGTTTGTGTGTGTGTGTGTGTGTGTGTGTGTGTGTATGTGTGTGTGTGTGTATACATATACACTGAGGGAGGGTGCTGTGGTCAGGTGTACTTGAGTGTGGAGGCCAAATATCAACTCAGGCACCACATTTTTTTTGTTATTGCCTTTGAAATGGGATCTCCTTCAGGACCTGGTCTTCTGAGTAGACTGCTTGACTGTCCAACTATTTCCAGGGATCCTCCTGTCTCTGCTTCCCCAGCCCTGGTATTAAAGTATGGACCACCATGCCCAGCTTTCCACATAGGTGCTGGGGGTCAAATTGGAGTCACAGGCTGGCCTCAGACTCACACTATTCATTTTCAGAGAACATTAAGTCTGATCCTGGCATGTGGGGAGCTCAATGCAGCCAAAGGCTGAGGAGGAACCCCAGATAGAAGAACCCCAGATAAGTGAACCCCAGACAAAGGATGTCGCAATAGAAGAACTCCACATCAAGAAACCCCAGATAAACAGATGAGGAAGGATAGAGATAAGCTTGTACTCAGCAGACCAAGAAGTCCTGGTGGCCAGGAAGCCAGGGTGAGAGGAGGCTGCAGGGGAAGGGACCAACAACAGCACCTTCTCAGATAGGAGGCCATCTTGCATCTTGTCCAGAGGGCAGGAGGAGGCTGCTGGGTGTTGAAAGCAGCAGATGGGGTGTGTCATTTACACACCACAAAGCCCTCAAGGGTGTGCAAGGAGTGGGGTGGGCCTGGGAAGGGGTCACAGTGAGTGGCTGGGGCTTTCCCCTTCTCCTGACTCTCCAAGTTCCTTCCTCCTCCCTCAAGACCAGCAGGTTCCAGACAAGAGTGCAAAGGAGTGACAGTTTACCGTGTCACCCCCACAGCATCTAATATCCCTCCTGCATGTGTCTGTGAGAAAGTTTCTAGGTTGGATTAATTAAAGTGGGAAGGCCCACAATAGACCTAGACATCACCATGCTGTGATCTGGGGCTCAGGACTGAATAAGCAGGAGAAACTGAGGGCTCCCCATGCTGGGATTAACAGTGTGAACCACCAGTCCAGTGCTTTAGATACGCACTGGGAATCAATGCAGGTTCTCCTGTGCAAGCACTCCATTGATTGAGCTCTCCTGTTAGCTCCCCCTCCCATCTCTCTCTCTCTCTCTCTCTCTCTCTCTCTCTCTCTCTCTCTCTCTCTCTCTCACACATCACAGAAAATTAGAAGCCTGGGCATTTTTACAGAGCTGCCTGTCTGTGGCTGTGGAAGCTCGGCTCAGCAGGGAGGGTGCGTGGCCTGCCAAGCTCCTGGTGTGTGTGGTGTATGTAGGGTGGCTCTGGGGCTCCTCCCTGGGCTCTGTGGAGCTTGGGGATGGAGGCTGAGGAGGATGCAGGGAGGCCGGAGGACTCTCCAGCTGAATCAGTGGAGCCATCTTCCTGCTCTCTCAGAGTATCGGCAGATGCAGCCCAGCAGATATGGTAAGATATTCCACCAAAGATCTCATTTCCTCTTGGGTATTTGAGCCTTAGGTAAATAAGTGTGACCTTGAGGTGAGACCCTGAGCACAGGCCTCTGGGAGCCACCGGGAGAGCTGCTGCCAGGAGCTGTCACCAGGAGCTGTCACCATGGCGGTGAGGATGTCAGCCCCTGGCCCACCCCCCTCCACTTGCTTGTCATTGCCTGGTGTGGGGGGGTAGCTTTGGGTACAGTAGTGCTGCTCCTCTCTGGGGCTCAGCTTCTGTGTGCATCAAAAGAAAGCAGGGTAGATAGTCTGCCAGCCCTTAGCATTGAAGCTGTCTGTCCTGCTACCACCAGCCCAGAGCCAGAGCCTGTCTCTCCCCCACTCTAACCTGCTTCTCCTCTCTGTAAGAACAGCACTAGTAATGTGAAAGTGATTGCTCATGGTGGGGCTGTGGACAAGTCACTGCCCCTTTCTGAGCTTCACTCTGCTCCTCTGTGTGGGATGGAACCACACGGGTCCTCTGGGGTGTAGACAGTGGTCTCAGTGCCTGGGGCTGCTGGGACAAACCACTTCAACATGGGGCTCACCACCGCAGACATTTCTTCTCCCATGGTCTGGGAAATCCTGGAATCCAGGGTGGGCAGGGCCAGGCACCCCCTGCAGGCTCTGGGAAGATCTTTCCTTGTCTCCTCCATCTTCCTGTCCTTCCCTGGACTGCAGCCTCCTAACTCGAGATCCTGCCTGCTCTGTGCATGGCCTTCCCTTGGGGGCTATTTTTTCTTTATTAAATTTTTTCTATTTTAATCATGTGTACTTGTACGTGTCCACTGTGTTTGCATGTGTGCATGAGTGCATGTTTGCATGTGATCTCAACAGATCAGAAGAGGCTCTGGATCTACTGGGGCTGGAGTTACAGGAGTGTGAAACACTTGGGGAGGTGCTGGAATTGAACCGGGTCCTCTGACGACCAGCCAGTGCTCTCCATGCTGAGCCATCACAAGCCCCATGTGGATCTATGTTTCTAGCCCCCAGTTCCCTTGCTCTTCAAGGACACAGACCACAGTGAATTTAGGGCCCACCCTAGGCCAGCACCCTACCATTAAGATGATGGCGTGTGTCCAGGCT
The DNA here is from genome assembly GCA_009823505.1 of Rhizomys pruinosus. NCBI lineage: Eukaryota > Metazoa > Chordata > Mammalia > Rodentia > Spalacidae > Rhizomys > Rhizomys pruinosus. The sequence continues at coordinate 383,599 of VZQC01009724.1, forward strand.
CTACTCCCTAACAGCCCATATTATGAGATGTCAGATAAGATGAACTGTGGGAGGGGAATTGGCCAAGGACAGGACCCAGGCCAGCCCAGGTGGCATGTAAGGCCTAAACGGGACCGGGCATCCCCAGCTGAAGGGCCTGTGCTGTCCTTGACTAACAGCGAAGAAAGGAAATCGGAAAGGCGCGGGAAAAAAAGAAATGTTAGACTAAATAGAAACGAAGCGAAAAGGCACGGAAAAGACGCGAAAATGAACGGAAGCGGAAGAAAGGGGAAACGAAAAGGGAAAGGAAGCGCCGAGAAGAGAAAAGAAAGGAAAGACGGGACCGGACCAGACACGCCACGCGCATAGAAAAGACAAGCCCTCCCGGCCCGGATCACAGCCGATAAGCGACTCACGAGCCTCTCAATCGTCCTCCCCTTCCCCTCCCCTACCATTCCTATCGCGCTCTCCTCTCCTCTCCTCCTTCTCCTCTGTCCTCTTCTCTCCTCTCCTCTCTCTTCTCCTTTATTCTTTCCCCTTCTCCAGATATCACCTAACCAAACCTCATAGCACCAATGCAGAACAGAAGCCCAAAGGAGTAAGGCTGCCCCAAGTCCCTGGGCTAGCTGAAGCAGAGCTTGGGTTTGACCACGTCCCACCCCCAGCTCTCAGCCCCACCGCTTGTGACCTGCCCCATCTCCCACCCGGCTCTGTCTCCCTGTCTTTCTGGTGTTAGGCTTTGCCCAGTGAGGACAAGGGTCCTGGGACTTCACACACCCCAGATCTCAGCATCCTATCATAAAATGTACCCCACCCTGGCATCCTTGCACCCCAGGTCTGCAGCAGCCCCTCTTGAAGCCTCAAGGGCTCTGCTTTTTCTGTTCCAGCCAGGCGGCCAGGGGTGTCAGCTTAGGGGGTGCTTTGTCCCATCCTGTCCAGCGCCCAACTGCACACAGGCCCAGTAAGCTTGGGAGGGACCAGGATGCTGGATTGTAATGAGGAGAGGCCAGAGAAGCTGCTGGCTACCCCACAGCACACAGCATGCCCCAACAGAGACTCAACTACTTCCATTCCCCATGAAAGGCCCAGGAAATTCTATTTTTTATATACTTCTTTATTTTTTTCATTTTTAACAATAAGTAATAATTTATGAGTACAAGAATCCTTCATGTAAAGCCAATTTGCAAGGAAGTTGTGCCCAAAACCCACACCAGCCCAAGGGTCCCCACCATCCAGCTGGGGGGGGGGCTTGTAGTACATCAAGTTGATCAAATGAGTGTCCAGACTATGTTGCTGTAGTTTCACCATTCACCCAATCACAGCCCTTACATTCTTACCACACCCCCTCTTCCGTGATTGTTCCCTATGTTAGAAATAGGGCAGAGGTCGACAAAAAAGCAAACAGTTACTTTCTGGAGCTGTTGTTTTGGACTCTGGTCAGTTCTGGCTGTTTCCTTTCATGGCCTGGCAGTTGTCCCCGATAACTTTTCAATCCTACTACAGAAGCACAAGCAATTAGATATATAAAGTATATTAAAACATTACTAATTGTTATGGTAGCTTACTTTGCTTAGACAAAGATGTTTGGCTGGTATGTTAGTCCATGAATTCCATTTTCTGTAAAAAATATGCCAAGGTCTTACTGTGACTTATAACCTCCTAACCACTAGAGGATGTAAGCCTATGGCATCCGCGTGGGTTATCCTCAAGGAGCGAGCCCAATAGCCAATTAGATTTGGGATATACAGGCACATGGCTGCCTCTGCTGCACAGTATTTCCAGGAATGTGAGGTGTAGCTGGTGCTGATGGAGGAGTCTTGTTCGACTCAAGGACCAGGAAATTCTTCAAGGCACCTGTGAGTAGGGCTGAGTGTCTCTTTAGAGTTTCCACTCCGGGCTGGGTTTCCCAACGACTCTTGAATGAGCAATCTTCTGTTGCACAGGGCAAGTTCAAGATCACAAACACGCACATGAAGATGGGGATGATTTTCACAATCGAGGGCAGGATCCACCCGGGCATTGATCAGTGAGCACGGTGGGGGCAGGGAAGGAGATGAAGCTTGGACAGGCAGGCCGGCCCTGTCAGTCAGTCAGGACACAGGGACTTCAACCCAAAGGGCCTTCTCTGCTTCCTTGCTCCCTCCACTGTGGGATCCCACAGCCCTGCTGCTAGCAGCTGCCCTTGCACCTAAGCTTCAGCTCAGCCCTTCAGAACATCAGAGTAGGAATCGTCACGTGCTCTGTTCTGGATCCAACAGCCACCCACGGGGGAGTGGAGAAAGCTGGAGCTCTGCCTGGTCCTGGAGGTCTGATGTCTCTACTGAAAGTCCAACATGTCTTCCCTTCAGGGACATCTCTCTCTCTCTCTCTCTCTCTCTCTCTCTCTCTTCTCTCTCTCTTCTCTCACACCACCACACAACCACCACACCACACACCTCCTATTCCATCTGAAAGGGCCTGTGAATTCACCCAGATGCGGCCACCAGGGGGCAGTAATGCTCTCCATTGTACTCTGAGAACCCTAGCATTGGTTTACTGCCCCTTCAGCTCAGCACCATGCTGTCCAGCATAGAGGAACATTCCAGCATTTCTGGGGTCTAATCTCTAGCCCGGTAAGGTTAGGAAGACCACAGGCAGATGCATGGAGTACGAGCTAAGAGAAAACCTCTTTTCTCTCTGTGTCCCTCAACTTTGCAGAAATGTGGGTATCTCCCTGGTCTGAGGTCTGAGATGCCCCAGTGATGGAGCCCCACTACCCAGAATGCGATGTTTTCAGGGCCTGTGAAGGTCTAACCCAGGCTGCTGAAGTGACCCTGCTTGCATACCTCAGGTGACAGGGAGCTCATCCCCTAGGGCTGGCTGTTCATCTCCCCTGGGAGAGACACCCCTAATTTCTGAAATTGTCCCCATCAGTTACGTCAACAGCTTTGGTCCCTGTTCCAAATGGAACGTGGCACTGTAGTGGCCTGACTCCATTGACACCTCATTTCGAGGCTCAGACCTCAATGAAAACATTCTAACATCAACCAGGGTTCTCATGACAGCACTGCCCTTAGCACAGGCCAGGCCCGGAACACCCATGGTCCCTTCCATCCTGTGCATCTCTTCCGACCTCCCCAGCCGGTGCACACACTCGACTGTCTTATATGCCTGCAAGCCAAGACTACTACATGTCATTCACAATACAAATTAGATAATTAAAAAACAAGGGGCTGGAGAGAGGGCTCAGCAGTTAAGAACCCTGTCTGTTCTTCCAGAAGACCCAGTTTCAAATTCTAGCACCACGTGGCTGCTAACAACCATCCACAAGTCCAGTTCCAAGGGTTGTGAGCCCTCTTCACTCCTTGGTCACCTCATGACACAGGTGCACTTACCTACAAACACTCTACCCACACCTCAAATAACTAAATACATACCATAAATAAATAAATTAATAAATAACGCTGGGCTCATTGGCACCACACCTTTAATCCAGCACTTGGGGAGACTTCTGGCTGACTTCTCCCTCCTGGATTCTGTGAGTTCAAGGCCAGCCTGGTCTACAAAGTGAAGTCCAGGCCAGCTGGGGCTATAGGGTGGAGTGGTTGCTGGACAGGATAGGACAGATTGCCCCCTACGTTTATACCCCAGGCTTTCTGGCTGGAACAGACAAAGCAGAACCCTCAAGGCTGTGAGTGGGGGCTGCTACAGAGCTGGGGAACAAGGACCACCAGAGGTGGAGTACATTTTATAATAGCATGCTGAGATTTATTGATTTATTTGTTTTTCTTTTTGATACAGGGTCTCTCTATAGCCCAGCTTTTCACAGAGTTGCTTGGGGTCAAACTGGAGTCACAGGCTTGCCTCAGACTTACACTATTCCTTTTTAGAATACACTTTTTTTAAATTTTTATTTATTTCTGTATGTGTATGAATGTACTGTCTGCATGCAGTTTGTGCACCTGTGTCGTGAATGCCGCGGAGGTCAGAAGGAGCGGTGTCGGATTCCCCTGCGAACTGGCGTCTCCGTGAATTGGAGTTTCAGCGGTTCTCGGCGCCATGTGGGGTGTGGGGATCGCACCTGGGTCCTCTGCAAGAGCGGTCGGCTCTTAACCACTAGGCCCCTCTCTCCAGCCCCTTAGCTTACACCTTTGAGAGAAACACACAGAGTCCTCTTCTGTTTCCAAATGCATGTGGATGAATGCACCCCATAGTCACATGCATGTACCACACACACTTGTGCCAGGCATTCATGTACACACACACACACACACACACACACACACACACACACACCTTTCACTGATACCAAATAAGCACAGAAGCTGGGCATGGTGGTACACCCCTGTAATCCCGGCACTCTGGACCCTGAGACAGGAGGTTAGCCATGAGCTCTTGGATAGCCTGGGATAAATAGAGTGAGACCCTGTCTCATAAACAAGCAAACAAACAAATACAGAGACAGAGAGACACAGGGTCATAAGTACAGTCATGGTCCTCTGTCCTCAAATATTCTTTCCAAGGAAGAGAACTTGAAGTCCTTTTCTGTAGGTTTCCACTGCTTTGTGGCATACTCAATAGAACAGCACTTTGGAAAGGCTGATGCTATCAAAGACCCTCTCCATTACAAAAGCATTTTCAAAATCCTTATCTCATTTGGCCTTGAGAAAGAGTCCAAAAATAAAGTAATTTCTTTGTGGGTAAAACAAGGAAGCTGATCACTCCCCTCCTGGACTGGCACTGAAGGTGACATGCCATGTGGGTGCTGGGCAGTGAGCCATTCACCAGCTCCTGGCACCAGAGGGCCCTCAGCAGGGCTGTCCTCCCAGTGCCCAGCCTAGAGCAGCCAGGGCCAACTCTGATGGAAACCTCTGTGTCTGCAAATACAGAGAGCTGGCAAAGGTCTGGTTCTGGGAATCTGCACTGCAGACGTTGTCAGCCACATCTGCCTTGTCAGTAGAGAATAGAGAAGACTGTTCAATAGGAAAGTTATAATTAATGCAAGTGACCGGCTGTAGGAAATTGGCTCAGTAAATCTAGCCATGGAGAGTTGGAATATTTCACAGTTACTGAAATATAGTTCTGAACAATAGAGTGTGGTCTGTAATGTTTCCCAAATGAAGCAGGATAAATAACTGCACAGAGAGAGGGATGTGTGCTCCATAGATGTCACACACAAGTCTGGGAGAGATGTCAGTGAGTGTGATCCCTCTGGGGTGAAGGAATCCCAGGGACTGAACTTCTTTTTCTTAATTAACTTTCTTCTTTGGTTGTTTGAGACAGGGTCACCTTGTAGCCCCAGCTGTCCTGGAACTCACTATATAGACAAGGGTGGCCTTGAACTTACAGAGATCCACTTGCTTCTGCATCCCGAGTGCTGAGATTGAAGGTCTGTGCCATCATGTCTGGCCTAATTAATTAATTTTTATTTTATGTGTGCCAGTGCGTTGCCTACATGTATAGAGGTGCATCCATGTCATACAATTTCCATGGATTCCAGAATAGGTTTTCAAATCCCCTGGAAGTGAAATTAGGGGCACTTATTAGCTTCCATGTGGGTGCTGGGAATTGAACCCAGGTCTTCTGCAGAGCAGCCACTGCTCTTCACTACTGAGCCCTCTCTCCAGCTCCATGGAGGTTATCGACTGTCCCTAGCAGTATGTAATGAGCATCCCCACCAAGGAAGCCATAGGAATAATGGGGCATTTATACTCCCAGCTCCCTGAGCCTTTGGTTGCCCTTCTGCACATTTGGTGCCCATGTCCAGGGAGAACAGAGTCATTTTCTGCAGGCTACCAAGAGCAGAGGGTGGGCATTCTGAGCACATGTGCTCTTACCGATTCACCAGCCAGCCCTCACAGAAGTCTTCCTCCTCTTCTTCCTCTAGCGGAGTTGGGGATGAATCCAGGGACTTTGGCTTGCTAAGGAGAGTGCTGTACCGCTCAGTCATTCCCCAAGGCCTTTAAAATATATTTTTTTGTTAGTTGTAAGTTCTTGTAGATGTGTTCTTTGATTTTCAGTTTTTATTAGGCCACATGTGGTGGTCCACTAAGGAGGCAGAGGCAGGTGGATCTCTGTGAATTTGAGACCAGCCTGCTCTACACAGTGAGTTCCAAGCTACCCATTGGGTACACAGTGAGACCTTGTCTCAAAACAAACAAAAAGTTTTTATTACACCTATATCATGGTGTGTGTGTGTGTGTTTGTGTGTGTGTATGTGTGTGTGTGTGTTACACTGTGTACATGAAGGTCAGAGCACGACATAGAGGAGTCTGTTCTCTCCTTCCACCATGTGGGTCCTGGGGATCCAACCCGGGTCATCTGGCTGGGAAGAGTCTGTACCCGCTGAGCCATCTGGGCAGGCCTAGATGTTTCCTTTGAATGTACCCTATGTTGCTTTTGAAACCTACCTGTGTGCAGCTGGATGAGGTGGTGCACACCTATAACCTGAGTACTCAGGACAGATTCAGGAGGACACTGAGATCAAGGCCAGCACATGCTAAACAGCAAACACTGTTTCATAAGAAAGGTGTAGAAAAAGATGAAGAGGAGGAAGAGGAGAAGGAGGAGGAAGAGGAGGAGGAGGAGAAGGAAAAGGAAAAGGACAAGGAGGAGGAAGAAGATATAAAACCTTATAGACCTCTGGAACTGACACATCACAGAAAATTAGAAGCCTGGGCATTTTTACAGAGCTGCCTGTCTGTGGCTGTGGAAGCTCGGCTCAGCAGGGAGGGTGCGTGGCCTGCCAAGCTCCTGGTGTGTGTGGTGTATGTAGGGTGGCTCTGGGGCTCCTCCCTGGGCTCTGTGGAGCTCTGGGGATGGAGGCTGAGGAGGATGCAGGGAGGCCGGAGGACTCTCCAGCTGAATCAGTGGAGCCATCTTCCTGCTCTCTCAGAGTATCGGCAGATGCAGCCCAGCAGATCTGGTAAGATATTCCACCAAAGATCTCATTTCCTCTTGGGTATTTGAGCCTTAGGTATATAAGCCTGACCTTGAGGTGAGACCCTGAGCACAGGCCTCTGGGAGCCACCGGGAGAGCTGCTGCCAGGAGCTGTCACCAGGAGCTGTCGCCAGGAGCTGTCACCATGGCGGTGAGGATGTCAGCCCCTGGCCCACCCCCCTCCACTTGCTTGTCATTGCCTGGTGTGGGGGGGTAGCTTTGGGTACAGTAGTGCTGCTCCTCTCTGGGGCTCAGCTTCTGTGTGCATCAAAAGAAAGCAGGGTAGATAGTCTGCCAGCCCTTAGCATTGAAGCTGTCTGTCCTGCTACCACCAGCCCAGAGCCAGAGCCTGTCTCTCCCCCACTCTAACCTGCTTCTCCTCTGTAAGAACAGCACTAGTAATGTGAAAGTGATTGCTCATGGTGGGGCTGTGGACAAGTCACTGCCCCTTTCTGAGCTTCACTCTGCTCCTCTGTGTGGGATGGAACCACACGGGTCCTCTGGGGTGTAGACAGTGGTCTCAGTGCCTGGGGCTGCTGGGACAAACCACTTCAACATGGGGCTCACCACCGCAGACATTTCTTCTCCCATGGTCTGGGAAATCCTGGAATCCAGGGTGGGCAGGGCCAGGCACCCCCTGCAGGCTCTGGGAAGATCTTTCCTTGTCTCCTCCATCTTCCTGTCCTTCCCTGGACTGCAGCCTCCTAACTCGAGATCCTGCCTGCTCTGTGCATGGCCTTCCCTCTGGGGTGTATTTTCTTTTATAAATTTTTTTCTATTTTAATCATGTGTACTTGTACGTGTCCACTGTGTTTGCATGTGTGCATGAGTGCATGTTTGCATGTGATCTCAACAGATCAGAAGAGGGCTCTGGATCTCCTGGGGCTGGAGTTACAGGAGGTTGTGAAACACTTGCAGGAGGTGCTGGGAATTGAACCCGGGTCCTCTGAAAGACCAGCAGGTGCTCTTCCCTGCTGAGCCATCACAAGCCCCATGTGGATCTATGTTTCTAGCCCCCAGTTCCCTTGCTCTTCAAGGACACAGACCACAGTGGATTTAGGGCCCACCCTAGGCCAGCACCCTACCATTAAGATGATGGCGTGTGTCCAGGCTCTACTCCCTAACAGCCCATATTATGAGATGTCAGATAAGATGAACTGTGGGAGGGGAATTGGCCAAGGACAGGACCCAGGCCAGCCCAGGTGGCATGTAAGGCCTAAACGGGACCGGGCATCCCCAGCTGAAGGGCCTGTGCTGTCCTTGCCTCCCCTCTCATAAATACCCTTCAAGGCTCTGACACCCCTCAAGTTTCTCCTCCCCTCCCCTCCTCTCCCCTTCCCTTCCCCTCCTCTCCCCTTCCCTTCCTCTCCTCTCCTGTCCCCTCCCCTTCCCTTCCTCTCCTCTCCTCTCCCCTCCCCTTCCCTCCGTTCCCCTATCCCCTCCCCTCCCCTCTCCTATCCCCTCCCCTCCCCTCCCTTCCCTTCTCCCCTCCTCTCCTCTCCTCCCCTCTCCTCTCCTCTCCTCCCCTCCCCTCCCCTCCCCTCTCCTCTCCTCTCCTCTCCTCTCCTCTCCTCCTTCTCCTCTGTCCTCTTCTCTCCTCTCCTCTCTCTTCTCGTCTTCTCCTTTATTCCTTCCCTTCTCGATATCACCCTAAACCACTCATAGCACTCAATCAGAAAGAGCCCAAAGGAGTAGGCTGCCCAAGTCCCCTGGGCTAGCTGAAAAGCATGAGCTTGGGTTTAATGTACCTACTTGGTGCCACACACCCCCAAGTCTACAGCCCCATCCGCTGTGACTGCCCAATCTCCCACTCACGGGGCTCTGTATACCTCCCTGTCTTTCTGGTCTTAGGCTTTGCCCTGTGAGGACAAGGGTCCTGGGACTTCACACACCCCAGGTCTCAGTATCCTATTATAAAATGTACCCCACCCTGGCATCCTTGCACCCCAGGTCTGCAGCAGCCCCTCTTGAAGCCTCAAGGGCTCTGCTTTTTCTGTTCCAGCCAGGCGGCCAGGGGTGTCAGCTTAGGGGGTGCTTTGTCCCATCCTGTCCAGCGCCCAACTGCACACAGGCCCAGTAAGCTTGGGAGGGACCAGGATGCTGGATTGTAATGAGGAGAGGCCAGAGAAGCTGCTGGCTACCCCACAGCACACAGCATGCCCCAACAGAGACTCAACTACTTCCAATTTCCCTGAAAGGTTCACAGGAAATCTTTTTTTATTACTTCTTTATTTTTTTCTTTTTAACATAAGTAATAATTTATGAGAAAAAGCATCCTTCATGAAAAACAAATTTGCAAGCAGTTCTGTGTTCTCCAAGGACACAACACAGCCCCATGGGTCCTACCATACAGCTGGGGGGGGGCTTGTATGTACAATGAAGTGATCAAAAAATGACTGTCACAGACTATGTTGCCATGTAGTTTCCCACTTCACCCCACTACACAGCCCTGTACCTTCTACCAATCCCCTCCTTTCCCGCTGATTGTAGCTAAGGACTTGAAAGGGGCTGAGAGGGTGAGAGAAGAAGCAAAACAGTCTACTTTCTGCTGGAACGCTGTTGTTTTTGGAAATTGGTCAGTTCTGGCTGTTTCCTTTCATGGGTGAGCAGTTTATCCAAGGATACCTTTTCATCCTGCATAATGAACAGCTTAAGCAAGGTTATATATTATATAGGTATTTAAACATTATTAATTGTTATGGTGGGTTGCTTTGGTATAGACAACAGATGTTTGGATGGTAATGTTAGTCCATGAATTACATTTTTTCCCTGTAAAATATGCCGATTGTCTTTACTGTGACTATGAACATCTCCTAGGACCACTAGCAGGAATGTAAGCTTTGTGGCATCAGCCGTGGGTTTATTCCTCCAAGGAAGAGAGCCAATAGCCAATTAAGATTTGGGATTTAGGCAGGCACATGGCTGCCTCTGCTCACAGTATTTCCAGGAATGTCAGAGGTGTAAAGTGGTGCTGACTGAGGAGTCTTGTTCGACTCAAGGACCAGGAAATTCTTCAAGGCACCTGTGAGTAGGGCTGAGTGTCTCTTTAGAGTTTCCACTCCGGGCTGGGTTTCCCAACGACTCTTGAATGAGCAATCTTCTGCTGCACAGGGCAAGTTCGAGATCACAAACATGCACATGAAGATGGGGATGACCATCACCATCAAGGGCAAGATCCAGGAGGGCATTGCTAGGTGAGCAAGGTGGGGGCAGAGATGGAGATGAAGCTTGGACAAGCAGGCCGGCCCTGTCAGTCAGTCAGGACACAGGGACTTCAACCCAAAGGGCCTTCTCTGCTTCCTTGCTCCCTCCACTGTGGGATCCCACAGCCCTGCTGCTAGCAGCTGCCCTTGCACCTAAGCCTCAGCTCAGCCCTTCAGAATGTCAGAGTAGGAATCGTCACGTGCTCTGTTCTGGATCCAACAGCCACCCACGGGGGAGTGGAGAAAGCTGGAGCTCTGCCTGGTCCTGGAGGCTGATGTCTCTACTGAAAGTCCAACAGTACTCCTTCAGGACAACATCTCTCTCTCTCTCTCTCTCTCCTCTCTCTCTCTCCTGCTATGCTCTCTCACCACACACACAACAGCACACACACCTCGGTAGTTGGCACTATCTGAAAGGGCCTGTGAATTCACCCAGATGCGGCCACCAGGGGGCAGTAATGCTCTCCATTGTACTCTGAGAACCCTAGCATTGGTTTACTGCCCCTTCAGCTCAGCACACAAGGCTGTCACAGCAATAGAGGAACATCCAGCGTTTCTGGGGTCTAATCTCTAGCCCGGTAAGGTTAGGAAGACCACAGGCAGATGCATGGAGTACAAGCTAAGAGAAAACCTTTTCTATCTGTGTCTCTCAACTTTGCAGAAAGGTGGGTATCTCCCTGGTCTGAGGTCTGAGATGCCCCAGTGATGGAACCCCAAGACCCACAATGAGCTGTTTTCAGGGACTCTGAAGGTCTAACCCAGGTTCCTGTATTGATCCTGCTTGCATACCTCAGGTGACAGGGAGCTCATCCCCTAGGGCTGGCTGTTCATCTCCCCTGGGAGAGACACCCCTAATTTCTGAAATTGTCCCCATCAGTTACGTCAACAGCTTTGGTCCCTGTTCCAAATGGAACGTGGCACTGTAGTGGCCTGACTCCATTGACACCTCATTTCGAGGCTCAGACCTCAATGAAAACATTCTAACATCAACCAGGGTTCTCATGACAGCACTGCCCTTAGCACAGGCCAGGAGGCCCGGAACAACCCATCGGTGCCCTCTTTGCTCTGGTCCAAATGACTGTCGCATCTACTAGGCCTTGACCGTGTCTTCACACCCAGACCGCGTGCACACACTGCGAGTGTACTTCCCCTTATTAATGCAACTTCCAGGGCAGCCCAAGATCTCATGGTGCAATCAAGATCAATTAGATGAATTAAAAACAAGGGGCTGGAGAGAGGGGCTCGCAATGTTAAGAACCTGTCTCTGTTCCTCCAGGAGGATCTAGAACGACCCACGTTTAATCATTTCGTAGGGCAACCAGATGGCTGCTAACAACAATCCATAACGC
>VZQC01009724.1:396922-427766 GCA_009823505.1 Rhizomys pruinosus
CCCTGTAATTGCAGCTAGCCTGGAACTTGCTATGGAAACCAGGCTGGTCCTCAATCTCAGAGATCCACCTGTGTCTGCCTCCTATATGATGGAATTAAAGGCATGTGCCACCATGGACAGGGACATTCAGCTTTTTTTTTTTTTTTTGGTCTTTTTGAGACAGGGTCTCCCTGTAGCCCCAGCTGTCCTAGAACTCACTCCATAGACCAAGCTGGCCTTGAACTCACAAAGATCCACCTGCCTCTGCCTCCCAAGTGCTAGGATTAAAGGCATGTGCCACCATGCCCACCTGCTTCTTTTAAAACTTATTATTATTTTAATTTTATGTGTATGAGTGCAATGCTTTGTGTAAATGCACCTGTGTCACGCAATGACTGAGGAGAACAGAACAGAAGAGGGGGTCGGATCCCATGGAATTGGAGTATGTACAGCTGTCAGCCCCCATGTGGGTGCTGGGAATTAAACCCCAGCCCTCTGCAAGAGCAGCCAGTGTACTTAACAACTTAGCCATTGATCCAGGCCTGGGTTTTGCTTCTTAATGTGACAAATGTTTGCTTTACTTTTATTTTTGAGACAAGTTCTTCACTAGCCCAGGCTGGCCTCCATTTGTCTTTGTAACTGAGGATGACCCTGAACTCCCAATCCTCTTGCTTTTACTTCCCAAGTTCTGGGATTACATGGCACACCACCACACCTGGATAAGGACAATTCTATTTCTCCATGAGTTTTGGAGAGAACTTTCTGACCCCAGCACTAACCTTGGTTGTGATGACCTATCGCTCTGTTGAACAGTGTATCATTGAGTTAGAAGCCAGTCACAGCCGCCAGTTGTTGGAGTTTATCATCGTCTGAGTAGTCTTTTATACACGCGTGGCCAACATCCACATGCTGTTTGTTGTTCTCTCCTTGGGTTAGCTCCTGCAAGGAGAGGGGAGGGCCTGCCAGGGATTTTACCCAAGGAAATAGAAAGATAAAGACAGACATATAGGCAGACATACATACATGGACTCAGAGAAGACCTGAGGCAATAGACTCAATTTTATTGTTGGAACTCAGGGCTTATATACTAACCCAGGCACAGGCGAGGACAAGTATAAACAATTGGGGACTGGGGCAGGTAATTGGGACAAGGGAACCTCAGGCTAAAATCTGGATCAAAGTTCTTTCCTGAGAGATCAAAATACAGTCCAGACTTTCACAGGTCTGTGAGAGACAGCTGGGGTCAAGGCTGTCAGGTAACTGCTTTTAAGTGCTTCTGCCAAAAGAATAGCCACAGCCAGTGACACTCTATTGTCCTGTGCATGCGGCAGCTTGGCCTCACTGAGGCTCAAGGTCATTCTCTTGTCCTTCAAATGACCTTCTCATGACAGGCAGGAACACCATACCTTGGTGGTCACAGAGGGAGGAGATGATGGACAAGGGCTCAACTCAGTGGTCCCGGAAACACAAGACTCTTAGCTCCCACCTGAAAATACAGGTCGGTTGGAGAGTCATGGGAGGCTGGTTCTTATGGGGACCCAGGAACGTGCTGTGAAAGTGGAAACCACCTCCAGGAGGTTTCAGACACAGAGAGAAGTTGGAGAAGCCAAAACCCAGAATTTTTCTGAGTTTTTCTTTTTATACTATTTAGTCTGAAAAAAAATCTTTGCAGGGCTGAGATGGTGCAGGTGGTAAGAGCACTTGCTCCATAACTGTGAGGATCTGAGCTGGAATCCCGGTACCATAGAAAACAGCCAGGCATGGCCGCAGATGTAATCCCAGCAGTGAGAGATGGAGGCAGCGTAGTGAGAAGGGTGAGCTTCAGTGAGAAGCCCTGTTCAAGAAATAAGGTGGAGAAAGGAGAGAGAGAGAGAGAGAGAGAGAGAGAGAGAGAGAGAGAGAGAGTTTGAGAGAAACACACAGAGTCCTCTTCTGTTTCCAAATGCATGTGGATGAATGCACCCCATAGTCACATGCATGTACCACACACACTTGTGCCAGGCATTCATGTACACACACACACACACACACACACACACACACACACACACACACCTTTCACTGATACCAAATAAGCACAGAAGCTGGGCATGGTGGTACACCCCTGTAATCCCGGCACTCTGGACCCTGAGACAGGAGGTTAGCCATGAGCTCTTGGATAGCCTGGGATAAATAGAGTGAGACCCTGTCTCATAAACAAGCAAACAAACAAATACAGAGACAGAGAGACACAGGGTCATAAGTACAGTCATGGTCCTCTGTCCTCAAATATTCTTTCCAAGGAAGAGAACTTGAAGTCCTTTTCTGTAGGTTTCCACTGCTTTGTGGCATACTCAATAGAACAGCACTTTGGAAAGGCTGATGCTATCAAAGACCCTCTCCATTACAAAAGCATTTTCAAAATCCTTATCTCATTTGGCCTTGAGAAAGAGTCCAAAAATAAAGTAATTTCTTTGTGGGTAAAACAAGGAAGCTGATCACTCCCCTCCTGGACTGGCACTGAAGGTGNCCGCCATGTGGGTGCTGGGAACTGAACTCCAGCCCTCTGCAAGAGCAGCCAGTGTTCTTAACCACTGAGCCATCTCTCCAGGCCTGGGTTTTGCTTCTTAATGTGACAAATGTTTGTTTTGTTTTTTTTATTTTTGAGACAAGTTCTCCACTAGCCTAGCCCAGGCTGGCCTCCATTTGTCTTTGTAACTGAGGATGACCCTGAACTCCCAATCCTCTTGCCTTTCCTTCCCAAGTTCTGGGATTACAGGGCACACCACCACATCTGGCTAAGGACAATTCAATTTCTTTCTTTTCTTTTCTTTGTCTTTTGTGACAGAGTCTCCTTGTAGCCCCAGCTTGTCCTGGAACTCACTCTGTAGACCAGGCTGTCCTTGAACTCACAAAGATCTGCCTGCCCCTGCCTCCAGAGTGCTAGAATTAGAGGCATGCACTACCATGCCCAGCTTGGATAATTCAATTTCTATATGATCTTTGGAGAGAACTTTTTGACCCCAGCACTAACCTTGCTTGTGGTGTCCTATCACTCTGCTGAACAGTCTATCATTCTTTGAGTTGGAAGCCAGTGACAACCACCAGTGACACTCTAGTGTAGTGTGCAGAAGGCAGCTGTGGCCTCACTGAGGCCCAAGGTTATAATCTTGTCCTTCAAACGACCTTTTCATACAGGCAGGAGTACTGTACCTTGGTGGTCACAGAGGGAGGAGAAGATAGATGAAGCCTCAACTCAATAGTCCCAGAAACACAAGACCCTTAGGTCCCACCTGAAAGCAGAGGTCGGCTGGAGAGTCATTGGAGGTTGGTTCTTGCTTGGACCCAGGAACGTGCTGTGAAAGTGGAAGCCGCCTCCAGGAGGTTTCAGACACAGACACAAGTTGGAGAAGCCAAACCCAGAACTTTTCTGGGTTTTCCTTTTTATAATATCTAGTCTGAAAAAAAATCTTTGAAGGGCTGAGATGGTGCAGGTGGTAAGAGCACTCGCTGCATAACTGTGAGGATCTGAGCTGGAATCCCGGCACCATAGAAAACAGGCCGCAGCTGTAACCCCAGTGGTGGGGGATGGAGACAGCTTAGTGAGAAGGGGGGACTTCAGCAAGAAAGCCTGTTCAAACAATAAGGTGGAGAAAGAGGAGAGAGACAGAGAGAGAGAGAGAGAGAGAGAGAGAGAGAGAGAGAGAGAGAGACCCAGAGTCCTCTTCTGTTCCCAAATGTGCGTGGATGAATGCACCCCACACTCACATGCATGTACCACACATACCACAAACACTTGTGCCAGGCATTCATGTACACACACACACACACACACACACACACACACACATCTTTTTTTTTTCTTTTGAGGATTTTTATTTTATTTTTTTTTCTTTTTCCAGAGCCAGGTTTATTGAGTCATAATTTGCATATTACAATACAACCTCCTTAAATGTACATCTTCACAAGCACTAGCCAATCAGGATACAGAACATTTCAGAACCCCCAGCCAATCCCATCCTCTCCCCCAGCGTCTGGTGACCACCAATGTACTCTGATTTCTGTTCTATAGTTTCATTGTTTCTAGAAAAGTTTTATAAATGACATTTTTGTGGTTGTCAAATCACAAAACACAATTTCATCTTATTGCCAACTTTTATTTCATTTAATGAATGTACATCAGTTTGCTTATCCAGTCATCATTCATGCACATTTGGGTTATTCCAGTTTTTAGCCATTACAAATGAAATGTTGTAAATATTTACATGTAGGTGTTGGCTGTGGATACATGTTTTCATCCCTCGAGTGGGATTGCTGGGCCATAGATGTGCTGAGGCTCATAAGGAATCATGAAAGTGTTTGAAGCTGTAGAATTCAGACCTGTGACTTTTGGGCATTCTAGTTTTTTACATGTCCTTATGAGCACTTGGTATAGTCAAACTATTGAATTTTAGACATTTTTTTTAATTTTTTTTATTTGTGTATGAATGTACTGTCTGCATGCAAGTGTGTGCACCCGTGTCGTGCAATGCTGCGGAGGTCAGAAGAGGATGTCGGATTCCCCTGGAACTGGAGTTCTCCTGGAATTGGAGTTTCAGACGGTTCTCGGCCGCCATGTGGGTGCTGGGGATCAAACCCAGGTCCTCTGTAAGAGCGGTCAGTGCTCTTAACCACTAGGCCATCTCTCCAGCCCGAATTTTAGACATTTTAATAGATCTATAGTGATACAGTGATTTGAAATTGTATTTTTCTTTTCATTTATTTTTGTTATTTTATAATTTTCATATATAGATCATAAAAGATCCTGTGACAGGTTCTTTTGTAGCCCAGCTGGCCTGGAACTTACTATGTACACCATACTGACCTCAATTTCACAGAGGCTTGCCTGCATCTGCTTCCTGAGTGCTGGCAATAAAGGTGTGGGCAACCTGCCCTGCCCTTCATCTTATTTTTATTATTTTATGTGTATGAGTACTTTGCCTGAATGTACATAAGACCAGGCTGGCCTTGAACTTACAGATATCCACCTGCCTCTGCCTCCCAAGTGCTGGCATTAAAGGCATGTGCCATCACACCTGGCTGGGAAAGAAACATCTTTATTTTTGGTAACATACTACACTTATTGGTTTCCCCAAAGGGCTCCAGAAATTTCACATGTGACCATGTCAGCCGTATCTTTTCACTGTAAGGCTTATTAACAAAGGTTCCTAAGACTGAAGGATTTCCCTAGACTTCCTAAATTGACATGGGTATATTAAGTAGGTTGCATGGTGTCAGCTAAGAACATATCACAGATGCTCATCTAAGCAGTTGTGTATTCTTGTACACCAATATAGCAAACTGAACAGTACTTTACAGTAATATTTATTGTTTAGAAGCTTTTCATCTATGTTGACAGCTCCCCCCCCCAAATTTTAGTAAATCTTATCTTGCATTTATTCCTCATGAAGAGTTTCTTTAACTTGTACTTGTTTTATCATCAGAAGCAATTAAAATTTCATTTTTTGATACCACTACTTCTTTCAGTATAGTGGGTAAGAGGAGAGATTTTACAGTTTATTTTTTTACTAACTGTTGGTCTAATTGTTTATTTTTTGACTAAGTGCTTGAAATTTATTTTTTGTGGATTTAATGTTTTAGATTAAGCTGGTAGTACACTACAATATAAAATCCGATTAAACAATCATAAACATTGTTTAGTAACTGTATTATCCGTTACGTACTCCTGTCCTGTGAATGAAGTCTAAGGCTGCACTAAACTCCTTCTTTCTTTGGTGCTGAGTCATTCAGCTTCATTGTTTTGGTCATCTGCAGAGCTTCTTGTTTGCTCTTCAGCTCTACACGTTCTTCCTGTGCATTATCTTCTGTGACTTCTGGCTCCCTCTTATTGCAAGGACAACATTTACTAGCTGCTCCTCAAACCTCAGCCATTTTGTTTCCTTTACAGAACTTGCTCCTGCCGAGCTTTCCTGGATACTGCCTCCCCCAAGGACCTCGCCTCCTCATTTCGGTCAGGCTTCTCTCTTCCCACCATGCCTCCTTTGGGGAGCTTCTTGAAACCTTCTGTTGGAATTAGCCCTCTGCCCGACCTTGGTAATCAATCTAATGTTGCTTTATCTTCTTTCTTCCATTGTGACTGGCGTTATTTCTAGAGGCTTCCTGCTAGCTCCTAAACCTATTTCCCTGCTTTAGAGATTCCCTCCCTTATATATTTAGGTGGGAAATTGTGATATGTTCACATTGCGTATGTTAAAGCATTTTTTATTTTTTCACCAATGTTTTATTGAAGCCCTGTGCATTTCATACAAGATTACATTACAAATCAAATCTAGACTCCTGCCCCCCTCCCTACCCCCCACACCACCAGAGCTCATGCATTCTGCCAAACATGTTTTTCATTTTTTTCTCAGCCTCTCTCAGAATTCTCTATGCAGAAGTTTACTATTTTGAGCAGAAGTTTGCCATTTCAGTCAGTTCTTTGACATAGTCTTTTCTGTTGTTTTTGTTGTTATTATTCCTTCCAATATGCATCACTCCAAAATATGCACATATGCATGCTACATATATCATAGGTTTTAGCACCTTCTGCTTAAGTTTTTTTTTTTTTTAATTGGGCTGAAAGATGTCATATTTGAAGTATCCTCCTAGGCAAGCCCAAACCACCATCAGTTCTGCCCTTGTGTTCCACACTGGGGTTTTCCCTTCCCATGGTCACCAAATGAGATCAGTAAGCACTGTGTCCTGTCTTGATCTTCCTGTACTGGTCTCCATGGTACAGCCTGGGTAGTCCAACAATGGCAGTCTATGCTCTGAAGAAGCAAACCCACATCTTTCACTGATACCAAAAAAACACAGAAACTGGGCAGAGTGGTACACATCTGTAATCCCGGCACTCTGGAGACTGAGACAGGAGGATAGCCATGAGCTCTAGCTAGCCTGGGACAAATACAGTGAGACCCTGCCTCATAAACAAGCAAACAAACAAATACACAGACAGAGAGACACAGGGTCATAAGAACAGTCATGACCCTCTGTCCTCAAACATTCTTTCCAAGGAAGTGAACTTGAAGTCCTTTTCTGTAGGTTCCCACTGCGTTGTGGCATACTCAATAGAACAGCGCCTTGGAAAGGCCGATGCTATCGAAGACCCTCTCCATTACAAAAGCATTTTCAAAATCCTTATCTCATTTGGCCTTGAGAAAGAGTCCAAGAAGGAAGTCATTTCTTTGTGGGTAAAACAAGGAAGCTGATCACTCCCCTCCTGGGCTGGCACTGAAGGGGACATGCCATGTGGGTGCTGGGCAGTGAGCCATTCACCAGCTCCTGGCACCAGAGGGCCCTCAGCAGGGCTGTCCTCCCAGTGTCCAGCCTAGAGCAGCCAGGGCCAACTCTGATGGAAACCTCTGTGGCTGCAAATCCAGAGAGCTGGCAAAGGTCTGCTTCTGGGAATCTGCACTGCAGACGTCGTCAGCCAGATGTGCCATGCCAATAGAGAATAGAGAAGACTGCTCAATAGTAAAGTTATAATTACTGCAAGTGTTCAGCTGCAGGAAATTGGCTCAGTAAATCTAGCCATGGAGAGGTGGAATATTTCACAGTTACTGAAATATAGTTCTGAAAAAAAGAGTTGTGGTCTGTAATGTTTCTCAAATGAAGCAGGATAAACAACTGTGTGGAGAGAGGAATGTGAGGGCCATAGATTTCATACACAAGACTGGGAGGGAAGTCCTGGTGGGTTCCCTCTGGGGGGAGGGAATATGGGGACTGACCTTCTTTTCCTTAATTTTCTTCTTTGGTTGTTTGAGACAATGTCACCCTGTAACCCCAGCTGTCCTAGAACACACTATATAACAAGGGTGGCCTTGAACTTACAGAGATCCACTTGCCTCTGCATCCTGAGTGGCACATCATGCCTGGCACAATTAATTAATTTTTATTTGATGTGTGCCTGTGTGTTGCCTACATGTATAGAGATACACCCATGTCATACAATTTCCATGGATTCCAGAATAGGTCTTCAAATCCCCTGGAAGTGAAATTAGGGGCACTTATTAGCTTCCATGTGGGTGCTGGGAATTGAACCCAGGTCTTCTGCAGAGCAGCCACTGCTCTTCACTACTGAGCCCTCTCTCCAGCTCCATGGAGGTTATTGACTGTCCCTAGCAGTATATAATGAGCATCCCCACCACAGAAGCCATAGGAATAATGGGGCATTTATACTCTCAGCTCCCCTGAGCCTTTGGCTGCCCTTCTGCACATTTGGTGCCCGTGTCCAGGGAGAACAGAGTCGTATTCCGCAGGGTACCAAGAGCACAGGGTGGCCATTCTGAGCACGTGCACTCTCACCCAGGCACCAGCCAGCCCTCACAGAAGGCTTCTTCCTTCCCGTCCTCTATCTGGGGATGGGGATGAATCCAGGGACCTGAGCTTGCTAAGCGGAGTGCTCTACTGCTCAGCCATGCCCCAGGGCATTTTAAAATATATTTTTGTTAGTTGTAAGTTCTTGTAGATGAGTTCTTTTATTTTAAGGTTTTATTAGACCACATGTGGCGGCCCACTAAGGAGGCAGAGGCAGGTGATCACTGTGAATTTGAGACCAGCTTGGTCTACACAGTGAGTTCCAGGCTACCCATTGGCTACAAAGTGAGACCTTGTCTCAAAACAAACAAAAAGTTTTTATCATTCCTATATCATTGTGTGTAGGGGTGTGTGTGTGTGTGTGTGTGTGTGTGTGTGTGTGTGTGTGTTACATTGTTTACGTGAAGGTCAGAGCACGACATAGAGGAGTCTGTTCTCTCCTTTCGCCATGTGGGTCCTGGCGATCTAATCCGGGTCATCTGGCTGGGAAGAGTCTGTACCCACTGAGCCATCTGGCCAGGCCTAGATGTTTCCTTTTAATCTACCCTATGTTGCTTTTTTTTTAATTTTTATTTATTTATTTATTTATTTTATGTGTATGAATGTACTGTCTGCATGTAGGTTTGTGCACCCATGTCATGCAATGCTGCAGAAGCCAGAAGAAGGCGTCGGATTCCCCTGGAACTGGAGTTCTCCTGGAATTGGAGTTACAGATGGTTCTTAGCTGCCATGTGGGTGCTGGGGATCGAACCCAGGTCCTCTATAAGAGCAGTTGGTGCTCTTAACCACTAGGCCATCTCTCCAGCCCCCCTATGTTGCTTTTGAAGCCCACCCATGTGCAGCTGTATGAGGTGGTGCACACCTATGACCTGAGCACCCAGGACAGAGTCAGGAGGACACTGAGATCAAGGTCAGCACATGCTAAACAGTAAACACTGTTTCCTAAGAAAAGTAGTAGAAAAAGATGATGATGATGAGGAGGAGGAGGAGGAGGAGGAGGAGGAGGAGGAAGAAGAGGAGGAAGAAGAGGAAGAAATTAAATCTTATGGATTTCTGGAACTGACTCTCATTACAGAAAATTAGAAGCTTGGGCATTTTTACAGAGCTGCCTGTCTCTCTGTGACTGTGGAAGCTCGGCTCAGCAGGGAGCGTGCGAGGCCTGCCAAGCTCCTGGTGTGTGTGGTGTATGTGGGGTGGCGCTGGGGCTCCTCCCTGGGCTCTGTGGAGCTCTGGGGATGGAGGCTGAGGCGGATGCAGGGAGGCCGGAGGACTCTCCAACTGAATCAGTGGAGCCATCTTTCTGCTCTCTCAGAGTATCGGCAGATGCAGCCCAGCAGATCTGGTAAGATATTCCACCAAAGATCTCATTTCCTCTTGGGTATTTGAGCCTTAGGTATATAAGCCTGGCATGAGGTGAGACCCTGAGCACAGGCCTCTGGGAGCCACTGGGAGAGCTGCTGCCAGGAGCTGTCACCAGGAGCTGTCACCAGGAGCTGTCACCAGGAGCTGTCACCATGGCGGTGAGGATGTCAGCCCCTGGCCCACCCCCCTCCACTTGCTTGTCGTTGCCTGGTGTGGTGGGGTAGCTTTGGGTACAGTAGTGCTGCTCCTCTCTGGGGCTCAGCTTCTGTGTGCATCAAAAGAAAGCAGGGTAGATGGTCTGCCAGCCCTTAGCATTGAAGCTGTCTGTCCTGCCTGCACCAGCTTAGAGCCAGAGCCTGTCTGTCTGACACTCTAACCTGCTTCTCCTCTGTAAGAACAGCAATAGTAATGTGAATTTGATTGGTAACATGTATAGAATTTTGAAGAGTTGAAGAAATTAATCCTCAAGGGCTGGGACCAGATCAGTGCTGGAGTCTGAGATGAGCAGGAACAAGGCCCTGGCTTTGATCCCCAGAACCACAAAGCAAAATAAATTTTCTCTTTCTTCATTGAAAGAGGCTCTCATTATGAGGCCTGGCTGGCCTAGAACTCACTATGTAGACCAAGCTAAACTGGAACTCATGAGAGATCTACCTGCCTCCTCATCCTGGGAGCAGGGATCAAAGGCATATGTCAAGGAGGCCCAGGCAAATAAAAGTTTTCCAACAGGAGTCAGTCAGTGGGCAGCAGTTCACTGTAGAGACTTGTCTGGCAGGAAGAAGCCCAGGGTCTGATACTTAGCACTGCATAAGCCAGGTGAGGTCGTGCCCAGCGGGAACCCTGGCACTCAGGAGGTGTAGAAGGAAAAGAAAAAGTCCCAGGATAGGGGGCTGGAGAGATGGCTTATCAGTTAAAGAGCACTGAATGCTCTTAAAGAAGACCTGGGTTCAATTCCCAGCACCCACATAGCAGGTAACACACATCCCTATCTCTAGTTCCAGAGGAATCTGACACCCTCTTCTGACTTCTGCAGGACACGGGTGCACTTACTTGGGGCCCTGGGAATGTACACACCCCAGATCTCAGCATCCTATTATAAAGTGTACCCCACCTTGGTGGTCCTTGTTCCCCAGCTCTGCAGCAGCCCCCACTCACAGTATTGAGGGCTCTGCTTTGTCTGTTAAGGCCAGGCAGCCATGGGTGTAAATGTAGGGGGTGCTCCTCCCCATCCTGTCCAGCACCCACTGCACCCTGTCCCAGGAAGCCTGGGAGGGACAGGGATGCTGGGTTGTAATGAGGCAAGGACACAGACCCTGCTGGCTATCCCACATCACACGGGATGCCCCCAACAGAGACTCGACTTCCCCCACAGCCCAGGGAAAGGCCCAGGAATGTCTTGAAGGCTCCTCTGACCAGGGCTCCTGTGTCTCCTCCCTAAAGCTCCAACTTGGGGCTGGGTTTCCCAACGACTCTGGAATTCTTCTGTTGCACAGGGCAAATTTGAGATCACAAACTTGGACATGAAGATGGGGATGACCATGACCATCAAGGGCAAGATCCAGGAGGGCATTGTAGGTGAGCAGGGTGGGACAGGGAGGGAGATGAAGCTTGGACAGGCAGGCCGGCCCTGTCAGTCGGTCAGGACACAGGGACTTCAACCCAAAGGGCCTTCTCTGCTTCCTTGCTCCCTCCACTGTGGGATCCCACAGCCCTGCTGTTAGCAGCTGTCCCTGCACCTAAGCCTCAGCTCAGCCCTTCCGAATGTCAGAGTAGGAATCGTCACGTGCTCTGCTCTGGATCCAACAGCCACCCGAGGGGGGAGTGGAGAAAGCTGGAGCTCTGTCTGGTCCTGGAGGTCCTGTGGTCCAGTGCTTCTATTGAAAGTCCAACCTGCCTTTCTGTCAGGGACATTACACACACACACACACACACACACACACACACACACACACTCCTAATTCATCTGAAAGTGCCTGTGTATTCAACCAGAGGAAGCCACGAGGGGGCAGCAATGGTCTCCTTTGCATCCCTGAGAACCCTGGGCTTGGTTCTCAGCAGAGGAACATCCAGCGTTTCTGGGGTCTAATCTCTAGCTACCCAGGGTTAGGAAGGTCACAGGCAGGTGCATGAAGTACAAGCCAAGAGAAAGTCTCTTCCTTTTCTATCTGTGCCCCTCAACTTTGCAGAAATGTGGGGATCCCCTGGTCTGAGACGCCCCAGGGATGGAACCCCATGACCCAGAATGCACTGTTTTCAGGGACTCTCAAGGTCTAACCCAGGCTCCTGTAGTGATCCTGCCAAGTCCTTCATCCCTGCTTGCATACCGCAGGTGACAGGGAGCTCATCCCCTAGGATGGCAGTTCATGGTCATCTCCCCCAAAAATGACACCCTTAATTTCTGAAATGGTCCCCATCAGTTAAGTCAGCAGCCTTGGTCCCTGTTCCAAACAGAATGTGCCACTGCAGTGTCACGCCTGACTCCATTGCCTCCTCATTTCAAGGCACAGACCTCAATGAAAACAGCTTTGGTGATTCTTCTCGCTTGTGGCCCACCAGTACCCTCTGTCCTAACCTATTCTCACCTGTCAACCCTCATGCAGCTTTGCCATTAACCTGGGCTATGGACAAGACATCGTGAACCTTCACTTTGAACCTCGTTTTGACTGAGGTGTCACTGACTGCAACTTAATGGATGGTGGCAACTGGAGAGAAGAACAAGTCACCAACCGCCTTCCCTTCTCTGCAGGATCAGAGGTCACGGTGAGGACAAAGGGGACAAAGGTCAGGGAGGGTGGCAAAGGGAGAGCCCCAATGGCAGAGCCCTGCCTGGATAAGGAGCCTAAGCCACCAGCACCATCAGGACCTCCCAGGCTCCTCCCTCCTTCCTGACTCCTCCCTTTCTCTACAGTTCACCATCATCTTCGAGAATAATTACTTCAAGGTGACGCTGCCAGACGGATACGTGATCAGCTTCCCCAACAGGCTGAGCCAACAGCAGCTGCACTACCTCTTTGCAGACTCTTTCTCTGTCTCCACCTTCAATCTTGAGTGAATAGTCGGCACCTCAAAACAAGACCTGTAGCCCGGAGCCCATTCCAGTCCTCCGCAAGACCCACCAGGACTGGCACCTTGGGGTCCTGGGTCTCCCAACCCTTCACCTGCAGCTTCTGCCCCTCTGTCCATTCCCCTTCCCTTCCCCACAGGTCCAGAGTAAAGAGGCATCTTGTTCATTGAGTCATTCCATAGTGTGCACTGCTATCTCTTTCCATGTACCATAATGCTCTGGCATCCTGATGGAGGGGAACTGATGACAAGGATGTGGCACCACCTCCCGCAGAGGATGACAGGTGCTGCAGAGCCCTCTAAGCATGCCAGCCTGCTGCCCTCTGGTGATCTCCTGGGCACCTGCCAGGCTGCGCCATAGAGTGTGGGGCAGATATGGTTCCACCACCTGGGACCAGGGTGTCCAGGAGCTATACCTAGGGTCCCACTTGGGACTCTTATTGTTGGGCATTCCTGGTTGGCTACTAATTGCCTAGTCTGGTCTCCTCTTCAAGGGCCCCCAACTTTCCAAACTCCCAAGAGGGGACAGGCCATCTCAGCAGGGGCTGAGGCCTGGCTCCGCACTCTCCAAGCTCCCTAGACAAGCACCTTTTATCAAAGGACTCTTTTTTTTTCAAAAAGACTCTTTAAATCAGGCACCAGCGACAGGTCTGACGTGCAGAAGAAAGTGAAACCCTCCTGTCAGGTCATACCTGACCTGAGACTTGGGGACTGTTAGGTCTGAGCTTCCCAGAATTCTAAGGGACACACAGATGCCCACTTCCTCCAGAGGCTGTCAATATTGTGACCTCTTCCCTTGTACCTGAGGCCCCGCCCCACGGCTATAAATGGGTGGGCCCCAGTCACCGTCTTGCCCCTGCTCCCAACCCACTGCTTCTGTTAGCTGTTCCACCACGTGCCTGCAGGTGGCCCGCTCTGGCAGTGCCACATGGAAGTAAATCATGTTCCTGGAGTGACTTAAATCTCATGTGCCTTTTTATCTGAGGGTTCACGTCTTTATAACCTAATAGGGTCAAGTGGAAAGGTTAAGGAGGAGCCACATTAAGGCTTGTGGAGCAGTGTGCCTTGTGGTTTGTCCCTCCACAAGGTCTTCCTAGACGGGACTGTGAACTTGGATCCAATTCCCTCTGAATTCACACCAGATGTCTGTGTGCTTCAAGTCTCATTACTTAATCTCAGAATACAATGGGCCACAAGATCCCTCAGTGGGTAAAGGGACTCAGCACAAAGACTGACAATGTGAATTCATTCCCAGAATCCACCAGAGAGAAGTCAGCCAGCTTCCCCAAGTTCTCCTCTGATCCCACACAGGGGCCACGTAAGGCCTTCCTTACAGATAGGAAATCTCTAACACAGCAATGACTACTCCAGAATTGCCACCTGCAGGGGGTGTGACAGAACAATCAGTGGACGCAGAAGGCAGCCAGCCCCAAACATTTGCTATTTGAATCCTTTACTTTGAAAACTGGGACGGGGGGCTGGGCTGGAGAGATGGTTCATCGGTTAAGAGCTCTGACTGCTCTTGCAGAGGACCCAGGTTCGATTCCCAGCACCCACATGGCGGCTAAGAACTGTCTTTAACTACGGTTCCAGGGGAATCCAACACCCTCTTCTGCACGACACTGCACAGCTCTTCATGACACGAGTGCACAAACCTACATGCAGACACTACATTCATACACATAAAAAAATAAATAAAATTTTTTTAATTAAAAAAAAAAAACTGGGATGTACAGTTTTACCTTAGGAACATGTGCAGGGGCTCTTCCCAGGACAAGGGAGGGGCGGGGCTGGAACTTAAACTCTGTCAGCTTCCGGGTAAATCCATGTCTAACGGAAACATGTACACATATGCACATTGTAACATCAGCCAGGGTTCTCATGACAGCACTGCCCTTAGCATAGGCCAGGCCCAGAGCACTCGTGCTCCCTTCTGTCCTGTGCATCTCTTCTGACCTCCCCAGCCACTGCACCACTTGATGTACTTATATGCGTGCAGGCAAGACAGACATATGCATGAAGTAAAAATTAATTAATTAGAAACATTACAAAAACAAGGGGCTGGAGAGAGGGCTCAGCAGTTAAGAGCAGTTGCTGTTCTTCCAGAAGACCCAGGTTCAAATTCTAGCACAACATGGCAGCTAACAACTGTGCACAACTCCACTTCCAAGGGATGTGAGCCCTCCTCTGTCCTCCAGGGTCATGTCATGACACAGGTGTACTCACACACATGCCAGCATAACACTCATACATATCAAATAAAAATAAGTAAGTCAGTTGCTGGACATGGTGGCATGTAGACTACTCTGAGTTTAGGGATCCCTGAGCTAGCATTACCAGCTAGCACCTCCCAGAAAAAAGTGAGAGTCATGGGACCTCCCAGACTATGCCACAAATTGGAATGTGATGACACAAAGAACTGGGATTAGATCCTGAGAGATGAGGTCGCATTGCCTATTTAATATGAATAAAGCACCACTCTGTATTTGGATACATACCTTACTATGTGGTGTCTGGGTGCCTCCCATGTGAACGCAAAAGGAAGTATGAAGGGTGCAGTAAAGAAGGCCAGGACAGCAGGGGCTGGAGAGATGGCTCAGAGGCTAAACCACTGGCTGCACTTGCAGAGGACCCAGGTTCAACTCCCAGCACCTACATGGCAGCTAAAGACTGTCTGCAACTCCAGTTTGAGGGGAATCCGATGCTGTCTTCTGGCCTCTGCTGCACACACTACACTTACAAGCATGCAGGCAGTACACTCATATATGTAAAATAAAGATAATAAATAATTTTTTTAAAAAAAAGAAGGCCAGGACAGTGAAATGGAGACTGAGGTTTAGGGGTTAGGGTGGAGGTCCTGAACTAGAAGGTAGGTGCCAGAGGGCTTACGAACTAGAAGAATTGGGGTGTTGCAGGGTTAGTCAGTGGAGATTGGAGCCAGGTAATGGTAGGCTTGAACCCATGGCAGTGGGTTTCCAGAAATAGGAAACTGAGGCCTGGAAGGGAAAGAGGTGGGGTCCTTGAGGTGTGTAAGGACTGGAGAGTGATGAGAGGCAATTACCAGAGTGAAATGTCCCAGACCTGAGGGTCGATAGGATCGGGGAAGGCAGGGGTTAGACAATCTGGGGTAGGAGAAACAACTAAGGATGTCATGGCCTAGGAGGGTGTATTAGTCAGGGTTCTCTAAAGAAACAGAAGCAACAGGATGAATATATAACTATATACAATTTATTGATTTGCTCACGTGACGGAGCTCAACAGTAGCGCCGAACTGGAGAGGCCGGGAATCCAGGGAACTGCTGAGTCCGCAAAGCTGGATGTCTCAGTAGTCCGAGTCTAGTGCTGAAGGCCCGAATGGATTCCAGGAGATCTGCCAGTCTCAGTACACGCTGGGATCCGAAAGGTTGATCACAGCAGCAAGGCAAACTCACCAGATGAGAGAGAGGCAAGCCGCAGGAAGAAGGAAAAAAGGGGCCAGCTCCCGCTGCCGTGGCCTTAAATACTGCCTGCCGGCAGAAGGTAACACCCACATTTGGGGTGGGCCATCCGGGTTGAGGTGGTCCAATCAGAAGACCCTTTTCTCTTATTTGTTCCTTAGTCCAGTCAAGTTGACACCCAGGATTAACCATGACAAGTCCACCCCTTGTCAACTTGACACCCAATAAATAGCCTCTGCTTAAATGTCAATTGCAAACGATGGCAGGGTCATAATTCCACCTAACATGTTATAAGTATCTCATGTGCAATAGCAAAGCATTATATCTTAGAGTAGGTGGTAATGTCCTTGAGAAGAACTTAGTCCTTCAGTATCTAATAACCTAAATATGACAACACTTAACACATATCTCAGTTGCACATTCAAAAGGGAACACAAGTATCCACTTAATATACATACATATATACACACACACACACACACACTTGTATATATATATATATATATAAACAAGCACATTCTTAACCAAATAGGACGAAGGTTAATATCTATTATAATCCACGTTTCTGCAACTGGTCCCGTGGCTTCAGCTGATATTTATGACTACCTTCTTCTACTACCCATTCTGTATTTCCTCCGCCATCAGCAAGCACCTCTGCAGGTCTTGGCTCTTTCCCTGGAGGAGTGACCCATACCTTCATCCCTGAAGGGTCTGGGCCATTTATTGTCCTGTCTGGTTTGGGTTGTTGGAGTTTCCCATTGACCTTAATCATAGGACATGGTAGCACCAGAAGGCGCCCTACAGCATCTCCTGCCTTCCAGACATAATCTTCCTTGCCCCCATTGTGGAGAAAAAGTCCAATTTCCCCATGGTAGTCTGGATCAATCACTCCTCCTACTACTGTTATTCCTTCCTTAGCCTGTTGGCTTAAAGGCAGTAGAAGCCCGAAGTGGCCAGGGGGAAGTCTTAGCTTCCAGTTCAATAGAACGTTTGCTGTATCTCCTGGCAAAAGCACTCCCCCCATTGGAGCCAAAACGTCTAGACCAGCAGAACGCAAGGTCGTGGGTACAGGAAGCAAAAATTTTCCTACTGGGTCACTAGGGGTGATAGTGAGTGGAATCATTCCCACTTCCACCCCTTGGTTCCTGGACCCATGAATTCTGGCTATAGGAGAAACAGTACCATATAGTGGACGCTGATTCAAAGCATATACTGCTTGCTGGAGAACCTTGCCCCAGCCCTCCAGGGTATTGCTACCTAATTGGCGCTGTAACTGTGTCTTCAAGAGGCCATTCCATCGTTCTATCAAGCCAGCTGCTTCTGGGTGGTGGGGAACATGGTAAGACCAGTGGATACCATGACCATGGGCCCACAGTCGCACTTCTTTGGCTGTGAAGTGAGTTCCTTGGTCAGAAGCAATGCTGTGAGGAATACCATGACGGTGGATAAGGCATTCCGTAAGTCCCTGGATGGTAGTTTTGGCAGAAGCATTACGTGCAGGAAAGGCAAATCCATAACCAGAATAAGTATCTATTCCTGTAAGAACAAAACGCTGTCCCCTCCATGATGGAAGTGGTCCAATGTAGTCAACCTGCCACCAGGTTGCTGGCTGGTCACCCCGGGGAATAGCACCATATCGGGGGCTCAATGTTGGTCTCTGCTGTTGGCAAATCTGGCACTCGGCAGCAGCTGTAGCCAGATCAGCCTTAGTGAGTGGGAGTCCATGCTGTTGAGCCCATGCATAACCTCCATCTCTGCCACCATGACCACTTTGTTCATGGGCCCATTGAGCAACAACAGGGATAGCTGGAGAAAGAGGCTGACAATCCACAGAACGAGTCATCCGATCTACTTGATTATTAAACTCATCCTCTGCTGAGATCACCTTTTGATGAGCATTTACATGAGACACAAGTATCTTCACATCCTTTGACCATTCAGAGAGCTCTATCCACATACTTCTTCCCCAAATGTCTTTCTCACCAATTTTCCAGTCATGCTCCTTCCAAGTCCCTGACCATCCAGCCAAACCATTGGCTACAGCCCATGAATCAGTATATAATCGAACCTCTGGCCATTTCTCCTTCCAGGCAAAATGCACAACCATGTGCACTGCCCGAAGTTCTGCCCACTGTGAAGACTTTCCTTCACCAGTGTCCTTTAGGGTTGTTTCAGAAATTGGCTGTAATGCTGCAGCTGTCCACCTCTGGGTGGTGCCTGCATAGCGTGCAGAACCATCAGTAAACCAGGCCCTAGTCTTCTCTTCCTCAGTCAACTGATCATAGGGCAAACCCCATGAAGCCATAGGTGCATGCTTAAGCCCAGGAGACATTGTAACAGGAGTGGGAACCATAGGCATTTGGGCAACTTCTTCATGTAGCTTGCTTGTGCCCTCAGGGCCTGCCCGGGCCCTGTCCCGTATGTACCACTTCCATTTGACAATGGACTGTTGCTGTGCACGTCCTACTTTATGGTCTGGTGGGTCAGATAACACCCAGCTCATGATGGGCAGCTCAGGTCGCATGGTGACTTGGTGGCCCATTGTCAAACGTTCAGTTTCCACTAAGGCCCAATAGCAGGCTAAGAGCTGTCTCTCAAAAGGAGAATAGTTGTTTGCAGATGAAGGTAGAGCCTTGCTCCAAAATCCCAAGGGCCTCCGCTGTGATTCCCCTATGGGAGCCTGCCACAGACTCCAGACAGCATCTCTATCTGCCACTGATACCTCAAGCACCATTGGGTCTGCTGGATCATATGGCCCTAGGGGCAGAGCAGCCTGCACCGCAGCCTGGACCTGTTGAAGAGCCTTTTCCTGTTCCAAGCCCCACTCAAAGTTTGCTGCCTTACGAGTCACCTGATATATGGGTCGTAGTAACACACCCAGATGAGGAATGTGCTGCCTCCAGAATCCAAAAAGACCCACCAGACGTTGTGCTTCTTTCTTGGTGGAGGGAGGGGCCAGGTGCAACAACTTATTCTTTACCTTAGAAGGAATGTCTCTGCATGCTCCACACCACTGAACTCCTAGAAACTTCACCGAGGTAGATGGCCCTTGAATTTTAGTTGGATTTATTTCCCATCCTCTCATGCGCATATGCTTTACCAACAAGTCTAGGCTAGCTGCTACCTCCTGTTCACTGGGTCCAATCAACATAACATCATCAATATAGTGGACCAGTGTGATATTTTGTGGAAGAGTCAGGCGATCAAGATCCCTTCTAACTAAGTTATGGCACAACGCTGGAGAGTTAACATACCCCTGAGGTAAGACAGTAAAGGTATACTGTTGGCCTTGCCAGCTGAAAGCAAATTGCTTCTGGTGGTCCTTATGAACCGGTATTGAGAAAAAAGCATTGGCCAGATCAATAGCTGCATACCAGGTACCAGGAGACATATTAATCTGCTCGAGTAAGGACACCACATCTGGTACAGCGGCTGCAATTGGTGTCACTACTTGGTTGAGTTTTCGATAGTCAACTGTCATTCTCCATGATCCATCTGTCTTTTGCACAGGCCAAATTGGAGAGTTAAATGGAGATGTGGTAGGAATCACCACCCCTGCATCTTTCAAATCCTTGATAGTGGCATTAATCTCCGCAATCCCTCCAGGGATACGATACTGTTTTTGGTTCACTATTTTCCCTGGTAGAGGCAACACCAATGGTTTCCATTTGGCCTTTCCAACCATAATAGCCCTCACTCCACAGATCAGGGAACCAATGTGGGGATTCTGCCAATTTCTAATTATATCTATCCCAATTATACATTCTGGGACTGGGGAAATAACTACGGGATGCGTTCTGGGACCCACTGGGCCCACCGTGAGTCGGACTTCAGCCAAAACTCCATTTATCACCTGACCTCCATAGGCCCCTACTTTAACCGGAGGGCCACAATGCTTTTTAGGGTCTCCTGGGATCAGTGTCAACTCAGAACCAGTATCCAATAGGCCTCGAAAAGTCTGATTATTTCCTTTTCCCCAGTGTACAGTTACCCTAGTAAAAGGCCTCAGGTCCCTCTGGGGAAGGACAGGAGGAAGGCAAACAGCATAACTCTTTGGTATTGTGACAAGGTCCTTCCTCACTGGAACCCGGCCACCCCTTCATTCAAGGGGTTCTGGGTCTGTGAACTGTCTCAAGTCTGGAAACCGGTCAACTGGGCGGGATTCGCTACTCCTAAAATCAAATGTTGACTTCCTGTCATTCGTTCTAGAGCTTTTCTGCTTATACAGATCAAATAAAAACTTAGTAGGCTTCTTATGTATTTGGTTCCTGGGAACACCATGATTAATTAGCCAGTTCCAAAGATCATTTCGGGTCATGCCATTATAGGTATTGTTTTGCCTTTGCCACCCATTATGATAATTACTGTAACTACGCTCATCTGGCCTTCTGCGATTCAGTGCTGCCACCTGACGCCTACCCTGAGGTCCTGTTAGACCTACTACGTGTACATTTAATTTATGCAAACGAGCCACAACTTCTCTAACTGTAAGATCTGGCATAAGAAATAGAGCAAAAACAAAGCTCTTCAAATGTTCTGGTGTCTCTCTCAGTACTTTCCATCTTATAAATTCAGTGAGTGGCATGTCCTCTGGGTCCTCATATTGTGGAGAATGTGGTTTTACACTTCGAATCCACTCGAGCATGCCCATCTGCCTGACCCTCACAATCCCTTCATCAATACTAAGCCAAGGAATATCAGGCATCTCTAACTCGCTGTTAGTAGGCCATGTTTTAATAAATACATCAGCCAACCATTCAAATAAACTTTTAACACCTTTTTTAACTGCTCGAGCTTCCATGTTAAACCTAGAATCTCTACTCAGTGGGCTCATATCGATAAACTCAGTATGATCCAATTTTATATTCCTTCCACCATTATCCCACACCCTTAAAATCCATTCCCACACATATTCCTTAGGCTTCTGCCGGAATGAATCAGCAAACTCATTAATTTCTTTAGTAGTATATCGCACCTCCTCGTGGACCACACTTTCTATCTCACCTTGAGGGGCTTGCTTAGACTTCAATCTGGTTATAGGTCTAGAGGCAACAATTGTTGGGCCCTGAGGGACATCAGCTCCCACTGGGAGGGGGGGATTAATTTCCTCAGGCAAGGGTGGGGAGGAGGGATCTGCAGGGTGTGGATTCTCTGCTGAGGGTGGGGAGGTTAATTCCTCAGATAAAGAAAATCCCTCAGAATCCGAGGGTTCAAAATCCTCATCATCATAGTTCTCCCACACATCTCCATCCCAAGTTTCAGGGTTCCACCCTTTCCCCACCAGTGCTCTCACTTTAACTGCTGACACTTTTCGTGGCTGGGAATTAAATTTGCGTTGTAAATCAGCCAACCGTATAATAAGGGCTCCAGCTTGATTTTCTGCTGCTTTAGCTCTTTGGCTGCTGGAGAGAAGATTCTCTTCCAGAGCACACTTGGAAACCTTTAAACTGTTGTTTCGAATCCGGAGCTGGTCATTTTTATCACCGAGCTCCATATTTTCGTCTAACAGTTTATCCAGACATGCTAGGAGCAACAAGGCAACATCATTATTTTCCTGATTTTTCTGCAATTTCTCGAACGTTTTATATATAGAGTCACTAAATTCCTTGCTTCTCACAAGAGGTGAGTTAGGTGAGTCAAATGGATCTATCTTCATAATTAGATCAAATAGTCTGCACCAAGGATTATCATTCCTCTTCATGCCACCAGGAGAGCCTTCAGTAACTCTAGGCTTCATTGGGTTGGAGAGCTGGCTCCAGAGGCTACCAAGCCCACTAAAGAAATTCATCCTTTCAATTCTGTTTCTCTAGAACCACTTCTGGTACCAAAATCTGTATTAGTCAGGGTTCTCTAAAGAAACAGAAGCAACAGGATGAATATATATAACTATATACAATTTATTGATTTGCTCACGTGACGGAGCTCAACAGTAGCGCCGAACTGGAGAGGCCGGGAATCCAGGGAACTGCTCAGTCCGCAAGGCTGGATGTCTCAGGAGTCCCAGTCTAGTGCTGAAGGCCCGAATGGATTCCAGGAGATCTGCCAGTCTCAGTACACGCTGGGATCCGAAAGGTTGATCACAGCAGCAAGGCAAACTCACCAGATGAGAGAGAGGCAAGCCGCAGGAAGAAGGAAAAAGGACCAGCTCCCGCTGCCGTGGCCTTAAATACTGCCTGCCGGCAGAAGGTAACACCCACATTTGGGGTGGGCCATCCGGGTTGAGGTGGTCCAATCAGAAGTCCCTTTTCTCTTATTTGTTCCTTAGTCCAGTCAAGTTGACACCCAGGATTAACCATCACAGAGGGGCACTGGACAGACAGACATGACTAAAAAAGAATGGGTAAAATAATGACCTGCGAGGACACAAAAGAGAGGTAGAGTCCTTCTCAGGAAAGAGGGGGTCCTGTCCACTCCTATGACAGAAATTAATGAGGGAACTGTAGGGCTGGAGAGTGAGGTCAGGACAGAAAGGTAGCCCCACTGTCCAACAGGAAGGAGTTGGACTTATACAATATCTGGAGCGTTAGCCTGGGCTGGACAAGTGTCAGTGGGGTCTCCAAATCTGGCCTCCATCAGTCCTCCACCAGGCCAAGAAATTCAGAGGCAGGAAGGGGTTGGGGTGCCCAGAGCAATGGGGCTGGACCACCGTGGAGTGGCACAGAGGATGAGCCCACATCCAGATTTCCAATAGCCAGGCTGCTGCCAGAGCTCTGGCAGAGAGAGCATAGCATAGTGGATGGCTTCGAGTTTGGGCAGTTCCTAGCCCAGTGACCTCCTTTGCCACACTTGAAGCAGGCTCCTGGCAGAACGGACTTAGCCTGGGCCCCCTGGGCTTGACAGAGCCCCCCACCCCACTGTGGGAATGCCATTGACCTCAGGGCAGCTACCAGGACTTGGGCATGGAGTGTAGGCTTTTGTTGTAGCCGAGCCTGTCAGGAGGACTCAGCTGCCTCCTCTCAGTGGTTAAATACCTTAAAAGCCAATCTCACCAAATCCTCCACAGGAGTATGAGGAGGTTCCTCAGCCTTTATTAATTTTTTTTCTGATATCTGGAAAGGACTGAGAGATAAAGTGAGAAGCCAAGACCATGGCCACTGTTGGGGAGGCAGGGTCAAGGTGTGTAGTAGTTGGAGTATCAAGCATTCAGCTTTCCATGGGGTGTTCTTCCTCTCTGGACCAGGGCTTACAGAACCCGGTTCTAAGCCCTGGAAGTGAGGGGGAGGGGGATTGGAAGTGAAGCCCAATGAAACAAAGAAAGAGAGAGAAAAAGAATAAAGATCTCAAAAGATGAGACCGGGAGCAATTCCATGAGGGAATAACTCGGTTTATTGCTGTAATCCGGGGTTTTTACACAGGACCTTGTGGGGGTTGGGGAATACAGGATTGGGGGTTGGGACATACAGGATTGGGGATTGGGACATACAGGATTGGGGGTTGGGACATACAGGATTGGGGATTGGGACATACAGGATTGGGGGTTGGGACATACAGGATTGGGGATTGGGACATACAGGATTGGGGGTTGGGACATACAGGATTGGGGATTGGGACATGCAGGATTGGGGGTTGGGACATACAGGATTTGGGGTTGGGACATACAGGATTGGGGGTTGGGACATACAGGACTTAACACCATGTACTCCAGATCACTACAGGAATGTGACAATATTTTGCCCAAAGCATCAAAGACAGTTGGCACCAAGCAGGTTTTCAAGGACAAGCAGGAGATCAGCAGGAGCCCAGCCTAAGGGCTGGAGGTTGCTTGCTGACTCCCTAAGTGCTTATGCCAAATGGAATCCCTACAACGGTGAGCTTTAAATATGGTTGTCCTTAATAAATTCTGAATTGCAAAAGGAAAAAGGAGCAGCAAGGAAGGCAATTTCACAAATCTACGGCAGACAGGAAGTAGACTTAAATCGAGCTCACCACAACTGATTTCATTTGGACTGTCCCATGTGATCCCCAGAAGTAAAACCTAATTTTACTGTCTGCGGGTTACACAGTACTGAGAATCTCCAGCTGTGGAATAAGGATCTAATAATTAATTTTGGTGATGGCAGTTTATAAAAGTTGTACCAAGCAGATTTATAAAGGTTGTACTGAGCAGACACACATACATGGAAATGCTTTCGTTTGGACAAAACACCTCTCATTGTAGATGTCATTTACAGCATGCAGCCCCAACCAGTTTTTTGTTTTGTTTTGTTTTGTTGTTTTGTTTTTTGCATTGTCAGTGCTGAGATGGCCAAACTGGCCAATGAAGTTTCTCTGTCATTGTATTAGTCACTTTTCTGTTGCTGTGATAAAACCACCATGACCAAGAGAACTTCCTTTTATAAAAGGAAGAGTTTATTTGAGCTTACAATTGAAGGTTCCGGGGAATTAGAGTCCATTGTGGTGGGAAGCTTGGTGGCAGGGGCTGGAGCAGAAAGCAGAGGTTCACAGCTTCCAATGAGCACAGGAAGCAGAGAGAGAGAGCCACTGGAGACTAGCAAGGCTTGTTAAACTCTGTAAGCCCACCCCCAGTGATGTGCTTCCTCCAGCATGGCCACACCTTCTAAGACATCACAAAACAGTGCCACCAACCTGGGACAAAATGTCTGAATTCTTGAAGCCTATGGGGGACATTTTCATTCAAACCACCACAATCATGCTGTTACCAAATATTTTATAAAACAGAATTATATACAGTTTCATCAAGGAAGAAGCTAAAGGATAGGGAGAGAGGAGACATTCAGTGCTATTGAGGCAGTGTGAAGCAAAGATAATTCAGCAATTGACAATATCAAAAGCATGAAGTTGGGTACAGGAGAATGGCATTCAGGAATCTAGAAATACAACACACAGTGTTGGGGGAAACCTCTCTTGGCCATAGCGTAGGCCAGTGCAGTGGCACATACAGTAAAAATACCTTAAAACAGTTAATTTTGAAGAAACACCCTACATCATTTAGAGATCGAACAGATAACGAACCCGGGTTCATTTTGGCCTTTGAATATAGTAGGTTTTCTGCATAATATAACCTAGAAGTGGGCACTTTTTGACAGACACATGACAAACATATACATAAAACAGTTAACACACAGTCAGCTTGGACAGACACATGACAGACATATACATAAAACAGTTAACACACAGTCAGCTTGGACAGACACATGCATGACTTAATTGCATAAATATGCTGATCAGTTATCACAGTTAAACTGAAAGGAGGGCTGGCTTTAACCATGGGAGATTGGCTTACAGCAGCAAAAGCCTGTCAAAGGGAGAGTTAGTGTGGGCGGGTTCAGGGGGACAGCAGATCTGGCTCGCAGCATGGCTCACCTCTGTCTCTTATAGGTATTGGGTTTACCTGAACCAAAAATGGCATTTGTTAAAAGCCAGTAAAAATTATTTTAATAAGATGAAAACATGGTGATAAAATTTTACTTTGTTAATCTGCCTGGTAAATGCATCCATGCCATGTGGTTGGATCAAAATGGCATTTTGCTTCTGGTGGGTAGGCTTTAAACAAGAGTTGCCCATTTCCAAGCCAGGAGATCACAGGGTGCAGAAAAGCATCCTCCAATGTACACCAGAGACCTGGCAGTGGGGTAGGCATGGGGCAGACTTGGGATGAACATGTTCAATCCAGCAAGACCCCTCACAACAGAGCCTGGCTCTGAACTCCTGCCCAAAAACAGCCAGTGGACCCTGTGTCGACTGGGCTAAGGTCCCCAAGCAACCGTGGGCCCTACGCCCCTGGGCTGAGGAAAGAGAGCTTTCCCTGGAGTTGTGACGGCTTCAGCAAGAGCTCGGACAGCAGGAATGAGGCAGCAGGAAAGACCGACCCCAGTTCAGAAGCCGAATGCATCAGGAAAGGAACGGAGTATCCCCCAATGTGCATGTGCCCTGCACCACCCCAGGAAAAATAAACCCATTCCACATACAGGCCACCAGGATAAGAGGTATCTAACCCAGGTTCTATTCCCAGCACCCACATGGCAGCTAAGAACCATCTTCGACTCCAGTTCCAGGGGAATATGACACCCTCTTCTGACCACCATGGCATTGCATGGCATGGGTGCACCAACCTACATGCAGACAGTACATTCATACACATAAAAAATAATAATAAGCTGGGCGTGGTGGCGCACGCCTTTAATCCTAGCACTTGGGAGGCAGAGGCAGGCGGATCTTTGTGAGTTCAAGGCCAGCCTGGTCTACAG
This sequence comes from Rhizomys pruinosus, assembly GCA_009823505.1. NCBI lineage: Eukaryota > Metazoa > Chordata > Mammalia > Rodentia > Spalacidae > Rhizomys > Rhizomys pruinosus. Next base: position 423,309 of record VZQC01009724.1, read on the forward strand.
AGTGAGTTCCAGGACAGCTGGGGCTACAGGTAGACCCTGTCTCAAAAAGACCAAAATAATAATAATAATATTTAATTAATTATTTAATTAAAATAAAATCTTTTATATCTTGTGGTATTACCAATTTTTTCTTTTTTAACTTTTTTTTTGGTCTTTTCAAGACAGGGTCTCCCTGTAGCCCCAGCTGTCCTGGAACTCACTCTGTAGACCAGGCTGGCCTTGAATTCACAGAGTTCTACCAGCCTCTGCCTCCTGAGTGCTAGGATCAAACTTGTGGTGGATAAAAGTCCCCTTTCTCCACATGTTCACCAGCATTTGTCATTGTTGGTTTTTTCAGATCTCAGCCATTCTGACTGGGGTAACAAAATCTCAAGTGGTTTTTATTAGGTTATAAAGGTGTGAACCCCCAGATAAAAATGCACATAAGATTTAAGTCACTCCGGAAACATGATTTACTTCCATGTGGAACTGCCAGAGCGGGCCACCTGCAGGCACGTGGTGGAACAGGAGCCGGAGCAGCGGGGGCAGGGGCAGGGGCAGCATGGCGACTGGGGCCCACCCATATATAGCCATGGGGCGGTGCCACAGGTACAGGGGAAGAGGTCAGAAGATTGACAGCCTCTGGAAGAAGTGGGCATCTGTGTGTCCCTTGGAATTCTGGGAAGCCCAGACCTAACATTCCAGCCTTTTGATTATAAGGAAATGGGATACTGTTCTCTCTTCTGTATCTGCTTCAGAGCTGACGGGGGAGGGATGAAGTCTCAGGGGAATGGCTCTCAGGCTGGAGGGTTAGAATCTGGTTTCCCATCTTGGCTTTTCTGGGTGCTCTGCCAGGTGGTTTTGGTCCAGATCAATAGTGGCCAGTGCTTAGTGGACGTTTTTCTCTGCAACTGAAAAGACAAGCTGGTTGAGTCTTATATGAGTGTACTAGTGCAGGGACTTCACAGTATCAACAGGGGGCTACTTGGTGCATTAGCAACTGGAGGGTCCCTGTCTAGGGTCTGCAGAGGGAGAGAGGACCTGGACCCTGGTTTGAGGAATTGGAAAAAAGTTTTAGTACACAGAACTCTAGAATGAGGGCCAGCTTTAGTACACAAGGCTGCAGAATGAGAGCCCTAACCATGAGAATATAAAAAGTAGTCTTTTCTGGCATGGCACATTAAATCTGTCACCAATATCTGAGATATTTTTTAACATGACACAGTAGGTGCCTAACTTGGCACAGTAGTTGTCTCACCTATCTCTCTGGTAATAAGGCGTAAGGTATTTTCTCTGTAGATTATAGTTTCCTGTTGGGGTGTTTAAAACCACACAGTTAGCCCAGATAAATGAAATTAGTTTTGATGTTAAGGTCAGTTGAGGTTCTGGTCCTTAGGGGGACACTAATGAAATTAGTTTCAATGTTAAGGTCAGTTGAGGTTCTGGTCCTTAGGGGGACACTAATGAAATTACTTTTGGTGTTAATGTCAATTGAGGTTCTGGTCCTCAGGGGGCCTTGTACCTGGCTCTCTTCACCAGTTCCATCCATGTGAGGACAAAGCCAGGTCTTACTTGACCAGAGCTTCCCTTTGAAGTATGAGTTGTTTCTCCTCTAGAGAGTCTATAGACTTTCCTCCTTGACTGGACACTGTCTGGATGAAGTTCTTCTAAATGAATCTCCAAGACCTCCCTGGCCCAGGATGACTGGTGACACACCGCCATAGGACACGTACAAAGGTGCCTATACAGGACCCTAGGAATTAACTTGACCTTAGAGGGTAAGGACCAAAATATTGTCCCTTCAAATCCCACTTGCTGGGGATCTCCCAAGACCAGCTGAAGCACAGGTAAAAGCTGGGTGCTTCAGCAAGGCAGATTGTTTGATTGGATTTCTTTGTCTTTGTTGATCTTTGGCCCAATTGGCTGGTGTGGCTGTGGGGGCAGAGTTGTCCTCCCAGCTGGTATAAAAGGTGGGTTTGTGTGAGTCTTGAGATCAGGGATCTCCCAAGACCACCTGAAGCCCCACCCCACCCTGGCCAACTGGGATTGCCAAAGGAGTGTCCAAGTGGATTCTTTAGAGAAGCTTCAGAATAGAAAGGGAAGAATGAGACTTCCAATAGAAAGCCTAAAGCTTAGAGAAGTCAATACTCCATGAGCAAGAAGTAAAGGAGAAAAACAAACAATGAAGGCATCTGAAAGAGGCAAGCAAAGCAAGCCTTCAACACAGTGAAGAGGCATCTGGGATCCACCTTGGAATACAGGCAAAGAGAAACCCATATGCCAGGTGTTGGCAGCCTACCACACAAACAATGTGTGCTGTACCATGCCCTAAGATGGCGCCGACTTCCTGAGTCACTACAAGCCGCTTCCCGCCGTTGCCTTTGCATTGGACAAACTGTGCATGACTACTACTCTCCGAGCCCACACTCTCTGGGCCCGCGCTCTCTGGGCCCACGCCTTGGGCATGCTAATGAGGCATCAGGGCACTGCACCAATCCAGAACATACACGAACCCTCTGGACTACTATATAAGCAGTGCTTCTGCCCCATTTCGGGGTCCTTCTCACAAAAGAGCTGTGCACAATAAATATTACCACAGAAGAATCCTGTTGTCCACGTGAAGTTCTTGCCGGCAAGACTACAGCGCGGGACAGCCAGGGACATGAAGAAGAGAAAACATGGGAAAGGTGCAGGATAATTCCACAGCAAACTCTACCAACCCTGAGGAAGATTCCCACAGTGGGATCCCCCTGGGGATGGCCCAGGACACAGATATTAGAAGTGCAATTGTGAACATACTTAAAGAAGTACAAAATTATAAAGAGCAAATCAAAGACTTAAGAAAAGAGAATGAAAAACTCAAGAAGGACCTAGAGCTAGACAATGACAAACTCCAGAAGGAAGTGGAAACACTGAAAAGATCCCATGCTGAAAAAGATAAGGAAACCAACCAGTGAAGCAAAGAGCTACAAGAAGAGATTGAGAAGCTCCAAAAGGAATTGGAAATAGTAAAGAAATCACAAGATGAAATGACAAAGGAAATCAAACATCCAATCAAGAGGAAAGGAATGGAAAAAGCCTCAGAAGCAGAATGGAGGAAGCAGAACAAAGAATATCAGACCTGGAAGATAACACAAAACAACTAAAATCCTCAAGTAAAGATTATGAAAAATTTAAAAATACACAAAAGTGGAACAAGCAGGACCTGTAGGACACTATGAAAAGATCAAACCTCGCATCATAGGAATAGAGGAAGGAGAAGAATCCCAAGAGAATGGTATTGATCAGATCTTCAACAGAATAATAGATGAAAATTTTCCCAAACTAAAAAAAGACAAACCAATACAAATACAAGAAGCATATTGATGGGCTGAAGAGATGGCTTAGTGGTTAAGAAGCACCAACTGCTCTTGCACAGGACCTGGGTTCGATCCCCAGCACCCACATGGTGGCTGAGAACCATCCTTGACTCCAGTTCCAGTGGAATCCGACACTGTCTTCTGACCTCCATGGCATTGCATGACACGGGTACACAGACCTACATACAGACAATACATTCATATGCATAAAAAATAAATAAAATAATAAAAATAATTTTAAAAAAGAAGCACATAGAACTCCAAACAGACAATATCAGAAAAGAAATTCTCCACACCATATCACAGTTAAAATGCTAGATGCCCAAAACAAAAGAAAAAAATTTTAAAGCCACAAGAGAAAACCAACAAGTGACCTTTAAGAGGAAACCTATCAGAATTACAACTGACTTCTCAGTGCAAACTATGAAAGCAAGAAGAACGTGGAGCAAAGCATTCCCAGTGTTAAAGTACTATAGATGCCAACCCAGGTTACTATACTCAGAAAAAATGACAATTATACTTGAAGGAGAGAGAAAAATCTTCCATGACATAAACAAGATGAAGGAGTACATGTCTGGAAAACCAATCCCTCAGAGAATACTTGAAACAATTCAAAGGACAGAAGAAAGGAGCAACCATCCCCAGACACCTTGAAATCAATAAAAACATAACTGCAGAAATAAAAACGTAAAACAAAACCACAAATGGATAATAAGGTGAAAGGAAGCAACACAAACCTATCAGTCATTACGGTAAATATTAATGGACTAAACTCCCCAATCAGAAGACATAGACTGGGAGATTGGATTAGGAAAAAGAACCCATGCATATGTTGTCTACAAGAAATGCACCTTACCTTCAAGGACAGGCACCACCTTAAAGTGAAAGGATGGAAAAAAATATTCCAAGCAAATGGTACCAAAAATAAAACAGGTGTTGCTATTTTAATATCAGACAAAATAGACTTCAAAGTCAAAGAAATCAGAAGACACAAAGAAGGCCATTACATTTTTTTTTAAGCTTTTTTTTTTTTTTTTTAATTTTATTTTTTTTTTTTTTATGTGTTTGAATTTACTGTCTGACTGCATGTTTTTGCCCCCCTGTCGTGCAATGCCGCGGA
>VZQC01009724.1:431071-464304 GCA_009823505.1 Rhizomys pruinosus
CAAGAATTAAGGTCGACAATTGACAAATTGGACCTCATTAAACTCAAAAGCTTCTGTACATCAAAAGAAACAATGAAGGAAGTGAAGAGAAAACCCACAGAGTGGTAAGAAACCTTCACCCCAGATACATCTGACAAAGTATTGATTTCCAGAATATATAAACTACTCAAAAAACAAAGAAAAAAGAAAACAAATGACCCACTCAATAGATGGAGCAAAGAGCTGAACAGAGACTTCACAAGTGAGGAGTTAGAGATGGCTGAGAAACATCTTAAGAAGTGTTCAGCATCATTAATCATTAAGGAAATGCAAATCAAAACCACTTTATGATATCATATTACTCCAATAAGACTGGCTAGGATCAAAACAACAAATGACACCAAGTGCTGGAGAGGTTGTGGGGAAAGGGGAACACTCATCCACTGTTGGTGGGAATGTCAACTCATACAGCCACTATGGAAAGCAGTGTGGAGAACCCTTGGAAGACTTGGAATGAACTTGCCACTTGACCCAGCCATACCACTCCTGGGTATGTACCCAAAAGACTCATCTTACCGCAGAGATACATGCACAGCCATGTTTATTGCAGCTCTCTTCACAATAGCAAGGAGCTGGAACCAACCCAAGTGCCCCTCAACTGATGAGTAGATAGAGAAAATGTGGTACATCTACACAATGGAGTTCTATGCAGCAGTAAAGTAAGATGACATCATAAACTTTGCAGGTAAATGGCTGGAGCTAGAAGATATCATGCTGAGCAAGGCGTGGTGTCGCATGCCTTTAATCCTAGCACTTCAGAGGCAGAGGCATGCGGATATTTGTGAGTTCAAGGCCAGCCCGGTCTACAGAGTGAGTTCCAGGGCAGCTGGGGCTACAGGGAGACCCTGTCTCGAAAATAACAAAAAATAAAAAACAAGATATGCTGAGTGAAGTAACACAGTCCCAGAAAAACAAACAACAAATGGTACCCCTCATCTGTGGATGCTAGCACCAATTACCTAATTGTATGGCAAACTGTGCAATGTTAATGTGATCTGAAAACAACTGTGCTCTTATATTGTATAATCCCTACTATGAGTGTACTGGGGTTAATCTGTGCCTTGAAGTCCTGAAGAGTTTTCTTTATAAAGTTTGCTGCACCAGAGTTTGGCACATATATATTCATGATTGTGCAATCTTCATGGTCAATTGTTCCTTTGATTAAGATGTAATGGCCTTCTTGTCTCTTCTGATTTCTTTTACTTTGAAGTCTATTTTTTCTGATATTAAAATAGCAACACCTGCTTTCTTTTTGGTACCATTTGCTTGGAATATTTTTTTCCATCCTTTCACTTAAGGTGGTGCCTATCCTTGAAGGTAAAATGCATTTCTTGTAGACAGCATATAGATGGGTTCTGTTTCCTAATCCAATCTCCCAGTCTCTGTCTTTTGATTGGGGAGTTTAGTCCATTAATATTTAAGGTTATAACTGATAGATGTGTGTTGCTTCCTTTCACCTTATTATCCATTTGGATTTTTGGTCTAGGTTTCTACTTCTGCAGTTATGCTTTTATTAATTTCTCTTACTAGGTGCCTAGCAATAGTTGCTCCTTTCTTCTGTCCTTTGAATTGCTTCAAGTAGTCTCTGAAGGGTTGGTTTTCCAGACTTGTATTCTTTCATCTTGTTTGTCATGGACAATTTTTCTCTCTCCTTCAACTATAATCAACATCTTAATAAATTCATAATTGCTGTGGAAAACATTCTAATAATAAAAACTCATGGTAGGAACCTGGTGGTAGTGGCTGCAGCACAGGCTAGGAAAGGATGCTACTTTCTGGCTTGTGTTGTTGGCTCATGTTCAGCCTATTGTATACAATATAGAAATATCTGGCCAAGGATGGCATTGCCCACAATGGGCACAGGCCAGTCCAATGGAGGCAGTTATTGAAGTTTCTTAGCTCAGGTGTATCAAGTTTATGTTAAACCTATGCAGTAAGGCCTACAATTTGTTTTTTAAAAACCTAAAAGGTCAATTAGGTACTCAAAGTAAAATGGATTTAAATGATGAAAGGCAAAAAGAGTTCTAAAACAGCCCATGAAACAAACCCAAGATAATAAAGAGGCTAAAACCAATACCTTCTAGGACTATCTCAAATGAGACCATGTCACTGGTCCCCAGATTTTGAATTATAGCTTTGAGAAGGAAAAGGAAGGGGGGAAGCATTGTCACATACCAACAGCAGACAGAAAATTAGGGCTCACCCAAATTGGTTACATTTGGACTGTGCATATGATCACCAGAAGTAAAACCTAATTTTTCTTAAAAATATTAAAAGTAACATGTGCAAAGTATAACAGATATATAAAAACAGTTTTAGTATGTATGGGTAATATTTATATATGTCTGTTTCACTTGAGGCTGTAACAATGTATATAGTACTTGCTAGGTGGAACACAATTTCTTGTATATGCCATAAATTACATTATAGAATTCTTTTTTTTTATGTGTATGAGTGTACTACCTGCATGTAGGTTTGTGCACCCATGTCATGCAATGTCGCAGGAGTGAAAAGAGGGCATCAGATTCCCCTAGAACTGGAGTTAAAGATGGTTCTTAGCCACCATGTGGGTGCTAGAAATCAAACCTGGGTCCTCTGCAAGAGCAGTTGGCACTCTTAACCACTGAGCCATCTCTCCAGCCCCATTATAGAATTCTTTTTTTTTTCTTTTTTTTTATTTTCTCTGTGTATGAATGTACTGTCTGCATGTAGGTTTGTGCACCCGTGTCGTGCAATGCCGCGGAGGTCAGAAGAGGGTGTCGGATTCCCCTGGAACTGGAGTTCTCCTGGAATTGGAGTTACAGATGGCTCTCAGCCGCCATGTGGGTGCTGGGGATTGAACCCAGGTCCTCTGCAAGAGCAGTCGGCACTCTTAACTGCTAGGCTATCTCTCCAGCCCCCCCATTATAGAATTCTTAAAAGTGCACAGTACTTCATGCATACACTCATAAATAAGGCTCTAACAAATAAATTTGGCGATGACAGTTTATAAAGTTTGTACTGAGCAGAGGCACATGCATTGCTATCATACACAGAGAGATCTTAATATGCTATTTAATAATATCATACACATACACACATTTATCCACATATTCCTTCAAGAGATACTGAACAGTCACATGCATTGGAAAAAAAAAAACTTTAGAAATATTATTTACCAGGGCTGATGCCACATGCTTACATCCTCTAGTGGTCAGGAGATGTTATAAGCCACAGTAAGACCCTGTCATATTTAACAGAAAAAAATGTAATTCGTGGATTAACATACCATCCAAACATCTGTGTCTATACCAAAGTAACCTACGATAACAATTAGTACTGTTTAAGTACCTATATATCTTTTTTTTTTTTTTTGGTCTTTTCAAGACAGGGTCTCCCTGTAGCCCCAGCTGGCCTGGAACTCACCCTGTAGACCAGGCTGGCCTTGAACTCACAAAGATCCACCTGCCTCTGCCTCCCAATAAATACCTATATATCTAATTGCTTGTGCTTCATTAGTAGGATCAAAAGGTTATTCCTGGACAAACTGTCAGCCCATGAAAGGAAACAGCCAGAATTGACCAGAGTCCAAGACAACCGCTCCAGAGACAGTAGACTTTTTGCTTTCTCATTCACCTGTGCCACTTTCTAAGCCAGGACAATCTGCAGACGAGGGGGCTGGTCTGAATGTAAGGGTCTGCGATCGGGTGAATGGTGAAAACTACAGCAATATCAGCCTGGACACTATTTGATCAACTTTATGTGAAAATACAAGCCCCACTCCTGGATGGCCGGTGGTGGCCGGGACAAGGGGCTATCGTGGTGTTGTGGGCACAACTCTGCAAACTTGTTTTAATGAAGGTATGCTTGAACTCATAAATTATCACTTATTGCTAAATAACTGAAAAAAAACTAGGAAGAAAGATGCAGCGACAGTTAGTAGTGCCAGAATGCATGCTGATGGCCCGGCTATGGGGCCTCCGTGGGTGGGGGAGCGAAAGGGAAAATATGCTGAACTGAATGGAAAATTATGTATGAAATTACAAAAAGCATCAATAAAAATTAAATAAATAATAATAAATAAATAAAAAGAAATTATAAAAAATAATAAAAATAAAGAGTTGGACACAATTAAAAAAAGAAATATTATTTAAAACATGAGGTCTGATTAGTTGCACTGCCAAGGCTGAGATGACTAATACATTTCCCTTATCATGCTGGCATTGATATCTTGCGCCTTTGGTTCTGAAACTATGAATTGATTGAAATACTTTAACAAGTGATGGAAAACAGAATTATATATACAATAATTAAAGAACTGACAATACCAAAGGTATTTAGGATGTTTCTTTTCTTTTTTTTAGGATGTTTCCATTGAAGGGAAGAGATTGCGAGGAAGACATGTGCCATTGTCCAAGTGCCAGAGTATGAAGAATCCCGGGATTTTTTTTTTTTTTTTTTGGTCTTATGGAGGTGTCTCCCTGTAGCCCCAGCGTCCTGGAACTCGTTCTGTAGACCAGGCTGGCCTGAACTCACAAGATCCACCTGCCTCCTGCCTCCCAGTGCTAAGATTAAAGCATGCACCACCACTCCCGGCGTGAAACCAGGAATTTTTTAAATTGTCTCTGGTCGAGGCATGGTGGGGACGCCTTTAATCCTAGCACTCGGAGGCAGAGGCAGGCGGATCTTTGTGAGTTCAAAGCCAGCCTGGTTACAGAGTGGAGTTCCAGGACAGGCTGGGGCTACAGGGAGACCCTGTCTCAAAAAGACCAAAAAAAAAAAAAAAAAAAAAAAAAAAAAAAAAAAAAGCTTAAGATTCAGAAACAAAACTTTGTCAGCCTTCCTTCGAGTTGGTTGTCCATGTCCTACATCAGAGAGGTGATCCAGATCTCAGAACCTAGAGTTCCACACACTCCCTACCTTCTCCTCTATCAGGCTCAAGGCATCTGTGTTATGTTCTGTACTTAATCCACTTGGAGTTGAGTTCTAGGCATGGTGAGAGACAGGGATCTAGTTTCATTCTTCTACAAGCAGCTATCCAGTTTGAGCAGCAGCATCTGTAGAACGTGTTGTCTTTTCTCCAGTGTGTATTAATGTCTACTTTGTCAAAAGTCAAGTGGCTGTACTGTGTGGAATTACGTTCGTACAGGCTCACCATCTCTCCATTCTCTTGAGGTTTTGGTTTCAGGGTTTGTTATTTGTTCTTTTTGTGTTTTTTGAGACAGGGTCTCACTATGTAGCTCTTGCTGGTCTGGAACTGATTATATAGACCAGGCTGGAGTCAAACTCACACAGATCCCCTCCCCATGCCTTCAGCTCTGCCTCCATCCCAAGTATTGGAATTAAACATGTGAGCCACCACACCAAGCCCATGCAGTATTTTTTAACACCATGCATTCCTTGTTAGGGGTCTTTGTTGTTCTTTTCTTGTTTGTTTGTTTGTTTGTTTGTTTGTTTGTATTGAGGCTTGTATTTTGGTATTCATCAAGCAAAAACTTTTTTTGCTGATATAGATGATTCTCTTATTATCCACCAGGGGGCAGAAAGCACCTTCTCCATAGATGGCTGAACCACCTAGCAGAGCTGCCCTGAAAAGCCTTGGCTGTCCTCCCTAGCTGGCCTGGAAGCAGCTCACTTGGTCCAGCATGTCAAGATCCCAGGTCTGATCTTTAATAGGGTGAGAAAGAAACAAGTCAGGCCTGCAGAAAGATGCACCTGTGAACCCAAAGAACACAGTTCTTCACTAAGATGTAACTGTCAGGCCATACAGCTTGCCTGTTAGGGTGTGAATTCCACAAAGACCGGGAATCCATGTGAAATGCAGGGGCACTCAAGGCCAGAGCCAGGAAACCTGCCCAACCAAGCCGCCTTTGCTTATGGAACAGCAGGGCATCACAGAATACTCAGGAATCTTCTGCCCTTTTCAAAAGCTGGAGACTTCTGCTAAACATCCTTCCCCCACCCCCTACCTGAGTTCTTACCCACTCCCTTAAATGCCCCCAAGCCAGACACCATTCAGTGCTGGCACTATTTTCCTTTGAGCTTAGCCCCAGCTACCCTGAAGTAAACTTTTTCCTGGAGTGCCTAAAACCTTGTGGTCTCTTTACTCATTTGGGGGCATTTCCCATTAAAAATTCAACACTAGTTGGGCCACTATCTATCTCCCTATCCCTCTCATGCCCTCACCCTTTAATAAAGAAGCCCATAAGACAACCTTCATGATACGTGCCTGAAGAAATCCTTTACGGTAAACAGAGTCTCAGTGCCCTGAGCCTTTCCAGAGAACTCTGCCCCATCCAGTTCCCATCGACCCGCAGTCTCCCCAGCCTTCCATGGAGGTCAGGAGTGGAGAACGGGGCTCCTGCAGGGCGGCTGCTCACACTGCATCAGGAAGCAGCTGGAGTCCATGCTCTGCTGACTACCTCCTTCTCCCTCTGGGACCCCAGCCCCAGGGACAGCAGCACCCACAGTTGGGGTTGGTCTGCCCTCCTCAGTTCTACCTCTCTGGGAACTCTCACAGACACACCCACAAGTGTGTCTCCTAGGTGATCTGCAGCCAGTCAAGCTGACAATGAACATTAACCTTCACTGTCCATAAGGGCAGCTGGGATGGGTCATCTGGATTGTCCATCTGACTGGACCTGGAATGCACTAATAGAAAAGTCCCCAGGGGTCCTGGGAGGGGACTTCTGGAAGGACTACCTGAGGGGAAAGACCCTCCCTCAGTGGGGACAGCTTCCAGTAGTGCTCATGTGAAGCTCTGAGCAGATTTCCTGCTTCTCCTGTCCAGCTCTGTTCTTGCTGGTGAGTGCATCCACCCTGTGGTCACTGTCTCTCCAGGAATCCTGCCACCCTCAGCACCACATTGGGACTGCTGAGACATCCAGCCTTAGGACAGAGTAGTTACTGTGTTCTCAGCCCCTCCAGCGGGCAGACAGCCATGTTGACACCCTGCCCTTACCTCCTAAGACAATCTCACAAGTCCTTTTGTCACACATATCCATCTGTAGCTTCTCCTCCTCTAGATGACTCTAACTCTGGGTTCTGTGTGGCCCAGGGCACATCCAAGAACCCTTGTGAGCAGAGGACTGTCCCAGCAACCGGTCTCAATAGCAGAAAGAGGTTCTCATGGGCCCTGTGTACTCAAGGACAGAAATAATTCCAAGGAAATCAAATCTGTCTTATGAACAGAATGATTAAGCAACATAACCATTGTAATGAAAATGTGTAATCTCCCCATCTGGAAATCTTTGTTTATATAAATGTCCACTTATTCCTGGAACTATGACTCAGCAGCAGGCCCTAGACACCTCTCCCCTTCCCTTCCTGTCCTTGATTCCCTTTCTTTTTTTGAGTGTGGGAGCAGGATCTACCTGTATCCTCAACTGGCTCTAACTCATTATGGAGAACAGGCCTCCAACTTGCCATGATTTTCATGCCTCTGCCTGCTGAATGCTGGGATTAAAGGTGTGGGCCACCATGGCTGGCTGCTGGGATTCTTTTAAAATTAAAAACAAAATATAGAAATAATTAAAATACCTGAGTGCAAAAGACTGTGAGGCTCTACTCTAGCCAATGGGGAAAAGAAGCAACGCTCTTGCATTAGGATACAAACTTCTGTAGTTGGAGTAGGTGGCACAGCCATTTAATACAGACACAGGAAAAAGAGAATGGCAAATGGCAGGCCAGCCTGGTCTACAGAGTGAGTTCCAGGACAGGTGGGGCCACAGGAAGACCCTGTTTCAAAAACAATACACAAGAAATCAAAAATAAAAACAAAGATTTAATTTTTTAATAATTCTTTTCACTTATTTTATGTGTGTGAGTGCTACAGTCACACGGACGTAAGTACATATGAGGATGTGATGCTGCAGAGGCCATCAAAGCTGCTCGGAGTCCCTGGGATGGGAGCTACAGCTTTTAGCTGCGATGTGGTGCTGGGAAAAGAACCTTGGTTTTTTTTTTTTTTTTTTTTTTGGGTTCTTTTACCAGACAGCAAACCTGTGGTCTGAATAGATGATGAGGGTATTGGCTATATGATGCTCCTTAGAGATTAGAGCTCTGATTTGTGCTCTTGCAGAGGACTGGGTTTGGATGTGCCTAGCACAGCAAACATGGCAGTGAAGGCTGTCTTTAACTCCAGCTCCAGGGGAATCCGACGCCCTCTTCTGACCTCTGTGGGCTGCATTGCACAAATGGGTGCCAAACCTACATGCAGACAGTACATTCATAAACATACAAAAATAAAATAAAATTTAGAGTCAGGCGTGAGTGGCGCACGCCTTTAATCCTAGTCACTGGGAGGCAGAGGCGGGCAGATCTCTGGTGAGTTCAGAGTCCAGGCCTGTCTACAGAGATTGCTCAAAACACAAGAAAGGAGAATAAAACAAAAAAAAAAAAAAAAAAAAAAAACTAAATAAATTATATATATATATATATTCTATATATATATTACAAACAGAAGCAACCTGTGCTCCTAAGCACTGAGCCATCTCTCCAGCAGAGTAACATACTCTTAGCAAAAGTAAGAGAAGTTACAGAGCTTCCGGATTAATTAGATCCCATAATGGTGGGAAAGACACAGCAGCAGGCAGCCAGAACAAGACACTGAGCACTCACCTCCTTCTACACAGGAAGCAGAGAGCAAAGCAGAACTGAGGCAAGGCTATATGCTCTCAAAGCCACACCCCGTGACACACTGCCTCCAGCAAGGCTGCCCAGCCAAAGGTTCCTTAACCTCCACCAACAGCACCACTGTTCTGCTTGCCTTCAGTCACTGGGACATAACACTTGGCCAAAACCAACTTGGGGAGGGGAAAGGGTTTATTGGCTCACATCTCTGGGTCACAGTTTCATCACTGAGGGAGCCCAAGGTAGGAACTAAGAGCAGGAACAGGCTGGACTGGACACGGCCATGGAGGAACGGCTTGTGCTTGCCATGCTGATCCTGCTTTTCTTACCAATACAGGACAACCTGCCGGGTTGAAACCGCCACAATGGACTGACCTCCCCATCGCTCCAAAATCAAGACAATTCTCCTCAGACATGGCCCAGGCCAGTCCAATGGAGGCAATTCCCCAATTGAGGCTCCCTCAACCCAGGTGTGTCAAGTTGACACTAAAGCTATCTCCCACTCCCAGGGGACCAAGTGTTTATTAAATCCCTGAACCTGTGGGGACATTTCTAATTTAAAACACCACAGGCTGTTATCTACATGCTATCTCTGCTGTCCAAGATGTCCCCCTGCTGTCCCCAGATGTCCCCCTGCTCCCCCAGCTGTGATAGGAGATCAAGGAATAGAAGACACCATTGTCCACAGGAAGGTTGTCTGTCCTGGGCCAAGGAAGAGGGTCCCAGCTCAGGTCCCTGTTCCTGAAGCCACTCTCTGTCTACAGCCTTGGCTGGAGCCACTTGTCTCCTTCCCTGCCTGCCCCCTGCCTCTCCTCTCTCCCTTCCTTCTATAAGGTCAGAGAGCTCAGGAAGCCAACTGAGGCAGAAGTCCCAAGAAATGATTACCCTGGACTGTGCTCCTGCAAGCACACTTCACCTGAGACCAGACCCAGGCCTCGGTCTCTCTCAGGAAGCTCCACTGATAGCAGTCACAGGTCCCAGTTTCCCTGGAGATGCTTCTACTGACACCAGCCGCACACCCACCTATGCCCATTCCCCCATCTCCTTGCTCCCACTTCCTTGAAAACTCACTTCCTTGTGTGCCTGGGTATAAAACTTCCATATGGGAGACAGTCTGCTGCTGGTCATCCTAATTCTGACACAGGCAGGCCAGCCCCCATGCCTCAAATAAACCCAACTTCCTTTTCATCGGAGTCCTGACATTTTCTCATTTTCTCCTCTCTGCACTCCAATCTCCCCTGAAAATGAACCTAACACCTTCTTCCTTCTTTTTTTTTTTTTTTTTGGTCTTTTCGAGACAGGGTCTCCCTGTAGCCCCAGCTGTCCTGGAAGTCACTCTGTAGACCAGGCTGGCCTTGAACTCACAAAGATCCGCCTGCCTCTGCCTCCCAAGTGCTAGGATTAAAGGCATGTGCCACCACGCCCGGCTTTCTTCCTTCCTTTTGTCTTTGTATGTCTGTGTGTGCGGCCGTGTGTGGGTACACATGTGAGGGTGGTGCGTGTACACATGAGTACACGCATGTAGAGGACCATCCACTTCATTTTCTGCTTGTTGTGTGTTTTCCACCTAATGTCTCTGCTTAGGACCTGGGCTTGCTGAGTGGACGGCACAATGTCCAGCTGTTCCCAGGGATCTTCCTGTCTCTGCCTCCCCAGCCCTGGGATTAAATGTGCGCACCACCACGTCAAGCTTTTCACACAGGTGCTGGGGTCAGACTAAGATCGCCATGCTTGTTCAGTACTCTGTGGACGAATCTCTCTCCTTAGCTCCTCAGCCTTGTTTTCCTTTTCGTGATAAAGAACTTATTTTGCCCAAGCTGGCCTCAAAGTCAGTTAACTCAGTATTCCTGCTTGGGAGTACAGCTTTTGGTCTGACCCAGACATATGAGGAGTTCAATGTAACTGAGGGTTGAAAAGGATCACAGGTTCACTTGAACTCAGCAGACCAAGAAGTTGGGTACCCAGGGTGAGAGGAGGCTGCAGGGGATGAGACCAACAACACCACCTTCTCAGACAACAGGCCATCTTGCATTTTTGTCCTGAGGGCAGGAGGAGGCTGCTGGGTGTTGAAAGCAACAGATGGGTGTGCCATTTACACACCACAAAGACCCCAAGGGGCTTGGAAGAGTGGGGTGGGACTGGGGAAGGGACATAGTGAGTGAGTGCCTGGGACCTTCCCCTTCTCCTGACTCTCCAAGGTCCTTCCTCCTCCCTCAAGGCCAGCCCAGGTTCCAGACAAGGCAGAATGGACCAAGAGCTTCAGGGTGCCAGGGCTGGGGAGGGTGACCAGGCACAGTGAGCAGAGGGATTTGGAGAGGGCAGAGAACCTGAGATGAGGTTACCAAGGACCATCCCTGGTCTGGAGGAAGCCTCTGTGGAGTCTGCCCTAGTCTGCTCCTCTGACTTCAGCAAGACACTGTGGACTGGGTAATTGATGAAGAGAAGTTTATTCAGAGTTCAGGAGACAGGCAGCCCAAAGATGTGACTTCATATTCCCACCTTTATGGCATCAGGAATCCCTTCTGGGCATGTCTGTGAGGGAGTTGGATTAATGAAGGTGGGAAGGCCCACCCTAAATCTGGTCAGCTGGGTACTGGATGAATTAGCAGGAGAAAGTGAGGGTCTCCCCAGCGCTGGGCTTAAAAGTGTGAACCACACGCACAGTTTTTAGATAGGTGCTGGGAGTCAAATGAAGGTTTTTGTGTGGGGGAGGACTCCACTGACTAAGCTCTCCAGTCAGCACTTCCTCCTCCTCCTCCTCCTCCTCCTCCTCCTCCTCCTCCTCCTCTTCTCCTTCTTCTTCTTTTGATGTAGTTTCTATTGAGCCGAAACTGCAATGTGTGTTCTTTGTCATTCTTAAAGATTTAATCATTCTTTTTAAAATATTTTTTTAATTTTATGCATATGAGTTTATTGGTGGCATGTATGTAAGTGCACAGGTGTCTTGTAGTACCTGAAGAGGTCAGAGGAGGGCGTCTATCCCCTGGATCTGGAGCTACAGATGGTTATTAACCACCACGTGGTGCATGCAGGGATATGAACCCAGGTCCTCTGCAAGAGCAGCCAGAGCTCTTAACTGCTGAGCCATCTCTCCAGCCCAAGGTTTTCTTCGTTCTTATTTCATGTCTGTAAATGTTTCACCTGCATGTGTGTAACTGCACCACATGTGTTCCTAGTATCCCAGCATCCAGAAAAGGGCATTGACCCACTGAAACTGGAGTTAAGGACTGACGTTAGCTGCCATGTGGTGTTGGGACCTGAACTCAGGTCCTCTGCAAGAGCAGTGAGTGCTCTTAACCACTCAGCCACGTCTCCATCCCCTGCTTCTGCCTCTTTGTTTGTTGTTGTTGTTGTTGTTGTTGATGATGATGATGATGATGTTATTGTATTGCTGGAGTGGGGGGCTTAGTTTCTTTGTTTGTTTTGTCTTTTTGAGACAATATTTCCCTATAACCCCACCTGGCCTGAAACTCCCTTTGTAGACCAGACTGGCCTCAAACTCACAGAGAACTCCAGAATGCTGAGATTACAGGTGTTTACATGTGCAAGCTTCTAATTTTCTGTAATGTCCTGAGTCATCTACAGACAATTTTTTCCTCTTTACATTTCTTTTCTGGTGAAACTTATAAGGACTTTTTCCTCCTCTGCTTCCTCCTCTTTCTTCTACTTTACTTGTGAAACGGAGTTTACTGTTTAGCTGGCAGAAAAATTTTAAAGTTCACTTCTTTGGAAAGATTCCTTGAGGTCATAGGGTCATGACTGTACTCCGACTGCCTCTGCCTCCCGAGTGCTGACAGAAAAGGCCTGTGCTACCACCCTTGTCAAATTCTACTTCTTAATGTGACTCAATGGCAATTTTTTTTGTCTTTTCAAGACAGGGTCCCCCTGTAGCCCCAGCTGTCCTGGAACTCACTGTGTAGACCAGGCTAGCCTTGTACTCACAGAGATCCACCTGCCTCTGCTTCCCAAGTGCTGGGATTAAAGGCATGCCCTACCACACCCAGCTTGCTTTTATTTTTGAGATTCTCCACTAGCCCAGGCTGGCCTCCATTTATCTTTGTAACTGAGGATGAACTCCTAATCTTCTTGCTGTTACTTCCCAAGTTCTGGGATTACAGGGCACACTGCCACGCCTGGCTAAGAACAATTCAATTTCTACACAAGCTTTGGAGAGAACATTCTGACCCCAGCACTAACCTTGCTTGTGATGCCCTATCACTCTGCCGTACAGTGTACCATTCTTTGAGTTAGAAGCCAGTCACAGCCAGTGACACTCTAGTAGAATGTGCATGAGGCAGCTGTGGTCTCACTGAGACTCAAGGTCCTTCAAATAACCTTTTCATACAGGCAGGAGCACCACAACTTGGTGGTCACAGAGGGAGGAGATGATGGACAAGTGCTCAACTCAGTAGTCCCGGAAACACAAGACCCTCAGCTCCCACCTGGCTGGAGAGTCGTGGGAAGTTGGTTCTTACTTGGACCCAGGAAGGTGCTGTGAAAGTGGAAGCCACCTCCAGGAGGTTTCAGACACGGACACAGCTGGAGAGGCCAAAACCTGGAATTTCTGGGTTTTGCTTTTTTTTTTTCTGGGTTTTGCTTTTTATAGTATATTGTCTGAAAAAAAAAATCTTTGCAGGGCTGAGCTGGTGCAGGTGGTAAGAGCACTAGCTACATAACTGTGAGGATCTGAGCTGGAATCCTGGCACCATAGAAAACAGCCAGGCATGGCCGCAGCTGTAACCCCAGTGGTGGGGGATGGAGACAGCTTAGTGAGAAGGGGGAGCTTCAGCGAAAAAGCCTGTTCAATGACATGGGGTAGGGAGAGATCCAGGAATACTCAGTGTCCTGTCCTGGCTCATACACACTTATCCTGGCATTGATGTGCACATGATTTTGCATGTGTGTGCGCACGTGCGCACACACACACACACACACACCATTCACTGATAAATAATAAACATGCAAGCTGGGCATGGTAGTACACACCTGTAATTCCAGCATTCTAGAACCTGAGACAGGAGGATAGCCATGAGTTCCAGGTTAGCCTGGGTTAAATAGAATGAGATTAACAGGCAAAGAAAAAAAAAATAGAGACAGAAAGACACATGGTCATAAGTACAGTCATGACCCTCTGATCTCAAATCTTTTTGTTAGGGTCCAAGAATCCACAGCAGACACTGAAGGATGGAAAACCAAGACTTTATGTCAGGAAAAAGTAAACCAGCATGCTGGGTGGGAGGGAAAAGGCTCCGACCTGATAACTGGGCTCGCAGGCCTTTTATACAGGGTTTAGGGGAATTTTAGTGGGGTTTGGGTAACTTCTAGCCTTATTGGATAATAACAGGGTTACAGCTCACAGTTGGGTCAGCCCACCTGCCCCCACATACCAAAGGTTATCTTTAGACACAATCCTGCGACTGGAATGAGGAAATGTTGAGTCAGTCCACCTGCCCTCACATACCAACAGTTATCTTTAACAAGTTTAAATTTTATTAGCTGTTCTTGAGGCCTTGAGCAACCCTCCTTGTCCCCAAAAAGGTCAGTTGCCAATAACTTTGAGGAATTGAACATCCCCCCCCCCCAATTGGGCAGGTTCTAGTAACTGCTTAAAATGGTGACTATACTCAAAATGGAGTCAGTGTGGGCCTCTCTAACATTTCCAAAGAAGTGAACTTTTTTTTTTTTTTGGTCTTTTCAAGATAGTATCTCCCTGTAGCCCCAGCTGTCCTGGAATTCGCTCTGTAGACCAGGCTGGCCTTGAACTCACAAAGATCCACCTGCCTCTGCCTCCCAAGTGCTAGGATTAAAGGCTTAGAAGTGAACTTTAATCTTTCCATCTGCTCTCCTACTGCTTTGATGAATAATCAGAAAACGGGACCTGGAAAGGCCGTTTCTGTTGATGCTTTCTCTTGTAAAAGCATTTTCAAAATCCTTTATCTCATTTGGTGTTGAGAGACAGGCCAAGAAGGAAGTCATTTCCTTCTGGGTAAAACAAGGAAGCTGATCACTCCCCGCCTGGGCTGGCACTGAAGGTGACATGCCATGTGGGTGCTGGGCAGTGAGCCACTCACCAGCTCCTGGCACCAGAGGGCCCTCAGCAGGGCTCTCTTCCCAGTGCCCAGCCTAGAGCAGCCAGGGCCAACTCTGATGGAAACCTATGTGTCTGCAAATCCAGAGAGCTGGCAAAGGTCTGCTTCTGGGAATCTGCACTGCAGACGTCGTCAGCCAGAAGTGCCATGTCAATAGAGAAAATAGAGAAGACTTTTCCTTTTTTTTTTTAATTGTAAATTTTATTGAAAAACAAATAAACAACTTGGAATGGATTTGAGGCAAATTGTGCCATAAGCAGTGTTTTAGTTTCCTTTCAATTGCTGTGACCAAACACTCTGACCCAATTCCAACTTGGGGAGGAAAGGATTTATTTGGCTCACATCTCCCAGGTCACAGTTCATCACTGAGGGAGCCCAAGGTAGGAACTCAGGGCAGGAACCTGGAGGCAGGAGTTGAAGCACAGGCCATGGAGGAATGCTGCTTACTGGCTTGCTCCCCTGGCCCATGCCCAGCCTGTTTTCTTATACTGTACATAACAACCTGCCTGGGGTGGCACCACCCATAGTGGGCTGGGAACCTCCCACGCTGTTCAACAATCAAGAAAATACCCCACAGACATGGCCACAGGCCAGTCCAATGGAGCCAATCCCGCAGTTGAAGCTCCCTCAACCCAGGTGTGTCAAGTTCACACTAAAGCTATCCAGCACAAGCAGATTTTCTTTAAGTGGATAAACAAAGTTTAAAAAGCAAGTAACAATTAAAGAACATGTTTCTGGTACAATACCAACAGTCCAAAAAACAGTGTACAAGTACATGGATGAAACACCCATTTGGCAATAGTGCAACTTTTTTTTTTTGTATTTTTGAGACAGGGTCTCCCTTTAGTCCTAGCTGGCCTGGAACTCACTCTGTAGACCAGGCTGGCCTTGAACTCACAGAGATCCACCTGCCTCTGCCTCCCGAGTGCTGGGATTAAAGGTGTTTGCCACCACACCCAGCACTAAAGATGGTTCTTAGCCACCCTGTGGGTGCTGGGAATCGAACCCAGGTCTTCTGCAAGAGCAGTGAGTGCTCTTAACTGATGAGCCATCTCTCCAGCCCCAGTACAACTTTTAGGTACATATTGTTGACTGTTCATAGTCCACACAGAGTTACAACTCCACACCTCAACTACAACATGCTAACAGTTCCTAAAAACTACTTTAAAAAAGGCATGACCCAGATGTTCCCTCATTTGACCAACTCATTCTAAGTTTAGATGTGCAGAAGGGCTTAGATATATCCAGAGTAAGCCACATGTAACATGTTACTTCATCAGTTTTCTAAAATAAGGTTGAAGGACAATGACAGTATATAGGGGAAGAAAACATGAAGGAACAGGGCCGCAGCACCCACAGGCAGCTGGGTCTGAGCCTGAGCACTGCCAGGAGTTTCTGGGCACAACTGAGACACCACAGACTGTCTACCCACTGCGCACATGCATGTGTGTGTGTGTGTGTGTGTGTGCATGCGCGCGTGCATGAGTGTGCACACAAGTATGAATGTACATGTTCTTGTGCCCACACATGCTGCCCTGCATCCCTCCACTACCCACCTCCTCCCCTGACATCTTCTACAATACAGTTTAAGATATTGCCTCATATGTACATTTTGGGGAAAGCCTTGAGTGTAAATCAGGGTAAACTTGAAGGAGAGATTTTTCTATCATGTAGAGTAGGTATTTTTACAGATTGAAGGTTGATCAATTTTTTTAATACTTTCAGAGAGAAAAATATCTGTGTATACACATGAAATATATATACAAGTATAATATATCAAAAAAAGAAAACATGAAGGAATGAAGTCCTAATTACTATACATGCATATTTTTTTGACAGGAGGGGAAACCTTTTACAGATAAGTTACAAAGAAAAGGCAAATAAACAATTTTGTACAAGAAATTTAATACATTCTGTACGATGTCTTCACTTTGCAGTCATTTGTATAAACTCTTCATCGTTCACCCGACCATCACTTTCAGTATCATTCTTACAGACTCTTCATCGTTCACCTGACCATCACCATCAATATCTGCTTCCCTCATCATCTTATCAACCTCTTCGTCTGTTAACTTCTCTGCAAGGTTTGTCATCACGTGGCGAAGCTCTGCTGCATGGATACAGCCATCGCCATCCTTACCAAACATGCAGAATGCTTCTCTGATTTCTTCTTCACTGTCTGTGTCTTTCATTTTTCTTGCCATCATTGTCAGAAATTCAGGAAAGTCAGTTGTGCCATGACCATCTGCATCTACTTCATTTTTGTAACTCTGCTTCTATGGAACTCTACACAAGAGACCTCATTACAGTTCCCAGTTCCTTTGTTGTTATAGTTCCATCACCTTCCTTGTCAAATAGTGAAAGGGCTTCTTTGAATTCTGCAATCTGCTCATCAGTCAGTTGGTCAGCCATGCTGCAAGGGCTACCGATTTCCGAGACACGACTGACCACACAACCACTCAGCTCGCTGGCTCCACTCGGACTGGAGAAGACTTTTCAATAGGGAAAATTATAATTAATGCAAGTGTTCAGCTGCAGGAAATTGGCTTGGTAAATCTAGCCATGGAGAGCTGGAATATTTCACAGTTACTGAAATATAGTTCTGAAAGATAGAGCTGTGGTCTGTAATGTTTCCCAAATGAAGCAGGATAAACAACTGCACAGAGAGAGGGATGTGTGGGCCATAGATTCACACGAAAGTCTAGGAGGATACCAGGCATGGTGAGTGGCTCATGCCTTTAATCCCAGCACTCAGGAGGCAGAGGCAGGCAGATCTCTGTGAGTTCAAGGCCTGCCTGGTCTACATAGTAGCGAACTCCAGGCCAGCTGTGACTAAAGGGAGACCTATCTCAAAAAGACAAAAAAATAAAATAAAATGTCTCGGAGGGAAGTCAGTGTGCATGTTCTTCTCTCTGGCAGTGGAGGGAAATGGGAGGGACTAATGTCCTTTTTTTAATTAATTTTTGTTTTGTTTTGTTTTATGAGTATGCATGTTTTTCCTGCTTGTATGGAGGTCCACACATATGGTGTAATGTCCTCAGAGGCCAGAAGAGATCCCCCAGAACTGGAGTTAGAGACACTTGTTAGCTGCCATGTGGGTGCTGGGAACCGAACCCGCATCCTCTGCAAGAGCAGCCAGTGCTCTTCACCACTTAGCCACTCTCCAGTCCTGTGGATCGCTGTTCTTATGGAATGCCTCTGATAGTAGATGATGGGGAGCCTCACTACAGGAATAGAAACCAAGGACATTTAAATTCCCAGCTCCCCTGAGCCTTTGGCTGCCCGCCTGCACATTCGGTCCTTGTGTCCTGAGAGAACAGACTCGTTCTGTGCAGGATACCAGGCTACCCATAGGCTACACAGTGAGAACTTGTCTCAAAACAAAGAAAGAAAAAGGGTTTTATTATACCTCCTAACCCATGTCATCTGGCTTACTGGCAAGAGTCTACCCACTGAGCCATCTGGACAGCCCTAGATGTTTTCTCTGAATCTAGCACATGTTGCTTTTCAAGCCTACCTGTGTGCAGCTGGATGAGGTGGTGCATACCTATGACCTGAGCACTCAGGACAGAGTCAGGAGGACACTGAGATCAAGGTCAGCATTTGCTAAACAGTAAATGCTGTTTCGCAAGAAACATAAAAGCAGGAAGAGGAGGTGGGGGAGGGGGAGGAGGAGGAGGAGGAAAAAGAAAAGGAGGACTTGTTTGGGGGGAAGGCCCTATAAGAATCATCAAGAAAATAATGGAAGAAAATCTCTCCAAATGAAAATTAGAAGCTTAGGCATGTTTTACAGGGCCAGTCTGTCTCTGTGGCGGTAGAAGCTCCAATCAGCAGGGACAGTGGGTGGCCTGCCAAGTTCCTGGTGTTTACTCTTAATGTGGGCACGCACTGGGGCTCTTCCCCTGGGCTCCATAGGGGAGCTGATGATGGAGTTTGACCAGGATGCAGGGAGTGGGAGGACTCTCCCACCAGGCTGAGTCAATGCAGCCCCCCCTCCCCAGATATTGCAAAATAAACAGACAAAGATCTCATTTCCTCCTAGGTATTTGAGCCTGAGGTATATAAGTCTGACCATGAGGTGAGACCCTGAGCTGAGGGAGACAGGCCTGAGGGAGCCACTGGGAGAGCTGCTGCCAGGAGCTGTCACCAGGAGCCGTCACCAGGAGCCGTCACCAGGAGCTGTCACCATGGCGGTGAGGATGTCAGCCCCTGGCCCACCCTGCTGTACTTGCTTGTCATTGCCTGGTGTGGGTGGAGAAGCTCAACTACACCCATCCCTCAGGGAATGGGCCAGAAAGTTCTCAAAGGCTTCTGTGACCAGAGCTCGTGTGTCTCCTCTTTAGAGCTCCCACTTGGGGTTGGGTTTCCTGCCGGCTTTGAATGGGGCATTCTTCTGTTGCACAGGGCAATTTTGAGATCAGAAACATGCACATGAAGATGGGGATGACCTTGAAGATCAAGGGCAAGATCCACGGGTGCATTGATCGGTGAGCACGGTGGGGGCAGGGAGGGAGACGAAGCTTGGACAGGCAGGCCGGCCCTGTCAGTCAGTGTGGACACAGGGGCTTCAACCCAAAGGGCCTTCTCTGCTTCCTTGCTCCCTCCACTGTGGGATCCCACAGCCCTGCTGTTAGCAGCTGTCCCTGCCCCTAAGCCTCAGCTCAGCCCTTCAGAATGTCAGAGTAGGAATCGTCACGTGCTCTGTTCTGGATCCAACAGCCACCCGAGGGGGAGTGGAGAAAGCTGGAGCTCTGCCTGGTCCTGGAGGCTGATGTCTCTACTGAAAGACTAACCTGCCTTGGCTTAGAGACAACACATACACACACACACACACACACACACACACACACACACACACACACACACTCACTCCTTACACATCTGAAGGGGTCTGTGAATATAACCAAATGTCAGCAATGATCTTGTCTTCATTCCTCAAAATCCTGGCCTTGGTTTACCCCCCTCCCCTGTAGCTCAGCACCAGGCTGTCTACCTCTACCAGTGTAGAGGAACATACCAGCATTTCTGGGGTCTAATCTCTAGTCACCTAGGTTTAGGAAGTCCACAGACAGATGCATGGCATACGATTGAAGAGAAAACCCCTTTTTCTATGTCTCTCAACTTTGCAGAAATATGGGGATCCCTCTGGTCTGAGATGCCCCAGTAATGGAACCCCACTATCCAGAATGAGCTTTTTCAGGGACTCTGAAGGTCTAACTGAGGCTCCTGTAGTGATCCTGCCAAGTCATTCATCCCTGCTTACATACCTCAGGTGACAGGGAGCTCATCCCCTAGGGCTGGCTGTTCATGGTCATCTGAACAGGTCTTCGATTCTCTCCCCAGGAAATGACACCCCTAATTTCTGAAATTCTCACCATCAGTTATGTCAGCAGCCTTGGTGCCTGTTCCAAATGGAACACGCCACTACAGTGTCATGCCTGACTCCACTGACACCTCATTTCTAGGCACGGACCTCAATGAAAACATGGTTGGTGATTCTTCTAGCTTGTGGTCCACCAAGACCCTGTGTCCTAACCTGTCCTCACCTATCCACCCTCCTGCAGCTTTGCCATCAACCTGGGCCAGGGAGAAGACCTCCTGAACCTTCACTTTAACCCTCGCTTTGACCAGTCCACCATTGTCTGCAACACATTTCGCTGTGGCCACTGGGAAGAAGAACATGTCCACAGGCACCTTACCTTCTGTCCAGGGTCAGAGGTCACGGTGAGCTCAATGGGGACAAAGGTCAGGGATGATTTAAAGGGAGAGCCCCAATGGCAGAGCCCTGCCTGGAAAAGGAGCCTGTGCCACCAGCACCATCAGGACCTCCCAGGCTCCTCCCTCCTTCCTGACTCCTCCCTTTCTGTGCAGTTCATCTTCACCTTCCAGGATAATCAGTTCAAGGTGACTCTGCCAGATGGATACGTGATCACCTTCCCCAACAGGCTGGGCCACCAAGAGCTGCACTACCTCACTGCAGGGGGATTCACCGTCTCCACCTTCAAGCTGGAGGGAAGTGACTGCTTCTGCACATGAGATGAAGACCTGTAGACCTGAGCCCATTTGAGTCCTCCTGCAAGACTCACCCCAGGACTGGCACCCAGGGGTCCTGGGTCTCCCAACCCTTCACCTGCAGCTTCTTCTCCTCTGTCATTCCCCTTCCCTTCCCCACAAGTGAAGAGTAAAGAAGCATCTGGCTTACTGAGTCATTCCACAGTGTGCACTGCTATCACTTTCCATGTACTATAATGCTCCTGGCATCTTCTTGGTGGAGGGGGGAACTGATGACAAGGATGTGGCACCACCTCCTGCAGAGGATGGCAGGTGCTCCAGGACAACCCTGCTGCCCTCTGGTGATCTCCTGGGCACCTGCCAGGCTGCCCCATAGAGTGTGGGGCAGACATGGTTCCACCACCTGGGACCAGGGTGTCCAGGAGCTGTAGCTAGGGTCCCACCTGGGCCTCTTACAGTTGGGCATTCCTGGTTGGCTACTCATTGTCTAGTCTGGCCCCCTCCCCTGGCTGGGGGCCCATGAAGTAGGTCCTCAACTTTCCAGACTCCCAAGAGGGGAAAGGCCATCTCAACAGGGGCTGAGGCCTGGATTCTTGCTCTCCAAGCTCCCTAAGGACAGACACCTTTTATTCAAAAATCTTTTTTTTTTTTCTTCTCGAGACAGTCTTTTTGAGATAAGGTCTCCCTGTAGCCCCAGCTGTCCTGGAACTCACTCTGTAGATCAGGCTGGCCTTGAACTCATAAAGTTCCGCCTGCCTCTGCCTCCCAAGTGCTAGGATTAAAGGCGTGCGCCACCACGCCCGGCTTATTCAAAAACCTTTTAAAATCAGACACCAGAGACAGGTCTGGAGTGCAGAAGAAAGTGAAACCCTGCTGTCAAAACAAACCCTCCTGTCAGGACACACCTGAGCTGAGACTTGAGACAAGTGGAAAGGTTAAGGAGGAGCCGGATCAGGGCTGGTGGAGCAGTGTGCCTTGTGTGTTGCCCCTTCCTGAGCTCTTCCTAGATGGGAGTGTGAACATGGATCCAATGCCCTCTGAATTCACACCAGATGTCTGTGTGACTACATGTGTATACAGCTTGAAATCCCATTACTTAATCTCAGAATGCAATGGGGCCACAGGATCCCTCAGTGGATAAAGGGACTTGGCACAAAGACTGACGACGTGAATTCATTCCCAGAATCCAACAGAGAGAAGTCAGCCAGCTTCCCCAAGTTCTCCTCTGATCCCACACAAGAGCCCTGTCACACAAAAGGCCTCCCTTACAGATAGGAAATCTCTAAAACAGCAACAGCTACTGCACAATTGCCATCTGCAGGGAGTGCACTCAGAAGGCAGCCAGCCCCAAACATTTGCTATTTCAATGTCTTACCTTTTTTTTTATTTATTTATTTATTTATTTATTTATTTATTTATTTATTTATTTTGGCTTTTTGAGACAGGGTCTCCCTTTAGTCCCAGCTGTCCTGGAGCTCACTCTGTAGACCAGGCTGGCCTTGAACTCACAGAGATCTGCCTGCCTCTGCCTCCTGAGTGCTGGGATTACAGGCGTGTGCCGCCACACCCAGCTTTTCAGTCTCTTACTTTTGTTTTTTTTTTTTTCTAATTAAATTAGTTTTTATTGATGCTTTGTGCATTTCATACATTTTTTCCAATTCAGTTCAGGCTTATTTCCCTTTCCCTCCCCCCCCACCCCCACCCCATCCCAGATCATGCATTCTGCCATAACTGTCCTGCATCTTTCTCTCAGTTTTTTTTTTTTCATTTTTAGCTATAAGTGATAATCCATGAGTACAAGCATCCTTCATGCAAAACCTATCTGCAGGCTGTTGTGCCCAAACACCTACAGCCCCACCATCCAGTGGGGGGTGACAGGTTGTTTGTTCAATCAAGTTGATCAAATGAGTGTCCAGACTACATTGCTGTAGTTTCACCATTCACCCCAATCGCAGCCCTTACATTCTACCACGCCCCCTCTTCCGCAGGTTGTTCCCTAGGCTTAGAAAAGGGGCACAGGTGGATGAGAGGTAAAACAGTCCACTCTCTCTGGAGCTGTTGACTTGGACTCTGGTCAATTCTGGCTGTTTCCTTTCATGGGCTGACAGTTTGTCCAGGAATAACCTTTCGATCCTGGCCTGGCGCGTTATGGCGTCTCCCCTGCGACCCCAGTCTCTTACTTTTGAAAACGGGGATGTGCAGAACCTTAGGAACATGTGCTGGGGCTCTTCCCACGACAAAGGGGGTG
Source organism: Rhizomys pruinosus (assembly GCA_009823505.1). Taxonomy (NCBI): domain Eukaryota; kingdom Metazoa; phylum Chordata; class Mammalia; order Rodentia; family Spalacidae; genus Rhizomys; species Rhizomys pruinosus. Next base: position 454,070 of record VZQC01009724.1, read on the forward strand.
GAACTTAAGCTCTGCCAGCTTCCAGGTAAATCCATGTCTGACTGAAACATGTACACATGCACATTCTAACATCAGCCAGGGTTCTCATGCCAGCACAGGCCAGGCCCAGAGCACTCAGCTCCCTTCTGCCCGGTGCTCCTCTTCTGACCTCCCCAGGCAATGCACTATCAAGCATTTTGCACATATCAAGCATTTTGCAAAGAGCAGAAGTTGGCTAATCTTACCACACATTAAGCCTGAATCCTGTGGCCAGGGGCCACTCCTGCAAGTTCCCCAGCCAGGTGTGGTGGGCCACGCCTTTAATCCTAGTATGTCTTCAATCTTAGCACAGCAGAGGTTTAGAGTAAGGTTGGAAATAATGATTTCTGAACAAAATGGAGTTTATCTGGCCCATCTCATTTTCCATCTCTTTTTTATTTTTTGCCATCTCTTTTAAAGCTGGAAACCCAGTTAGGGATATTTGCTACATTTCTGAAAGTGCTCTAAAGTTTGGGTTTTAAAACTAGTTTGCGGCATGACTTTAATCCTAGCACTTGGGAGGCAGAGGCAGGCAGATCTTTGTGAGTTCAAGGCCAGCCTGGTCTACAGAGTGAGTTCCAGGACAGCTAGGGCTACAGGGAGATCCTGTCTCGAAAAGACCAAAAAATAAAAAATAAAAAAATAAAATAAAGCTAGTTTGTGATGACATTGTGTCTAACCACAGTATTTATTTTACTATATGAATAAGCCTAATTTTTTATTATTATTATTTATTTATGTGTATGAATGTATTGTCTGCATGTATGTTTGTGCACCTGTGTTGTGCAATGCCACGGAGGTCAGAAGAGGGCGTCGGATTCCCCTGGAACTGGAGTTCTCCTGGAATTGGAGTTACAGATGGTTCTCAGCCGCCATGTGGGTGCTGGGGATTGAACCCGGGTCCTCTGCAAGAGCAGTCGGCACTCTTAGCCGCTAGGCCATCTCTCCAGCCCAAATAAGCCTAATTTTCTAAGGTTCAGTCAAGTAGTTTAAGAAGCAAAATATGTATCTAGTCAAGGTTTATTTAAGAATGTTCAGTTTTTGCCCAACTTTTATCTATATATCACAGGGCACTTCAAGGTTTAGTAAAAGGATAAGATATCTGTATTAAATTAAATTGGCAAAAAAAATAAATTAATTAAATTGGCTAAATATTTCCAGGATAAAATTGCTATAAATACTTAAGATAGTTTACTAATGGTCCAAATTGGATTATAAATATACAGAGTTGTTCATTTTCAGTCCACTCCTGGCCTGTACTGGACTCCCTGTTACAGATATGGATTAAATGGACATAGACAAGTAGTGGGTTACCTCTGGCTACTGAAAAATGCACTTTATGCTTCTCTGTATCATGCAAGTGTTACTTTTGATACTTCCCTGTTACAGTTCCCCTCTCTCCCCATGCCCCTCCACCCCTCCCCCTGCTGCTGAAGCTCCTCTGCTGACCCCCGCCATACCCTATGTCCTCTCCCAGACCGGCCACCCCTTCCCCTGACCTGCCTCCAAATAAAAGTCAGGGACTTTCCATTCAGATTGACTCTGCTTTTCTTTCATCATCAGGAACTTCTCATTTGGGTATCAAACTGCTATTCTGAGGACATTCTAAAATAAACCTGAGTTCCTTTACATCAGAGTCCTGACATTTTCTCCTCTCTGCTGCCAAGTCTCTCCTCAAAATGAACCTGACACTATCTTCTAGGAAGCCTCTCCTTCAGGCTGAGCAACTTTGGGCCATTGTCTTCCAATGTGAACTCTGGCTCCTGATGCAGGTCTTTTCTTCTTCATTGTCACTATTCTCCCCAGTGTTTCAGGACCATTAGCCCTGCTGTGTGTTTGGCAGAGGCATTATCAGTCTCACAGCCACATGTCTCACCACAGGGCCGTCAACCCCAGCTCCATCCAGCCACGTGTTTGGGCACAGGGCCATATTCTCCTCCAATGTTTGGGTCAAAAACAGATTAATATCTCTGAGAAATTGAAAATTTTTGGTTCAAACCCAAAACAAAAGTAAAAATACCCCTCCCCCAGCTCCAGCTCCAGCTCCAGCTCCACAGCCTCCATTCGGGATCGGAATCACCTGCCCCTTTAAAGTTTTTTGAGGTTTTTGTTCGTTTGTTTGTTTGTTTTTTGGTGTTTTTATTAAGTATAAAAAAGCACGAAACTCCAATAAAAGGCACATGAGGCTTAGGTCACTCTAGGAGCATGCTTTACTTCCATGTGGGACTGCCAGTGTAAGCCGCTTGCAGACACGTGGTGGGACCAGACAGCATGGCAAGCGGCAGGGCAGGCAGAGGGGAGCAGAGAGAGGCAGGCAGAGACAGAGAGGGACAGAGAGAGAGAGATGGAGGCTGGGGTCCACCCATTTATACCTATGGGGCAGGGCCTCAGGTACAGGGGAAGGGGCCAGAGGATTGGCAGCTTCTGGAGAAAGTGGGCACCTGTGTGGCCCTTAGGATTCTGGGAAGCCTGGACCTAACATTCCAGCCTTTTGCTTATGATAAGGAAATGGGGTGCTGTTCTCTCTCTTCTGTATCTGCTTCAGAGCTGATCGGGGGCGAAGTCTTGGGGGAACAGCTGTCAGGCTGAAGGGTTAGAATCCAGTTTCCTATTTTGACTGCTGTGGGTGCTCTGCCCGGTGGGTTTGGTCCAGATCGATAATGGCCAGTACTTAGGGGACATTTTCTCTGCAACTGAAAAGACAAGCTGGTTGAGTCTTATATGAACATACCAGTGCAGGGACTTCACAGTACCAACAGGGCTACTGGGTGCATTAGCAATTGGAGGGTCCCTGTCTAGGGTCTGCAGAGGGAAAGAGGGCTTGTACCTTGGTTTGAGAAATTGGAAAAAAGTTTTGCTTTGTTTTTTTTATAATTTTTTAATATTTTATTTATTTATTTATTTATATGTATGAATGTACTGTCTGTATGTAGGTCTGTGCACCCGTGTTGTACAATGCCACGGAGGTCAGAAGAGGATGTCGGATTCCCCTGGAACTGGAGTTCTCCTGGAATTGGAGTTACAGACGGTTCTCAGCCACCATGTGGGTGCTGGGGATCGAACCCGGGTCCTCTGTAAGAGCAGTCGGCGCTCTTAACCACTAGGCCATCTCTCCAGAAAAAGTTTTAGTACACAGAGCTCTAGAATGAGGGCCAGCTTTAATACACAGGGCTCCAGAATGAGAGCCATAACCATGAGAATATAAAAGGTGGTATTTTCTGGCATGGCACATTAAATCTGTCATCTATCTCTGAGATATTTTCTAACATGACATAGTAGATTCCTAACTTGGCACAGTAGGTCTCTCACCTATCTCTCTGATAATAATATTTCATTTTCTCTTCTTTAGATCACAGTTTCCTGTTGGGGTGTTTAAAACCACACAGTTAGCTCAGATAAATGAAGTTTGTTTTGGTGTTAAGGTCAGTTGAGGTTCTGGTCCTTAAGGGGTCACTCAGGCCTTGAGCCTGGCTCTCTTCACCAGTTCCATCTATGTGAGGACAGTCAGGCCTTGCTTGGCTACACCTTCCCTTTGAAGCATGAGGAGTCTCTCCTCTATATGGACTTTCCTCCTTTGACTGGACACTGGCAGGATGAAGTCCTTTTAAGTGAATCTCCAAGACTTCCCTGGCACAGGATGACTGGTGACTCACTGCCACAGGACATGCACAAAGTTGCGGATGCAGGACCCTAGGACCCAAGTCGACCTCAGAGGGTAGGGGCCAAAATATTGTCCCTTCAAATCCCTCTTGCAAAATCAGATTGGAGCTTTAAGTGTGGTTGCTAAACCTCCAAGAGGATTACTTGAATTAATTTGGTACTTTACCATATAACTCCTAAGTAAAGCTTGAACATTGACTTAAGCACTGTGATTAATTCTTAATTGCCATGGCAAAAATATTCTGACCAATAATAAAAGCTCATGGTAGGAGCCTGGTAGTGGCTGCAACACAGGCTGGGAAAGGATGCTACTTACTGGCTTGTGTTTCTGGCTCATGTTCAGCCTATTGTATACAATATAGAAATATCTGGCCAAGAATAGCATCACCCACAATGGGCACAGGCCAGTACAATGAAGGCAATTATTGAGGTTTCTCAGCTCAGGTGTATCAAGTTGACATTAAACCTATGCAGTAAGCCTTCTACAATTTGTTCTTTAAGGTCTATGAAGGTCATTTAGGTACTCAAAGTACAATGATTTAAACCATGCAAGGCAAAAGCTTATAACAACATAGCCCATGAAACAAACCCAAGATAATAAAGAGGTTAAAACCAGTACCATCTCAAATGAAGGCCATGTCACTTGTCCCCAGATTTTGAATTATAGCTTTGAAAAGGAAAAGGAAGGGGGGGGATTGTTACATACCAGCAGCAGGCAAATAATACTTATGGCTCACCCAGATTGAATACATTTGGACTGTCCGTGTGGTCACCAGAAGTAAAACCTAATTTCTCTTAAAAATATTAAAAGTAACATGTGCAAAGTATAACAGATATATAAAACAATTTTAGTATGTATTGGTAACTCTATATATGTCTGTTTCACTTGAGACTGTAACTAGGTATATAGTACCTGGTAGGTGGAACACAATTTCTTGTATATGCCATAATTACATTATAGAATTCTTTTTTATTTTCCACTCAGACTGTGCTCCCTCCCTCTGACTCTCCCAAAGGAAGAGCAGAACGATCATCAATGGCAAATAGCAGTTGCAAAAGAGCAACACTAAGAGCCGGCTTCACGCTCAGGAGGAAGCACTACATCTCGTCCTCATGGTTTCTGGTACTCTACACAGTCAGAGAAACTTCTCTAGTTACAAACTATAGACATGATCCCTGAAAGTATAGTCTTACATTATAGAATTCTTAAAAGTGGACAGTACTTCATGCATACACTCATAAATAAGGTTCTAATAAATAAATTTGGTGATGACACTTTCCAAAGGTTGTGCTAAGCAGAGGCACATGCATTGTAATCATACAGACAGGTCTTAATATGTTGTTAGGGCTGGAGAGACGGCCTAGTGGTTAAGAGCGCCAACCACTCTTACAGAGGACCCGGGTTTGATCCCCAGCACCCGCATGGTGGCTGAGAACCGTCTGAAACTCCAATTCCAGGAGAACTCCAGTTCCAGGGGAATCTGACACCCTCTTCTGACCTCCGTGGCATTGCATGACACGGGTGCACACACTTGCATACAGACAGTACATTCATACACATACAGAAATAAATAAAAAAATTTTTTTAATATTTTTTAAAAATATGCTGTTTAACAATGTCATACACATATACACATTTATGCACACATTCCTTTAAGAGATTTTTATCCTAGTGGTTGTATTGAACCGTCATATGCATTGGAAAAAACACCTTTAGAAATATTATTTAAAACATGCACTCTGATTAATTGCACTGCCAAGGCTGAGATGACGACTTGCACCTTTGGTTATAAAACTATGATCTTATTGAAATACTTTAACAAGTGATGGAAAACAGAATTATATATAATAATTAAAGAACTGACAATATCAAAGGTACTTAGGCTCTTTCATTGGAGGGAAGGGATTGCAGGGGAAGCAATGTGCCATTGTCCAAGTACCAGAGTATGAATGAATCCAAAAAAGAAAAGAAAAATCTGTTAGTGAACCTGTAAGTGTCCAAAAATCAGGTCTTCAGATGTCTGGAAACAAGAAAAAACTGAAAAAGAAAATTTTTAGCTGTAATACCTGTGGAAAAATAATTTGGACAGATAAGAAATAAAACCTTCAGATAAACAGTGTAGAAACCTAGGAAACCGGGTTCAAATCAGGCCTTTGAAAAAAATTTAAGAGGCATGCCAAAAGTAAATTTAATTTTTTGTTTGTGCACAGCATAGAATAAAACAAGTTTGAAGTGGCCACATTGTTTTGACAAAAAGCACAGAACATGGACACATGACAGTTACAAAGACACATTGAAGAACGGTTATAACATACAGACAGGTTTGGACAGACATATGACCTAACTGTATCCATTAACTCTGGACAGTGGGAAAATCCCCTTTTATCTAAAGTTGTCCTTCATTGTCCAGGGCTGTAGACAATTATCACATTTACAAAGAATCACTTAGAGTTTAAGACATTTGCTTAGGTGGAAATAGACTGTATGCCCTATTGTGCTTTGCAGCACAGGCTGTTCTTGTACAGCGAAGGAAGGTGGACTGGGTAGGCAGGAAAATCTGGTGGCTTGTGCATATTACCTGCTACTTTAATGAGAATAAATTTAGTTAATGGAAAAATCAAAAGATCCCAGCCAAGCGAAAGGTTACTGCCTGAGGGAAAAGCTGGATGCAGGTTGGGTAGGGCATGGTCAACACACCTCTGTACAGTAAAAGAAACAATCAAGGAAGTGAAGCGAAGACCCACAGAGTGGGAGGAAACCTTCACTGCTAATACATCTGACAGGGCATTAACTTCCAGAATATATAAACTACTCAAAAAAAACAAAGAAGAAAACAAATGACTCACTCAAAAGATGGAGTAAAGAGCTGAGCAGAGACTTCACAAGCGAGGAAATAGAGATGCCTGAGAAACATCTTAAAAAGTGTTCAACATTGCTAATAATTAAGGAAACTGCAAATGAAAACCACTTTAAGATATGATCTCACCCTGATAAGGCTGGCAAGGATCAAGAAAACAAATGATACTAAATGCTGGAGAGGGTGTGGGGAAAGGGGAACACTCATCCACTGCTGATGGGAATGCAAACTTATACAACCACTACGGAAAGCAGTATGGAGAACCCTTAAAAGACTCAAAATGAGCCTACCACATGACCAGCCATACCGCTTCTGGGAATATATCCATCGGACTCTTCCTACCACAGAGATACATGTACAGCCATGTTTATTACATCTTTCTTCACAATAGTGAAGAGCTGGAACCAACCCAAATGCCCCTCAACCGACAAGTGGATAGAGAAAATGTGGTACATCTACACAATGGAGTTCTATGCAGTGGTAAAGAAAGATGACGTCATGAAATTTGCAGGTAAATGGAAGGAACTAGAAGATTTTATGCTAAGTGAAGTAACACAATCCCAGAAAAACAAAGGACAAATGGTATCCGTCATCTGTGGATGCTAGTACCAAGTACCTAGTAGTAAGACAAACTGAGCAATGTTAATGTTATATTCCTCATGATCTAAAGATAACTGTGCTCTTGCAATGTGGATCCCTAAACAGGTTCTAGAGCTGACCTAACATTTATTTTCAGACCTTGGGTTTTCGGTACATGATGGAGGGTATGTGTGCATCTTTTAGAGTAATATGGGAGTAAAATGCAAAGATGTGAATCAAGAAATATGATATGGAAATAACATACAGATTTGATTGAGAAATGATGTATGACCTATGGAAAAGTTTAATAACAATAAAAAATAAAATAAAATAGCACAGTTGTTTTGCCTGTCTTACTGACAAGTGCAGCTACCCTGTGGCTGCCACTGCTTTTGCCATTCTTCAAAGACGTGAGACACAGCTTTTCACCCTTCCATTATGGACTGAAGACTCATGCTTCTCCAAGAATTCTCTAAACCTTCAGTGCCAGATGGGAACTGCTAAGACATTCAACTTATGGACTGAGCTACTACTGGGGTTTCAGCCTCTTCAGAGTATACTGCCATTGTTGGACTACCCAGGCTGTATCATGGAGACCAGTACAGGAAGATCAAGACAGGACACGGTGCTTACTGGACCTCATTTGGTGACCATGGGAAGGGAAAACCCCAGTGTGGAACACAAGGGCAGAACTGATGGTGGTTTGGGCTTGCCAAGGAGGAGACTTCAAACATGACATCTTTCAGCCTAATAAAGAAAAAAAATCATAAGCTGAAGATGCTAAAGCCTATGATATATGTGGCATGAATATATGCATTTTTTGGAGTGATGCATATTGGAAGGAATATCAACAACAACAACAACAACAGAAAGGCTGCGTCAAAGAACTGACTGAAACAGTGAGCTTCTGCTGGAAACAGTAAACTGCATCGAGAATTTTGAGAGAGACTGAGAAAAAGATGAAAAATATTTTTGGTAGAATGCATGAGCTCTGGTGGGGTGCAGGGGCAAAGAAGGTAGCAGGAGTCTAGATTTGATTTGCAATTTTGTATGAAATGCACAGAGCTTCAATAAAAAAGAAAAAAAAAAAAAAAAAGAAGAAAGAAAGAAAGCAGGATTCCCTACAAGAAAAGCACCTCACCAACAATGATTGACAGCACCTTAGGGTAAAAGATGGAAAAGGACATTCCAAGGAGACAGAACTAAGCAACAAGCAGGTGTATATATTCTGATGCCCACACAGCATTCAGCTGCTTCCTTACTGCATTGTGACCAGCTGCCTCAGTTCCCCACACAGGCCTGCCCACCATGGTGAACTGCATCCCCTCAATGAAACAAAATAAACCCTTCCTTCCTTGAGTTGTTTTTGTCTGCTATCTCATCACAGCAGTGAGAGAAGTAACTGGCCCTGGGACTCGAGACCTCTGTCTTTTCCTCCACGGCCATCTTCGTTGATAAGAAACAGCCCCTCTTTCCGCCTATCCCTTGTGAAGATCTGCTCACCTCTGCAGCCACCTTTACTTTTTTTTTTTTTNCCTTACTGCATTGTGACCAGCTGCCTCAGTTCCCCACACAGGCCTGCCCACCATGGTGAACTGCATCCCCTCAATGAAACAAAATAAACCCTTCCTTCCTTGAGTTGTTTTTGTCTGCTATCTCATCACAGCAGTGAGAGAAGTAACTGGCCCTGGGACTCGAGACCTCTGTCTTTTCCTCCACGGCCATCTTCGTTGATAAGAAACAGCCCCTCTTTCCGCCTATCCCTTGTGAAGATCTGCTCACCTCTGCAGCCACCTTTACTTTTTTTTTTTTTAATTTTTTCATAACACCATTTTTTTATTTTTATTTATTTATTTAATTTTTTTGTATGTGTATGAATGTACCGTCTGCATGTAGGTCTGTGCACCCGTGTCGTGCAATGCCGCGGAGGTCAGAAGAGGGTCTCGGATTCCCTGGAACTGGAGTTCTCCTGGAATTGGACTTATGGACGGTTCTCAGCCGCCATGTGTGTGTGCTGGGGATCGAACCCGGGTCCTCTGCAAGAGCAGTCGGTGCTCTTAACCGCTAGGCTATCTCTCCAGCCCCGCAGCCACCTTTACAAACTAATCAATGGATTCCACAGTCCTGTTCCATTAACTCTTAATCTGTTTCTTTTTTATGTGTATGAGTATATTGCCTGCATGTGCTTAAGTGCACCCTTTCCATCTGATCCACCTGGACAGCCTTGACCCTTGCAATAAGGAAAAAATATATTCTTAGAGCTTTCTATATTCATGTGATGTTCTTTTACATTTTTTTTATTATTTTCTATGCGTATGAGTGACTGTCTGCATGTAGGTTGGTGCACCTGTGTCGTGCAATGCCGTGGAGGTCAGAAGAGGGCATCCGGTGCTCGCTTCGGCAGCACATATACGAAAATTGGAACGATACAGAGATTAGCATGGCCCCTGTGCAAGGATGACACGCAAATTCATGAAGTGTTCCGCATTTTTTTTTTTTTATTTATCTTTGTATGTGTGTGAATGTACTATCTGCATGCAGGTTTGTGCACCCATGTCGTGCAATGCCGCGGAGGTCAGAAGAGGGTCTCAGATTCCCCTGGAACTGGAGTTCTCCTGGAATTGAAGATACAGACGGTTCTTAGCCGCCATGTGGGTGCTGGGGATCGAACCCGGGTCCTCTGCAAGAGCGTCGGCGCTCTTAACCGCTAGGCTATCTCTCCAGTCCCGTGTTCCGCAATTTTAACTGAAGACGTGAAGCCCCGCCCCTTTGAAGCCCCCCCCCCCATATCTATGGAAATACCTGCCCCACCTCACAATCTCACAGCATGTAGCAGGAATAAAATAAACATTAAGCATTTGGGGGGAAAAAAAAAAAAGAAAGACAAAGAAGAGGGCATCGGATTCCCCTGGAACTGGAGTTAAAGACGGTTCTCAGCCACTATGCGGGTGCTGGGAACTTTTAAGCTTAGACTATTTTGCAGTTTCCTTTGTTTTACTAATAAGATTGAGATCTTGAAATGTGACTTGGGTAGCTCTAGTCAGTTTAATTGCTCTGTGATGTTTCCACGGCCCTGAGATGTCTTTTTTTTTTTTTTTTTTTTTTTTTTTTTTTTTTTTT